>JANHMN010000020.1:42090177-42118431 GCA_030674055.1 Rhabdomys pumilio | reverse complement strand
TGTGTGTGTGTGTGTGTGTGTGTGTGTGTGTGTGTGTGTGTGTGTGTTTGTCGGGAGTCTGGGCAGGGGTGTTGGCATATTCACAGGTATAGGTGCCCTTTAGGTTTCCTCCTCAGTCATGTCTCCACGATACTTTTTGAGACAGTATCCTTCACTGAACCGAGACCTCACCTAGAGTGTCTAGTGAGCCCTGAGGTTCCTGTCTCTGCCCACCCCAGACTCTGCCCCAGCCTCAGTGCTGGGCTAAGGTATGAGCCACCACACTGGGCTTACATGGGTCCTCATGCATGTACAGTGAGTGTTCTGCCTGCGGACCATCTCGTCAGCTGCATCAAGTTCTGCTTTGCATGTTGGGGAGGTGGAGATGTGTGTGGATGTTGCTGACAGACAGTGTCCCCATGCCACAGAGCTGCACACTTAAAAATGTAGAGCGGTGTACACCTTTAATCCCAGCACTCAGGAGGCAGAGGGTGTCAGATTTCTGTGAGTGGGAGGCCAGCCTAGTGACACACTGAGACTCTGTCTCAAAAAGCAAAACAACAAAAAACTGTGTGGTGGTAAATATTTTTGTTTTGTTTTCTGAGATAGAATCCCACTTTATAGCCCACACCAGCCTGGACCTTGCAATCCTTCTGCCTCTACCTCTGTGGTGCTGTGATTATGGGTAGGTGCCCCCATGCCTAGTCTTAGGATGTGTTTTAAAAAGTTAATTAATAAAAATAATAAGAATTTTAAGTGGCCTCTATGAGTGCCAAGCCATCAAGGTCTACAAAGGATAGCTGGCCTACAGAGGATATCTGGAACTTGCGTTTTTTAATTGTTTGGTTGTTTGGTTTGGTTTGGGGTTCCCCCCACCCAGTTTCTCTATGTAGCCCCAGCTGTCCTAGAAATCACTTTATAGAGCAGGCTGGCCTCAGACTTACAGAGATCCACCGGCCTCTGCATCCTGATTGTTAGGATTAAAGGTGTGCTACCCCACTGCCCGGCTTATTATTTTAATGTACTATGTGAAGTTGAAGACTCCATACGAGCGTGCAATGTATCTCGATGACGTTCAGCCCCTGCTCATCCGCCTAACTCCTTCCCAGCCCCCTGCCACGCCCTCGAGGTACAGGAGAATGACAGATTTGAAGTATTCAGTTTTCCTTCCATATCTGCAGGTTCCACCGCCATGGATTTGATTAACTTCAATAAAACCACTGGAAGGAAAGTTATGATTACTCAACTTGTTTAGACTGCTTTCCTTGTCTGTCCCCTGGGTGTGACAACCATGTACAGCATTACGTTGTTTTCAGTAAGTGGCCTAGATGTGATTGAGAGTATAGAGAAGGCTGAGGGAGCCGTGTGCAAACACTAGCTCATCATCTTGTATGACAGGCTTAAGCAGCCTTCTATTTTGATATCCGTGGGGGACCAGAATTAGTCTCCCTACAGATATCAAGGCATGGCTGTATTTTACCATAAGTTATAAAACTATGGGAGGAGCCCTGAAGGGGGACATGCTCGGCACACTCCTGTAATCATAGCATTCTGAAGCTGAAGCAGAAGGATTGCCACAAGTATGAAGCTAATCTGAGCTACATATAAAGACCTTGTCTCAAAGAAAAAAAAATGAAAGGAAGAAGGGAGGGAAGGAGAGAGAGAGGGATGGAAGGAGGGAAAGAGAGATGGAGGGAGGGAGGGAGGGAAAGAAGAAAGGAGGGAGGCAGGGAGAGGAGAGAGAGGGAAGGAAGGAGGAATAGGGGAAGAAAGGAAAATAGGGGAAGGAGGGCAGGAATAAAGGAGGGAGAGAGGGAAGGAGAGAGAAGGGAAGGAAGGAGGGAGGAAGAGAAGGAGGGAAGGAGGGAGGAGAGAGTGAAGAAGGGAGGAAGGGAAGAAGAGAGGGAGGGGTGGGAAAGGAAGGAAGGGAGGGGGGGGAAGGAGGGAGGGAGGGAACAGAACAAACCAGGCCTGGAGTAAACCGTGATCACAGTGTTTGAGGAGGATAAACCAGTAAGGAGTTTGTGGTCATCCTCAGCTGTTGAAGGAATTCATAACAAGTAAAATCCACTGGGACCTACATAGTAGAAGGAGGAACCCTGCACAAGTGACCCCTCTGGTCTCCAGACTCTACACACCCGTGACTTGTATGGAAGCACAAGCCCCCCTCCTTCTCTCTCTCTCTCTCTCTCTCTCTCTCTCTCTCTCTCTCACACACACACACACACACACACACACACACACACACACACATTGTAATAACTAAATAAATCTAACAACAAAATATATATAATCTAAGTCCCTCTGTCGACTATGAGAAGGAAGATGTGGGGCCAGGCCGGCCAGCCAAGACAGAGGGTGACTCATGCTACCAACTGGCTAAAGCAGGCTGCCAGAGCAGGAGGCAGACAGGAAGCAATGTGACTACCCAGTCCATGGAGAAGGCCATGTCTAGGTGTGGGAACAGGAGATGGGGATGGGGGGGGGGGAGGCAGGCAGGTAGGCAGAAGAGACTCTGGAGGTCTTTCAACCTCGGGCCTGGAGCTTGCAAGAAAGTAGACAATGGAGAGAGGCTGAGGCCTGGGCTATGTGCACGCTGACTTCTAGAGACCCCAGAGGAGACAGATGGAGAGAGAGGAAGAGGAAAGTGTTGTCAGAACCAGCCACCACTGGCCACACAGAAGTGTGAAAACAGAGACCAGCAGATTGGGAAAGGGGGAAAGGGAGAGGATGGAGACACAGGACATGGTGGGGGGCGGGGGGAGGAGATGGGGACAGGTGACCAAGTGCACAGAGGGATCCCAGCATTTTCTCAGGAGATATGGCATGCTATGACTACTATGAGCCAGACACAGGACTAACCAAGTTCCTCATGACACCGGTATTCTTCACACACAGCTAACCCATAACTCTGTCTGTTGTATATGCCCATCTGCCATCCCAACACTCAGGAGGCTGAGGCAGGAGGACTGTGAGTTTCAAGTCAGCATGGGCTATACAGTGTGACACTGTCTGACCAAAACAAAGCAAAATAAAACACACGCATACTGACCACTGGGCACAGGCTGGCCCAGAGTTCCTGGAGTGTCCAGCCCTGACCCATGGAACTTTTTAAGTGAAGATTCCACTCCAGAGAGAGGTCTTGCAAATAGTGGGCAGGCAGGTTCTAGTGGTGTGGAAGGGAAGACGCTGGCTGAAGCTGGCTGGGCCTGAGTCCTGCGCTGCTCCAATCCCACAATCAGGAGTAACAGAGGGGCAGCCAGAGTGTGGAAGGGATCTCCTTGCTGCAGACTCCACCGGCCTCTCCCACGATGGGTATCAGGCTCCCTGGGGACCACTGTGCTGGGCAGCCAGCCCGAGATAGGAGGTGGGGGTCAGAAATTCTGGGAGGCAGCCCCGGGGATTTCCTCTGCCTCCTAACGCGACCTTCATATCCCTTGACTCACTATGGTGGTCTGAACCCCTGGATCCAAAAGGAGCCCAACCCCTGGTGGAGGGGGGGTTGCCCGATTGAGCTCCCAGATGAGAAATCAGCATATTCCACAGCCCACCTCAGCCCAGCTCAGACCTCCACCCCTTGCTTTCTCTGCTCACTGGTCCCGAAGTAGCCTACTAGCCCACTGGAAGGGGGCTGGCTCCCCAGACGGCTTGGTCAATATTTATTGACTGACTAACTCTGAATGCCCGTCCATGCTACACAGAGCACCCGGGTGTGTCCTGCAAGGCGGGAGCTGGGATTGAGTTACAGTTCAGAGGGAGGGGCCTAATACTGCCCACAAGCTGGATGAAGGAAGGTGCAGAGGCAGTTCCCAGAAGGTAGGCCCGGGCTGGGGGCTGGGGGTGGGGGACCCAGTAGAGGGGTTGTTGGGGACCCAGGGGGAAGGCATGGCATTCCAGGGCTCGGGGTCACACAGCGGCTGAAGGCTGGCAGGGTTGAGGGCAGCCCCACACGGTGAGAACTCTGGCTATGTGCGTGTGGGTGGAGGAGGGACACTGTGGCAGGCCGGCAAGAGAGGAAGAAGCGACCGGTTTTGCGTGGGTGGGCTCTCTGTCACCCCAGAGTCAGTTCACCTGACCCACGACCCTCCAGCAGGCTATGCCCTCCCTTCCTGGAAGTTAAGCAAAGGAATCTCGAGGTCTACTCTCAGGTAACCAGGGAAGAAAGGTATACAGGAGGAGGGGTCGGCTGGAAAGGAGAAGGGTCACCTGAAGGAAGGAGTCAAGCTGCCTGGCTTGATTTGAGACTGGGCACCCAACACAGTGGGTTAGAGCCCCTGCAAGGAGGGGCAGAGAAGGAAGCCAATGTCAGAGAGAAAGGAACTCCCAGAAAAAAAAAAAAAAAAGATTCCCCTGGGAAGATGAGAAGGCTTCTAGGAGGGCAGGAGGGGGTGAGATGGCGCCCACATGGGGGAGGTACTGGTAAGAGGGGACATACATGGGTTGGGGCTCCTGGGCCCCTGGTGACTCCGTGGGAAGAGAAGGAACCTCTGGGGGAGGGGAGGAAACACGGAGTGGAAGAGGAGTAAAGGGACCCCACGCTCTAAAGTTCTCACCTCCTCTACCAAAAGGGATGGGGGCTCAGCTCCAGTCCAACTCTTCACGCTATGGGTTTGGGGGCTCCTTCCAAGCCACCCCTGGAATGCTGCTGTCCCTCTCTGAGAAGCCAGGTTAGACACTGCTTCCAGCTGCCAATGCATCCTCCTCTCCCTCTGTGGCCCTGAAGTTGGATGGTGTCCTTCCCACTCCACTGTGAGCCTTAGAGCTACATGACTGTCACCTTCTGGCTCTGTGCTTCGGGTCTCTGTCCGTCTGGGTCCCTGGTTATTCTCCTGTAGCTGGTTTTGCATATAGACTCAGTGTCCTTGTTGAAGGGTCCTGTTGCAAGTCACTGTCCCCACCATGGTATATGTTCTTTGTTGCTGGAAAGGACCACTGTGTGACCACTGTGCCCGTCTATCATATATGTCATCGTCACACAATGAGCTCAACTGGAGGTGCTGCTGGCTCGCCTGGTGACTCAACAACTAACAATTATCAACTATCTGTGGACCTGCCCTGCTCCATGGGAGACCCATACTAACAGCACACTGGATCTCCCATTACTGCCCTAGCCCACAGCCTCCTCTACTGTGACTCAGGGTGGACAGTCCCGACTCAGGGTGGACAGCCCCCAGCCCCATCCCCTTTCCAGGCCATTTTGTCCTGAGCCCACACCCCCTTTCCAGGCCATCTTGTCCTGAGCCCACCCCCAGGGACCCTAAACAAAGAAGTAAAGAATTCAAGGCACCTGTAGTTGAGGCACCTGTAGTTCCATAACTCTTACTCACCAAGCCCTCTGACATTGATCTTGCTACTGATCGAGCAGAGCTGAATGCTCAATTAAGAGAAAGGACGTCAGTCACTCACTGCTGCCCCAGGGCCACCCACTTGAGAGACTCAGAACCCAGTGACTGTGCCTGCTTAGTGAGCTGCCAGGATTTCAGTTAGGTGTGCAAAGCTGCGCTGAGGAATAACCAACTACTTCAACTACACGCCCATTCCAACTCATGGCTGTTTGCAGTTTCGAAAGGGCTGGGCAGTGAAGTGATAACAGAAAACACCCTGTCCTCGTCCCCACTGCCGCCCCTGCACCCCATCCCAACAGCCCCCCTGTACCCCATCCCAACAGCCCCCTGCACCCCATCTCCACAGGCCCCCTCCACCCCGTCCCCATTCCCCCCTGCACCCTGTCCCCACACTCAGAATTGCAGATCACCAACTCAGACGAGCTCAGGTGCTGTTTGCAGAGCCTGTGTGTATAGTTCAGCCATTTTTCAAAGCTGGCTTAGGAAGGCCTATGATTCATTGACCCAACCTCTCGGGTCACCTGAGTCTGTCTGTAGCCTGCTGCAGAATGTCACAGTCCTATGCAGTCTCTGTCCTGAGTTGACAGCGCTTTTGTCTTGTTTGTAGAGCCTGTAAAGCCAGTACTTGTTTTCAGTCTAAATCTCTCTCAACAGTCCCCCTCCCACCCTCCACCCCCGGCTCCCCCTGTGTGGGAATCTGCTTTTATTCCAGATGCTGACATGCTAGCACAGCCTGTCCTGGCGACAGAGCACACCAGCACCTCTGTCTAGGCGTCTGCAAAGCTTTGTCTGCTTATGGTGCCTGTCCCCGTCTACGGAAAATTTCCATGTTACTGTTATCAGAACTTTGAGGGTTAGATCCTAGATCCTAATCGCTGACAGGCCTGCAAACTGCACTTAGCCAACCATGCTTACCACACTAACCATAGACACCCGAACTTAACCAGACTAACCATAGTCAACCATGCTCACCAGACTAACCATAGACACCCAAGCTCACCCCACTAACCATAGACAGACACCCAAACTCACCCCACTAGCCATAGACAGACACCCAAACTCACTCTACTAACCATAGCTCACAATTATGAAAAGCAGCAGAAAAAAGAAATGTGACCTATGTGGCCAAACTGAGGAAAAAAAAAAAAAACAGGTGAAAATATAGGTGATCCCAAGTCCTGCTGTGAGGTTGAGGATTAAATGGAGGACTCAGGTTTGCATAACTGAGCAGCCCTTCTCAAAGCTGGTCCTGCCCATCACTGACACACACACCCCACCACCACCCCTACTCCCACCTCTACCCCGCTGTGCTTTGTATCATTGGCTCCAGTCTGTGCTGCAAGGCGGCCTCACATTGTTGTCAGAGCTGTGTGAAAACTCTCTTTGGGAGACAGACTCTTCCTCAAGCCTATGCCAGGGCTTCAGCCTTTCCCTCCCTCCAGAGTGAAATTCCTGAGGACATTCCAATTGGGAGGGGATGTCTATCATGGGGTGGGACACAAAGCACCTCTCTGGAATACCTTCACTCATTTCAGGATGGTTAAGACCTGATGGCCGAGTAGAACCATGCTCTGTCTACATATGCTCTGCAGAGCCTGATTCTCACACGGGACCCCCTGGTCTGTTTAAGGGGTTTTCCCTCTTTGCGCGGCCTATGCGACTTTACCTGGGTAGAAAGTCTCTGTTTGTCCCATTGGAGAGCTTCTCACCGGAAGGGGTTTGTGTTTGTCTGGGAACGCATCCCTATAGACCTCATCCCTGTTTGCGGAGTCTCTGCCTGTCTGTACACACCTGTTTGCTTGTGGACCTGTGGACAGGGCCCATCCCTACTGACAAAGCTTCGACCGTCTCCAAACTAACCTTTATGGCCTGCCCTTATTTGCAGAAGCCGGGTTTCTCACAGAACCTAGCCCTGCTTCATAATCCTGCGTGTGTCTGGAGGGAACGTGCTTCCCCGTGGCCCAGCCCACAGACAGCCCCATGCCTCTCTGGAAAACACAACACTGTTGACAGACCCAGTCCTCAGAGCCTCTGCAGGCTTACAAGGCATCTAGGTTTCTGCAAACTCCCTGATCCCGACTACGGGACTTGGTTCTCTACAGATTCCCAAATCTCTTTGCAAAGCCTGCTATGCTGTTTCCTACCTGTCCCCACCTCCCTGTCTGGGGTATTTAGTTTGTTTGCTGAAGACGTCCTACATAGGAAGCATATCTACAGGCTTCAATCGCCTGCCTCTGTCTGTCTAGGGGGCCTTTCTGTGGTGGTTCCCTCCTGCAGAGCCTTGTGTATTATGTGCTTGTCTGTAGCTTCAGATTCTGCCCCTTTTACAGAGTCCTTTCTTAGCCACATTAGCTGGGCCTTTCCCATGCAGAGCTCCTAGGTACCCACAGAACCCACACCTGTTTGCAGAACCTCTTTCTCAGCTTCCAGTCCTCGCCTGCTTGCCAGGCCTGTCTGACCTTCCTTGGGGAGTGCCTGGGTCTCTCCACAGCTATCTTTGTATATGTGGAAGCTATCCTTGTATACATGGAGGGTTCCTGTTTGGAGAACTCACTTCTCTCTGGAGTGCTTGAGTCGTTCCATGCTCCATCAGCCTACGGAAAGCATGCCGGTTTGTAAAGCCCCCACCTCCGTAGCCTGCTGCACCGTGCAGACCCTATGTCCGTTGATATACTCTGTTTCCAACTCTGTCAGACCTTTGTGTAGTTGCTGCCCTTCCCTTGGGGTCAGAACCTGTCTGTCTGTACAACATTGAGCCCCATTTCAAGAATTCACCCCCCTTTTGCAGGGTCTGCCCCTGCTGACTGGATTTGTTCCTTTTATAAGAGTCTAATTTGGCACTATCTGCAGTTACTGTCCCTGAGTCTGCAGGCTTGGGTCTGTTTAGAATCTGTCTGCATGTTTCTTTTCTCTTTTTGATTTTTTAGACAAGGTTTCCTGTAACCTTCAACTCCACTCTATAGCCGGGAATGACCTTGAACCTCTCATCCCCCGCCTCCACCTCCTTGGGTGCCAGGATTAAGGCCGTGCACCACCATGCCAAGTTCTATGTGGTGCTAGAGGTCAAAGCCAGAGCTCTATGCATGCTAGGCACGCGTTCTGCCAACTGAACTATACCTCCAGCCCTTTGTGGCCAGTTTCTAACTCTGTCTAAAATGCTCTACTAGCTAAAGAGCCGCTCCTAACCAGAGAGCTCATCTTGTTCTAAGAGATTCCCCACAGACAAACTGTGGTCTCTGTATGCCCATCCACTGTGCCTGTCCTGGTTTGCTGGAGTTGCATGTTTAATGACAATCACATTCTATAATGAAGGTACTTTGGAGAGCTTTAGGTGTCAGGAGAATTCTCACTTGGAGCCTGTAACACAGGTGGCCAGAGGTTGGCCTCCAACCTGTGAACTCTGAACTCTCGTTCTTTTATCTCCATTACTCCTGCCTAGTCCAGGATGGACATCAACCAGGACCTCCCAGCCATCAACAGCCACAAAGCCCTGCAAATATGGATTACTGAGGTGAGGGGCAAGACCAGATAATACAGCCTGTGACATGGAAAAGTGTCACCAGCATCTCCCATCTCCCATCTAGAGCTCCCTCCTTTAGCCTATCTCTGGCAGTCATAGGTAGAGCCCTCCAGCTTGTTACATGGCAACCTCTCCTCTCAGAACCTAAAGATGCTACCACTGCCTGAAAGAGCTCATGGGAATTTCTTCGAGGAATGCTGCTATGTCCTCCTCCATGTGAGTCACCTGGGGAGTCTTTCTTAGGGGCAATATGGCTCAGAGCTGAAGAAACCCAGGCCTAGAAATAAACTCTATCCCAAGATCAAAAGCCTCCATCACATGCCACCCACAAGGGGCTGCTGCCTTGAGGCCTTCCAGTCCCCAGTTCCCCCTCATAGCCTCCATCCAAGCAACTTCCCACTGGCCCCCTCCTCCCTCCGCATCTACAAATGCCTGGGTCCTAGGTCCCTCAGAATCCAAAGGCTACCCAGGGAGGATCCAGTGACCTGCACTACTGGATTGGAAAAGAGGCCAGCGCAGAGGCCCAGGAGGCTGCGGTCTCCTTTGTGCAACGTCTGCACGAGGATCTAGGAGACCAGACTGTGCTGCACCGAGAGTCACAGGGCCACGAGTCCGACTGCTTCCACAGCTATTTCCACCCCGGAGTCATGTGAGTGCTGAGAGAGCGGAGGGCAGTGCCAGATCCTGTGGTGAGGGGCACCACCAGCCACCCTAGGAAAATGGCTTGTCACTGGCTTGATGACGTTACCTGTGAGCATGTACACACACCTATGTGCACATAGGTACACTCACATACATTAAGATAGGTTCGCTCACATACATTCCACCCATGTCAAGCACACAATTCATTGGTTTCAGATACATGCCACCAGTACCACAATCAGCTTTAAAACACTTCGTCACCCTGAAAAGCCCCATGCTTTTGGGCAGCCTCTTTCCAGGTCCTTCCTGGACCCTCCTCCCCTGCCAGAGGCAGCAACTGGTCTGCTCTGTGTCTGTACATTTGCCCATTCTGGAAAGTGAGCTTTTGTGACTGACATGTTTTCATTTCATCTTAATCTCTTCCTCCTCCTCCTCTTCCCCCTCCTCCCCCTCCCCCTCTTGCTCCTCCTCCTCTTAGAAGGATGGAACCCAGAGCCTCACCCACAAGGCAGGCAAGCCCTCAACCCTCTCGTTGACCCTGCTTATCCATGCTGTGGCACACATGATTACCTGGCTTCATTTCCCTGTGGAATGATATTCCAGTCTATGAATCTACCGTATTTTCTCAGCTCAACACCTAGTGGACATGTGCACCGCTTCCACTTTGGGGCTACTATCAATAGTACTACTGTGAATGTTTGCAGGGCAACCGTTGTCCTTGCTCTCGGTTTGTACACAGGAGTGGCCACCAGGTTATCCAGAGCTCACTTTGTTTGTCAGGCTGGTAGAAGTGTCTTCTAGTTTCACATCAAGTTTGTTTTTTTTTTAACTCACATTTTGAGATTAACATTAATTAACCTGATTGCCAAGAGTAAATCATTTTTGTTTCGTATCAAATATTGAGTCCAATATTTGCATATAGTTCAGACAAGTCTGTGTGTATATGCAAAAACACATGCCACCCCATATGTGCGAGACCACATACCTACCTCTCCATGCATGTAGACCTATAGATGGGCATGCAAACCTCAATATTCATATCCATGTACTCAGATTTAGACTCACCTGGAAAAGGTACATCTGAAATCCCTCAACATGCGGCTGCGTACACAGTTCTACGTGCTAATTAGCAACACACGCTTGTGGCTCATGTAACTATGTACGCACACATACATATGCTCACATGTCCTACACAGACATGTGTGATCCCCACACATACACACATGCACATGCTCCTTCCCACACTCATCCCTGCAAGAGGTGAGCTTTCTGTGTCTCTGCCCCTTCCTCAGCTACAGGAAGGGAGGCAGAGCTTCTGCTCTCAAGCTTGTGGAGACCAACATGTACAGTGTCCAGCGGCTGCTTCACATCCGGGGAAGGAAGCATGTGTCTGCCACCGAGGTGAGGGCAACCAGGGACATGGTCTGACCTCCAGACTCACTCAAGCTAACGATCCTGGAGTAGAGAGGGAGGGTGGGAGTAGACGGGAAGTGTGGAGAGTGAGGAGCTTCAGCTCCCCAGATGGCCCGGCTCACTAAGGAGGCACAAGGCAGCCCCTGCTGTCTCTTTCCTAGTGCCTATGTCTCATGGGTGCTTTAAGAACTTGGGCATGAGACAGATATGCTAGGTCCTTGTAAGCAGCAGGCTGGGGTGTGTGCAGAGCCTCACTCTTGGCCACACACCATCCCTCCTCACACACAGGCACCCACCCTGGCCACCCTGGTCCCCTCAGAGTGCACTTTCATAAATCAACACAAAGCACCCTATACTTTAACACACATGGAAGTTAACTGAGGCACAGGACACTCTGTTGCCAGGCAGCCAGAGTTTGAGGCAGTGAAGAGTCATCTACAGTGTGGCTGGTGACCCTAGTTGTACATTTACAGCCAACAAGGCTTAAGGCAGCTCTGCCGTGCATGGCCCTGGCCAGACTTTGCACCGTCACCCCACAACTCATGTGGAGATGGACATTTAGACTGTTTTGGTTTTTCCTCTTTTGCCATTGAGATTATTTAGGGTGTCCTCCAGATGTGTTTGTTTGAATAACTGTCCTTGTTGGCACTGTCACCACACAGGTACTTACATACTGTCACCACAAGCATATACTCTTGTTAAGACATGGTGTGTCCCATACATGTAGATGTGCGTGTTCATACAGAAATAAACAATTACCCACGCCCCACTTCTGGATAACCATATGGACGGTCATATGTGGCTACAAACACATACACACATATATGTGCACACACACAAACACACACAGCTGCACACAGCCTCATGCACACAAGTGACATGCCTTGCCTTGCTCTCTCCCCTCCCCCTGCCTTGCTCTCTCCCTCCTTCCCCCTCCTTTGCTCCCCCTGCCCTGCCCCCTCCCCTCCCCCTGCCTTGTCCTCTCCTCTCCCCGTTCCTGTGGTGCTGGTGGTCTGACACCTTTCCCTTCCACCTTTCTGTCCTGGCTCTGGAAGGTGGCCTTGTCCTGGAACAGCTTTGACAAGGGGGACATCTTCCTGTTGGATCTGGGCAAGGTGATGATCCAGTGGAATGGACCCAAAGCCAGCATTTCTGAGAAAGCACGGGTCAGTACCTGCCTGCGAACTAGGAGTACAGGGCTTGGCGAGAGGTAACCTCTAAGTGTCCATCATCTGACCACCACGAGACGTAGCTGGCTCTCTGTTTCAACCCAAAGAGCATCTAGTAGGTACAGGCTAAGTTCAGATGCCCCACTGGTGGCATCCCTGGGGGCAGGATACCAGCTCTCCTATCCCTATCCCCATGCCTATGGGCACCAAGCAGTGACAGGAAGGACCTGAGCTAGGTGGAACCGGGAGCCACTCCCAGGAAATCTTGACTGCCAGGTCCTCTCCTACAGGCGCTGACCCTAACTTGCAGCCTCAGAGACAGGGAGCATGGTGGCCGTGCCCAAATTGGTGTGGTGGATGCGGAGAATGAAGCCACCGACCTCATGCGTATCATGGAGGCTGTACTGGGCTGCAGATCAGGCAGTCTGTGTGCGTCTGTACCCAGCAACAGCGTTAGCCAGCTACAAAAGGCCAATGTCCGCCTCTACCAGTGAGCAGAACTGGGGGAGGACACGGGAAGAGTGAGGGGGTCACAGCTGTGTGTCTGTCGTTACTGAAATGAACAGGTCTTCTACGACAGCTTCCAGTAAAAGCCCGTGGGTCTCTGGGGTAGGTCACGTGGGGTGTTGGGCCTGCATGATATGCACTCCCGCATGGTGTGTGGTAGCATTGAGAAAAACCCACAGCAGAGATGGGGAGACTGAGGCCCTGTGAGGAGCCACCTAAACCCTAAGCAAGGCCACAGTAATTGAGTTCATATCACTACCTAAGTCTCTGGGAAACTAGAGGAGGTCAGGGGTGCTGGGATGGCACCAGGTCAAGGAGAGACTGGCTGTCCACATCTGGATACCTGTACCTCCCTCCCCCAGTGTCTTCGAGAAGGGAACAGACCTGGTGGTCCAGGAACTGGCAACCCGCCCACTGACCCAGGACCTCCTGCAAGAGGGTGTAAGGAAAGCCTGGCCCAGTACCCCGCCCATCCCCACCTCCGGGCCTCAGTCCCTGCCAACCTGACTCACACTTTTTCCTAGGGTTGCTATCTCCTGGACCAGGGTGGCTTCAAGATCTATATGTGGCAGGGACGAAAGTCCAGCCCCCAGGAGAAGAAGGCTGCCTTCAGCAGGGCTGTGGTGAGGTCCAGGGGCCTTCAGGGAGGCAGCCTGTGGTCAGGGCTGGTATAGGATAGCCTGCAAGGGGGAAGAGGTGGGGGGGAGGGGGAAGGGAACACGGGAGGGGAGGGGGATCCTAAGGGAAGAAATAGCTCTCCCCTGGAACACCTTTATCCTGGGGTCTCCAAGGAGAGGGATCCTTGTCTTGGGATCAGAAAGTGAGTACGTCTGCCCTGGAAACCTTGGGCGGGAGGGAAGACATCTAACACAGAAGACACCACGCATGCTCAAGGTGTGCAGGACTCAGCCTTACCTTGAGGCCTGAGAACCTTCTGCCTGCCCTTAGGAGTGAAAAGCAGAGGAAGTTTGTGAGACTGTAGGGTTTGTCGTGGCCAGCCCTTCACCAGGCTTGGATTGAGGAGACCCTGTCTTCCCTCAGGGACCTTGAGAGAGTAGTGCAGGAGACAACTTGTTAAATGGGTCACAAGTTTGGTTAATTAACTCAGTTCAGAGCTTGGCTGTCTTTGTAGCCACGGTTGGGGGGAGGGTGTCTCTGGGGGTGGGGCACAGCCAAGGGCCTATGAGCCACAGGCCTGACAAAGCTGTGTCCCAGGGCTTCATCCAGGCCAAGGGTTACCCGAGCTACACCAATGTGGAGGTGGTGAACGACGGCGCGGAGTCCACAGCCTTCCAGCAGCTCTTCCGGACGTGGTCGAAAGAGCTAGATAGGAAAAAACACCCAGGGCAGAGTGAGCAAGAAGAGGGGCGTGGGCGCGGGGGTGGAGCCTGGGGAATGGGCGGGACTTAGAAGGAGTCGGAAGTTGCTGGGGATGCTTAAGCCTGTCGGGACTAGAGAGGAGGTGTGTCCCCTAAGGATGAGAAGGAAGAGGGTGTGTCCCGGGACCCTATGAGATGGGTGAGGAGTAAGTTGGCCCGGTGGCACTGAAGAATGTCACTGACTCTCCTCTCCGCTACACATGCAGGTAAACTGGTGCCGGTAAACCTGGAGGTAGGCAAGCTTCACACCCAGCCTGAGCTCGCCGCCCAGCTCAGAATGGTGGACGACGGCACTGGGAAGGTGGAGGTGAGGGAACTGGCTTGCAGGTGATGGTGTGCACACAAGGATAGACTCTGCCTGGAGAACAGATGACTGGGGATGAAGTGGGGAGGGAGAGGGGAAGCCATGCTGGTAAACCCAACACTCAAGGGGAGGGACTATCAGAAGTTCGAGGCCAGTCTGAACTACATGAGACACTGTCTCAACAAACTGAAACGACCCAGGCACATGTATGTGCCCATATACACACAACCGGGGATATAGTCAGGGAGATAGAAACATGCATGCCCACTCTCCAACAGCCGGCTCATACAGTCATACAAACCACTCACTCAGGGACATGAAACTTGACAACACCGAGACAATGGACCATGCCCTGTGGCCAACGCAGGTGCACAAACATACAATTCACAGCCCTAAGCACTCCTGGCCCCTAACACACAGTCCTGACCCCCTCCTCTGGCCTCAGACTGGCGTCTAGAAGCTGAAGTTGAGGCTGACTTGCAAACATCGGCAGAATAGGCACACATACCAACATATAAGGCAGAGCCCATTGTGCTCTCAAGCCTGCTTTTAAGTCCATAAAACGGAGGCAGAAATGCTAGTCCAATCTCATCCCCAAGCTAATGTGGGGCTGCCATGAGACCGTGGGAACAAGACCACTGTGCTTGAAGGTGGGGACTGGGGAGGGGATATGCTGTAAATTCTATAGGTACACAGAGGTCAGAGAAAGTAGAAGCTCTGCCTACATTTGTCTGTAGATGGACAGTGAGCAGTGATGGATGGGAAGAGAGGAGAGAAGGGAGTGAGGGGAGGAGGAGGCAATGCAGGCAGAGAGGAAGTCCTCTGGTGAAGCTCTCAGTCAGGGTAGGGAAAGGACAGCAGACCCTGTTTCAGGCCCACTGAAGTGAGGGGTATGCTGTGGTCCCCAGCTTTCAGGAGGGAAGAACTGGGACTTAGAAGGGTCACATGCCCATCTGCACGGACCCCAGCTTCTACCTGTTCTGTCTGGTTCTAAAGCTGAGGTGTGGCTCCCATGGTAACAAGCTGTCCCATGGACAAATGTGAGCAGGCGCCGTCATTTCAGCCTGTTTGCTTTATTAGACAGGCTCTCCCATATCCTAAGCAGGCCTCAAACCCACTGTAAAGTCAAGGCTGATCTTAAACTGATGGTCCTCCTGCCTCACCTCCCCAATGCCAGGACCACAGGTGGAATCCCAGGTCTGGGAGGTGTTGGGGATTAACCCAGGACTTTGGCACACTGTACCAGCATTCTATCAATAGAGCCACACCTCCCAGTCTTGGATTTTGTTGGTTTAGGGGGTTTTAGTTTTATTTATGGCTTTTGTTGATGTTATTGTTAATGACATTTTAAAGAAAAAAGAAATCTTTCCTCCAGAGTGCCACAGCCTCCCGTCTAGCCCTACTTCTGTCTCCTGGACCAAGCTGAGAGCATCTGCATGGGGAGAGGGTGCTGTCTGCCCCTAACCAGGGATACAGCTGGGGGTCTAGACTGAGATGGCGATGGGCCAGCCACTGGATTCATCTGATAGCCCTTCCACTGATTTTCCCAGGGACAGCATGCATTTCTGGGCTGAGAGCAGGCCAGCAAAGGCATGAGGTTACTGAGGTCTGTGAGGGAAAGGGACACTCACAGGTCTGGTGTGAAGCACAGAAGGCACAGAACTGGGCAAGCTGCTTGCTGGCACAGATGAACCAATGAGAGCTTTCTGGCTTAGACGCAGGTGGGCAGGCTGCCGCAGGTAAGGTTCATCAGTACTCACGGGTCCCTTGCTCCTCAGGTGTGGTGCATCCAGAACTTACAAAGGCAGCCTGTAGATCCCAAGTACCATGGCCAACTATGCTCAGGAAACTGCTACCTTGTCCTCTACACATACCAGAAACTGGGCCATGTCCAGTACATCCTGTACCTATGGCAGGTATGCCCACCTGCTGGTGTATTAGATGCCTTCCAGCCCAAGAGCTAGAGAGTAAGATAGGAAAACCCTGGGCACAGAAAAACCCAAGCCATTGTCTTCCTCCTCCCTGTTGCAGGGACACCAAAGCACTGTAGAAGACACCAAGGCCCTGACCTGCAACGCTGAGGAGCTGGACCTCATGTACCAGGGTGCACTGGTGCAGGGGCATGTGAGCATGGGCAGAGAGCCTCCCCACTTCCTAGCCATCTTCCAGGGGCGACTGGTGGTTTTCCAGGTAGGGCCCATGTTGGACCCATCATCCCTTTGACACGGGCTGGAGTGGGGCTCATTGGTAGAGGGCTTGCCTCAAAAGCTTGAGTGTGATCCCAGCACTTATGTTAAAAGCTGGGTGTGATGCTGCTGTATTCTGTGATCCTAGCTCTGTGGAAGTGGAGACGTGGGGGGGGGGGGCGGAATTCCTGGGGCTCGATGGCTAGTCTAGTCTAATTGGTGAGCTGCAGGCTAATGACAGACCTTTTCTCCAAGGAGGTGGACAGAATCCCTGAAGATGACATCTGATGTCCTGTGGGTCCATGAGCACACACACACACACACACATATACACACACACACACACACACATACGTGCACACACAGAGACACATATATACACACGGGCACGGGCACACACTCATAATCAAAAACCTATTTGACATAAGCCACTCACAGTAGGAAGAATTCAGTTTAGGTCCATTTCAGGGCTGCCATAGTCCCTGGCTGCATTGAGTCTGTGCCTAGATGAGGCAGCATACCATGGTGGCAGGACCATGCTCTGGGCCCTCTGCGATGGGAGACAAGTCTAATTTGGGGTCTCTTTCACTGTCTGGCACAGAGAGGACTGCCACAGTCCACCCTCAAAGGGCCAGGGGACAGTGCGAGCCTCAGTCCTGAGAGTTTGCTCACCACTAAGACAGGGAAGTGGCTCCAGCTCTTGCCTTAGCCTGAGGCCACACCTTCTTCTAGGGGAGTGCAGGCAGCAAAGGGGAAAGGCCACCAGTATCCGGCACCAGGCTTTTCCACGTGCAAGGGACCGAGAGCCACAACACCAGAACTGTGGAGGTGCCAGCCCGTGCCTCCTTCCTCACTTCCAGTGACGTCTTCTTTCTGATCACAAGTCATGTCTGCTACCTCTGGTTTGGGAAGGTACCAGTGACTTACTGGGCAGGTGGTGCTAGGCCAGAGATGGGTCCTCTCCACATGGATGCAGACTTAGTCACCTAGGACGCTGATAGAGCTAGGGGAAGTTACAGAGTCTCAAGTGGACTGGGGTTCCTCAGGGTGGAATAAACCTGGTTCTGGCTGTTTCCCTTCCTGTTTGGGACTTCCCCAAGCCTCTCTAGGAAAGAGAGACCTAGTTTAGTTTGCTTAATTTTTTTGTCGATGTTGTTGGTTTGTTTTCTTATCTTTAGCATAAGCACAGATGACCTCCAAGCATAGATGTCTGTCATCCATGTTATGAACCCAGACAGGGTTACAGTTGGGGGACTGAAAGGGAGATCCCTTATTCAGAGGTGCCTCCCTCTGCTCAGGTCCAGCTCTGCAGAGGACCCAGTGGATAGGACATGGGACTGGAGGTAAAAGTCTGCAAAGCCTGACCCAGCTTCTGCTTGCCAGGGCTGTCATGGGGACCAACGTGAGATGGCACGGACGGTGGCCACTGTCTTCCCAGGGAATAACAAAGAAACAGTGCTGGAGGGTCAGGAGCCTCTCCACTTCTGGGAAGCCCTCGGAGGCCGGGCCCCCTATCCCAGTAACAAGAGGTAACAGAATCAGGAAAATATGTTTATCCTGAAGAGAAACTGAGGCTCGAAGGTGAGCCCTTCTCTGGCCAGGCTTCCTAAGGGGGTCTCCAGTGAAAGGTCGCACAGAGATCTGGAAAGATAAGACTAAATCTGCAGGACCCTCAGGCCTTCAGGGCCCGTGGGAGTCAAGCTCACCTTGCAGTTTCCAGCCTTGGGGTAACATTAAGGGGACAAACAGGGAGCAATAGTGCCCTCTGCTGGCAGAATCCACTCCCTGCATTGCCAGTAAAGGTGATTCCTAAACCACAGGCTAAAAGGACAAGGCGTTCATAGGAGGTAAGAATAGAGTAAGAACCCAAGGAAGGAAGGAGCTGCATCCCTGGGACCTGCCACCATCCACCCAAGTCTCCTGGGATTCCAGCCTCAGTCCCCTCCTTCCACCCTGGACCTGAGGCCAGTTCCTGACTTAACTAAGTTTAGGGGACTCCCATTTTAGGGAAAGCAGGGCCTCAGTTCAGATGCTCCCCACTAGGCCAAGGGTCCCTCTCCCCAATGCCGAACCCTGATAACTTCAGCAGCTGACAAGTTTTTGGTCACTATGTCCATTGAGGGAAAGGGACCCTGCCCTGGAGCAGGGGCTCCTAGAGAAAGTCAAGAGGTAGGTAGAATTCAGAGGAATGCCAAGGGATCCTGTCCCAAAGAAGCTCCTTACCCTGAGGTAGGGAGGGCACCCATACCAAGGGCCAGTGTGGTCCAGACTACACCCCTCACAGCCTCTCTTCCGGACAGGCTTCCCGAGGAGGTTTCCAGCATCCAGCCCCGACTGTTTGAGTGCTCCAGCCACTCAGGCTGCCTGGTCCTCACGGAAGTGATGTTCTTTGTCCAAGAAGACTTGGACAAGTATGACATCATGTTACTAGACACCTGCCAGGAGGTAAAGCGGCCACTCCTGTTTGGCTGGGCTGGGAACACAGGGTGTGCATCGGGTGTAGTTGGGCGTGAAGGTGATTCTAGCCTATAAACTGATTGTTGCCATGGACTCAGAGTCTGGGTGTGACAGAGTTGGGTTGTGTGTGGTTGTGACTTTGCAGTGTTGTAATACCTCATATCCTGTGATGATATGTGTGATTCCATGTGACTGAGGGTCTGGCTGGCTACACAGCACTGCAGAGTGTGGAGGGTCTGACTGGGTAGCACAGGCGACTCTTTGAGCCTGCACATTTGACTAGGTAGCTACGACTGCATGTTAGCCAGACCATGCCAGTGATTGTGTAGTTCAGTATAGTCCAGTACTAACAAGAACTGGCCAGACCAGTTGTAACTGGTGACGCTGTGTGCGCATGTATCTGTGTGAGAGGAAAAGAGAGAAATGGGGTTGGTTGTTGGTGTGACCGAGCAACTGCCATTGTGAGCCTGTGGAATTCTGTGCGGCCATGTGATCAGCCAGAAATGCGTGACAGGTAACGAAATGTGACCGTGTGTGGCTGCGGTCAGCTATGGCAATGGACAATGTGTCTCTGTAGCTATGCTATGTGTGTGTGTCATTGTGCGTGGTAGTGTGTGACTGTGTGTGGTACTGTCCGTGTTGGGATAAGGCTGAGTTCTGAGAACATCTCAGAGAAAACCCAAGCCCAGACTTCATTCCCCTCTCCCCCACTGCACAGTCCACCCCATTACCTACCCAGCCCCCCTCCCATCAATCTCCCATGATTCCACCATGCTTCCTGAGCATGCCAGGCACGTGCACCTTGGGAGACCCTTGGCGCCGCTTACTTCATCACTTTCTCCTGAGACATATATGTGGCTTGCTCCCTTGTGAAGGCTCTAAGGGGGCAGAGATCATTCTCAAATCTTTTTGTTTTAAGACAGTTCCACATGGCCCAGAATGGCCTCGAACTAACTGCGTAACCCTGAGCTTCTAATCTGATTCCATCTCCCAAGTGCTGGGATTACAGGCATGGCCCACTGTTTAAGTGATACTTGGAGTTTAGCTAGGGCTTTGCTAAGCAAGCATTTTAACTGAACAGTAACACCCCCCCCCCCTTTTTTGGAGGCAGAGAATCATGTGGCACAAGCTAACCTCAAACTCTCTCTGTAGCCAAGGATTGCCTTGAACTGATCCTTCTGCCTTCATTTTGCCAGTGCTGTCACTAAAGACATGTGCCACAACACCTGGCTTAGGGACTGAAGCCTGCATTCTTTCTACCATTGAGTCTTTAGTACCAGGCACATGCTAGTGTGTCATGACTATTGATAGATTAGATACATGCATGTATGCCTGTGAACTCAAGTGTTCATGGGTGTGTGGGCATGGTAATTTGCTGGGTTCCTGGCTGGGCATATGCATGCCGGCTTCTGAGGCCATCTGAGTTGGGGAGAGGTGTCTCTCGCAAGCAGTCCCTCCACCTATCCAAGCCCAGGCCTCCTCTGTGGCCCAGATCTTCCTGTGGCTTGGAGACGCTGCAGGGGAATGGAAGAAAGAAGCAGTGGCCTGGGGCCATGAGTACCTGAGGAGCCACCCAGCAGAGAGGAGCCTGGCCACACCCATCATTGTGGTCAAGCAGGGCCATGAGCCTGCCACCTTTACTGGGTGGTTTGTCACCTGGGACCCCTACAAGTGGATGGTGAGACATGATGCTTCACCCCCATCTTAATCTGGTGTGTGTGTGGTGGGGAGAGGTGACACTGGAAGAGGCCTCTCACTGGCCAAGGATCTCCTGTGAGCCAGGGGGAGGGAAATCGATCTTGTGGTTTAAGCTCATTCCTGGGTTTCACGGTAGCTCCTTCCTTTGCCCCAGTCCTGATAACAGTCCAACTCTTGACCCCAGAACAGCCAGTCCTACGAGGAGATGGTGGATGGCAACCTGGGCCCAGGATCTGCAATCTCTGAGATAACAGCAGTAAGTGTTGGACAGTTTCCCTGGCAGCCTCACAGAGGGGTCAGTGTTCAGACAAAAGGGGACAGAGACGGAGGAGGGAGGGGTTCAGAAGGTGCCAAGATTCCCATGGGTTCAATGTGGTCTTTGGTGGATGCCTGTCCTCTCTCTCCTGGACCCTGAGGCTTTTCTCTGGACAGGAAGTCCATAACTTCCAGCTAACGCCACGGCTGAGCGATAACCAGGCAGGTCGCTCGACACTGCTGGCCCTCAGGGGTTCCCAGGACAGCCCAGAGAATGAGCTGGAGCTGGGCCTCAGGGTGGATGGCAAGAACCCCAGCATGGACCACACCAGTAGCTGCAGTGGCTCAATGGCCAATGGGAGTCTGCCCCGGGAAAGGCTGATGCACCAGGCCCTCGAGGACCTGCCACAGGGCGTAGACCCAGCCCGTAAAGAGGTGGGTACTAGACCTAACTGCACTGGAGGACCCCATGGGATCCTGCCCCATAGTGCACTCTGAGCAGACCTGAGAAGTTTAGAGTGGATGACACCTCGGGGTGGGACGGGAATCTGGGCTCCAGGAACTCCCATTCTTTCCCTCCCAACCCCATCCTTCCTCCACCCCACCCTCCCACCCCATCCTTCCCGCCCACTCCCACTCTCCTACCCCGCCCCTCCCCACCCACTCATACCTTCCCACCCCATCCTTCCTCACCCACTCCACCAACACTCCCGCTCCCTAGTTCTATCTGTCAGACTCCGATTTCCAAGACATCTTCGGGCAATCCAAGGAGGAGTTTTACAGCATGGCCAAGTGGAAACAGCAGCGAGAGAAAAAGAAGCTGGGCTTCTTCTGACCTGGGGAACCCTGCCCCTCACACCCGGAGACTCCTCCTGGGGATAACTCCCAATTCCTAATAAAAGCCAGTGGCTGGCATCTGGTGTGGCGTGTGTGCCTGTGTGCCTTCAAGCCATCTGGTGAAGTCCCCTTCTCAGCGGAAGGGCCCTGTGGCACTCTGGGAAGGATCCCATCCCACTGCTTCGTCACGTGACCCCATGACGGTGGGAAGGAATTTGCATGTAGACCTTGAGGGACTCTGGTGTCTATGTAAAGAGACTAGAAGAATTCATCTTCTGATTTTTTTTTCTTTTTTATAAAAACTCACAAGCTAAAGTCAGCTAGAGGGTAGGGAGAGGGATGCAGTGTTGTTCCTAACGGAATTTTGAGCCACTCCGGGGACTGGACTGCTCCTGTGCCCCCAGAGAGGCAGAAGCTCAGGCGTTGTGCTAGAGCTGAAAGCAGTTCAGTGCCCCAAGCTCCGCGCCAGAGGTCGGTGCAACGATGCAAGCCTTGCCTGAGTTGTAGACACAGCTCCGCCCACTCAGGACGGACTGCATCAGACCCTCAGGCTTAGTCCTGGATGGAGATCTTCACAAAGAGAGTGGCTGATGGATGCTGGTCTCCATTCTTAGACAAGAGGTGGACATGACGGTACCCTAGTGGGAAAGACCAGTTCTGGTCACTGGGAGAGGATGCTCAAGGTGTTAAGTGAGCAGTGGGTTAAGAGAAGCCAGGCCCCGCCCACTGCTCTAGCAGGCCCCGCCCACTGCTCCTAGCAGGCCCCGCCCACTGCTCCTAGCAGGCTCCTCCCCTCCAACGCTCACCCTGCTTAAGGCTGTTCCAGGGGATAGTACTTTGGCCAATAAAGTCGTTCTTAGAGGAGGAATCATAATCCTCTACCATGAAGCGTACGAGGGCAAGGTCCGGCACTGCCACCTCAAACTCAAACTCCGTATCCCACTTTGGGTTGAAACCTAGATGGGCAGAAGAAACCATATCAACAGCAAGGTCAACCATATCAACAGCAAGGTCAACGGCACCAGCAGCCGGGCCCAACCCAGGTCCAGCGCATACTATACCATTATTGGTAATAACTGCTGTCTGATGGCTGGCCATATCCCGGCCCACACCGTAGATTTCCACTATCACCTTGGGGTCCACGATAGAGTTCTTATTCTTATTAACCTTTGGCAGCTGCTGTCCAGAGATGATCTGAGGAAAAGTGGAGAGAGTGAGCGCTCAGGGACAGCAGTGAGCAGGAAGGGGTCTCCACAGGTTGCCATGCCCCCTGTATCTGGCCATACCCGGACACGGAGCCTCTTCGGAGCCCACCAGGGCCCCTGAGTCAGGGCACGTGAGTTGAAGGTGGTGTTGGGGTCTCTCAGAAAGGCAGGTTTCAGCACATACCCACAGCCTCCATTGTCCTGGAAGCAGCCAAGGTAAACATCCATTTCTGGCCCAGGGGTTTGGAAGTTCAGAGCCACTACAGGTGGAACAAAGCAGTCACAAGCTGTGGATTGGCCCCAGGGTCCTAGAGCCCAGCCTGCTCAGGCTGCACTAGCATCTGGCTTCCTCTAGGAGTTAGAGCACAATCGAATGGTCCGGTGTCTTCTGCCCTCCCAGCACCCTGCTGACCCACCACACTGACCATGTGATCTTGTGGGGGGGGGGCGGGGAGGTATGGTGTGTAATATAGGTGTGTGTCGTGTGAGTGTGTGTACATGTATGTTTGCATGTACTTGCAGAGGCCAAAGGTCAATCAATGCCTGGTGCCTTTCTCAATAGGTCTTCACTTTAGTTTTTGAGACGGGGTTCCTACTCAATCATCTGGGCTGGCTGGCCAGTGAGCTTGGAGCTCAGTCTGTCTCTGCCTCATTAGTGCTGATTACAGATTGAGTGTCATCACCCCTGTGCTTTTTTTTTTTTTTTTTTTTTTTTACATAGGTAGGGGATCCCAGCACAGGACCTCCTGCTTGTATGACAGACATTTTGCTGACTGAGTCATCTCCCCAGCCTCTCTTTTCGGGGTTTGAGATAGGGTCTCATGTAGCCCAGGCTGGCCTTGAACTCACTAAGTAGCCAAGGATAACCCTGAACTCCTGACCCACCCACCCCACCCCCACTCACCCCGGGAAAGTGCTGGAATGACAGGTGTGATCCTGTTCCCCCAAACAAAACTCAAAAGGGCTGGAGTGCACACCAGACACAGACTTGCTGGCTGGGCAGTTTCCGTGCTCACCTCTTGGCCTGCACCCAAACCTTCTCAGGCCTCTCATCCTGTGACCTTCAGAGCTCTGGACATCAAGGCCAAGTGCTCTCTCTAACCTCCCTCCAACCCCAGCTGGAACGTACCAATCTGGCAGCCCCCGTTCCACATCTCCACAGGACTGTAGTTGGAAGAATCTGTTCGCCACCCAGCCGGGTAGATCCTGCTCAGATGGCTCACATTATGACGGACAAAACTATTTGCTGAGAACAGGTGGAGTCAAGTCAGCAGTGAAGGCCTTGGTGGGCTAAAGATACACCTACCCACCCACCCCACCAGTTCTGTCTGGATACGAGGTGGGGAATGCCAACTCGGGACCCTGCAGGGCTGGAGGGCAGACCCAGTCTTGACCAGTCCAGATGCCAGGATCATGTGCCTGCAGGGACAGGGGCTCACCTGATTCTTGCAGCAGCCGGAGGGCACGGCTCTCAGAGAAGGAAGCCATCTCATAGAATGCCTGCCCAGAGGTGCTAGAATTGGAGAAGCCACCAAAGTGGACACTCTTGCAGTAAATCACCATGTCCGAGAGCTCCGGCACCAGCTTAAGCTTGTCCTCCTGGAGGCCGTGGGGAGGCCCAGGTTAGAGCCACAGGTAGGGTAGGACAAGGTGGACACTGAGCACCAGAAACCCAGATGAGAAAGAGAGAGAGAGAGAACAGACACAGAGAGAGGGGGGCAGAGGGTCTGAATGGCAGCCACAGAAAAACCAAGGAGGCAAGGCAACCATCCCATGGGGCAATGGGGCAGGAAGGGCCCGGGGTCGCCCCACCCCCACAGCTTCCCCTAAAACCTTGGGCTTGTGTTGCACTTGGCTGCGCACAGCCTCGTCCTCCATTTCAGCAGCCTCATCTTCGTCAGACACATCAGTGGCTTCAGGCCCGTTCTCCTCAATGGCAGGCAGCAGCCCGCCCAGCTTCTTCCCTTTCAACAGGATCTTGCCCTTCAGTTGCTGGGGATGTACAGCTGACTGGTCAAGACTCACAAGCTTGGTAGGCCTCCAAGCCAGCTTCACTTCCCCACCTTAAGGGTACCCACTCCGTACCTCAGGCGAAGGCAGGCTTGTGGTAACCCCATCCAGTGGCTGGTCCAACAGCATGGGCCCCAGGATGGCCCTCAGGTGACGTGCCATGACTCGCTGTTGCTCCAGGCTGCAGTGGTTCTCCAGGGACAGGATGACTGGGTAGGGGGATGCCTAGAAGCCCCAAGATGAGTTAGAAGGGACTGTCCACCCCTGGTGTCCTCTCCTCACTCTCAAGGGCGCAGCCAACCTTGAAAGCATAGTCCCGGATGGCCCTGAGCACGTCGCAGAAAAGTATCTTAGAGGTAAAAGTGTAGCCATGGTAGATAATGGGTTCCTGATTGGGACCATCCCAGCAGTCCAGCTCCAAACACCGGCAGCCTTTGCACAGAGCCCTGCAGAGGGGTGACAATTAGGCTAGGACCCTCCCAGCCCCGGCCCGGGTCCCACCCCAACTTGCAGTTCCCCGGGTCGCACCGGATGTAGGCCTCCGTGCTACTGGGACCTGTGAGCTGGTCTTCCAGTAAGTAGGTGTTGTGGGAAGAAGACACTAAGTAGTGGCTGAGTGGCTGGTCCATGTCCTGGTAGACACGGCGGTGTGCCAGGCTGAAGGCGTTACCATCAGCCGATAGCAAGTACATGAGGAAGCCATCCTTGGTCATCTGCCGCTGGGCCTTGGCTAGGTAGGAAGAAGCCACCATTTCCAGTCAGAACTAGTTGCCCACCACTGTGGAAAGAAAAGTCTTTCTCCGCTCTGCCTGCCCACCCAGTCCTCTGCAGCTCTGAGGAGCAGAAGTCCTGGCCTTCCAGTGACATTGTGGTTACAGAGCGGTGACGCCCTGTCTCTTTTCCTTCCCCCTATTCTAAAAGTCCCAAACTCAGGGGATCACCTCCTCTGTGTCCCTAGATTGCGTGGTCCTGAGGACTGAACATGGGATCTTACACAAACACTCTACCACTAAGCCATGTCCCCGAGTCCTCCTTTCTCTGTACTTTGAGACTGGGTCTCACTCACTAAGCTAACCAGGCTGGCCTGGAAGTGTTAAGCAGGTCTCTGTCTTCTCTAAGTCACGTGTCAAAGCGGATCAAAGCTGTGGCTAATGAAGAAGTAAAAAAATAACTTTAGCTTTCTCAGGCATTTCTTTCTATGTCTTGGGGATAGGAATGTTCAATATCCCTTGAGGAAGGAACTGAAGGAAAATGAGGCCCAGACAGGGCAGACACTGAATACTTTCTCCCATCCACCTGCTTACACAGGATAGCCACACACTGGTCAGCAACCCTGGGGCTGGCTCCCTGCAGCACGTCTGTCTGTCTGCAGTTCCATCAGAGTCTCCCAGCCATTGGCTCTGGGACTGCTGGACCCTCACCAGTCTCACTGGGCTCATAGCGCTCAATTAGAGAGAGAGCCAAGGCTGGCCCTGCTGCCTCCTCCCGCTGCTGATGCTGCAAGAACGTCACTAGCTTCTCCACCGACAGGGTCTCCGCGGAACCTGCAGCCTCTGCAAAGGCATGGTCGATCTCTGTCCGCTGGGTCAGCATCTTGTAGAAGGTCTCAATCTCCTCATCCTCCAGAGAGTCTGTCTGGGAGTGGTCACATTCCTGCAAACCCAGCACAGCCCATGGGCAGGGCTCAGAGCTGGCCTCAGGCCAGGCCCAAGGCCCCACAGCCACACACCGAGCCAGCTCACCCTGAAGATCTTCCTAGCGTAGCTGTCATCCACCTGTATGTTGAGCTCCTTCAGGAAGTCCTTCAGCTCCTTGAAATTCATCTTGTTATCCTTGTTTTTATCAGCCTTTCGCAAACAGGAGTGAATCCAGCTGGACGACCGGTCAGGAAAATACACAGCAGCCCGATGCCTAACCAGGATCCCAGCCCTGAGAAGCTGCTGTGGTTGCCCGTGGTCACGTGACCACAAAGCAGGGGCCAGACCCGGAGACCTTCCTTACTATGGGTCTTTCCCCTCCTTTCCCTTGCTTATCTTGCTTGTTAATTCGTTTCTTTGGTGCTAGGGACTGAGGAGGGTCTTACACAGCACTTGATCGCAGTCCTGTGTTTATTTTGTATTTTAAGTCGGGAGCTGTCCAAATTACCCACACCAATCGTAAGTCCCGAATGGGTGATCCCCCAGCCTCATCTTCTTGAGTAGCTAGGATTACAAGACTGCACCACTAGGCCCAGCGAGAGGTCTTTTTCCGTTTGTTCATTCTGAAACCTGATGACTTCTGAAAATATTTACTATTAAAGAAGGTTCATTGCAAACATTTAGACTACAGGGAAGGAGCCCAGTCAAAAACTTCCCCTCCCACACATTTCCAGTCACTGATCAGAAAGTGGAGAAATTCCATGCAAACTCAAACCTGGATCAAGTCATCCTGTCCGGTACATCTCGGGTCCCATGCTCGCACCCCCACACACCCCACTGTACCCCACTGAGTCTCCCGTCAGACTCAGAGCAACTGCTGGGGTGGGCGGTGCTCCTAGCAAGTCCTCACAATTAGACTGCTGAGTCGAACGAGAGGATGAACTGCATGGGTGTGGTTTTTTCTTTTTTCAAAGGCATTGGAATTTAATTATATATGAAACAACAGCACAGGCAGCATAAGACGTGTTACATAACTTAAAAAAAAAAAAAAAAAGTCTAAGCCCCAGGCCAGGCCGGTACATCCTATAATCTCAGCAACCGGAAAGGAGGTTGTTGCAGAAGAATCAGGAGTTCTAGGTCATCCTTAGCCACATAGCCAATTTCTGGGTAGCCTGGGCTACTTGAGATTCTGTCTCAAAACAGATAAGCCAAAACCAAACAATAATAAAAATCTAAGAAGTTCCAGGCAGTGGTCCCTTTAATCCCAGGATTTGGGAGAAAGAGGCAGGAGGATCTCTGAATTCCAGAACAGCCTGAGCTACAGAGTGAGTTCCAAGACGGCCAGAACTACACAATTTATAATAGCACCAAAATTATTAAGATTATTTGAAATTTTTAAGAAAAATATAAAACTTAAAATTCTGAGAGCCACAGAGCGTTATTTAAAGAAATGGAAAAAAGACTTGGGGCTGGAGAGATGGATCAACACACAAGGCTGTTTGCTGTTCTTGCAGAGGACCAGACCTAAGATCCTGCATCCTCATCAGATGGCTCAAAACCACCTACAACCCCAGCTCCGGTACCAAACTGGAGATACCTTCTTCTAGCCTCTGCAGGCACTACACATTTGTGGACACACACACACACACACACACACACAGAGAGAGAGAGAGAGAGAGAGAGAGAGAGAGAGAGAGAGAGAGAGAGAGAG
>JANHMN010000020.1:42052207-42087889 GCA_030674055.1 Rhabdomys pumilio | reverse complement strand
GTGTGTGTGTGTGTGTGTGTGTGTGTGTGTGTGCGTGTGCGTGTGTGTGTGTGTGTGTGTGTGTGTGTATGTGTGCACATGAGTGCAGGTACCCCTCAAAGGCCAGAGGCATCAGGTTCCCTGAAGCTGGAGCTACAGGCAGGTCATAGTGAGCTAGCTGACGTGGGTGCTGGGAACCAAGCTTGGATCCTCTGGAAGAGCTGTATAAGCTCCTAACCACTGAGCGAACCGTCTCTCCAGCCCCGCTCCTGGCTTTCACATATGTGCTGTGCTCAAACTCAGGTCCCTAGGTTTGCACGGCAAGTCCTTTACTGACTGAACCACTGTCCTAGCCCTAGGTTCAACACGTGGCTTAGTTTTATGGTATGTGGATTAGCCCTCTATAAAACTGTCATAAAAGGGGACGCTGCAGGGCATGATGGGAAAGGCTATGATCTCTGCACTCAAAAGGCAGAAGGATCACAAGTTCCAGCCCAGAACCTGTCTCAGGCAAATAAAGCAAAAATGAGAACTGGTTCCAGCCTAATCTCACGCTGAAGCAAGAATCCGTGGATCAGACTGATTCAGAAGTTACTGTCTTTAGCCCGCAGGCAGATCTGAACACTGGGGTCTCAGTAGCGCTCCCCAAGACACAGCCCAGGAGAGTGCCATGGTCTTCCAAGTCCTTGAGGGCAGTAACCCTGAAGAAAGTGACTACATCACCTCACCTCTGTCCCAATCCACCCAACCCCACCCCTCTTCTCAAGCGCCTACCTCCACACTGCTCACAGAGACAGAATCGGGGAGACAGAGCTGATGACCCCGAGTCAGAAGGCCCTCCGTACTTTTCCTTCTGCTGTGGGTTAAAACAAGAACTCCTAGAATTCATAGTTGCAACAGCAACCCCTTGTAGGATGACTTCAGAGATAGGAGTCTTTGGAAGGTAATTGGAGATAGATGAGGACATGAAGGTGGGGCCCTGTCCAAAGGTTTAGTGCCTATAAAGGAGAGCTTTCTCTCTCTTCATGACAGGCAGAATGAGAAAAGGCAGCCAGCTGCAAACAAAGAGAGGGCCCTCACCAGAACCAGCCATGCTAGTACCTGAAGAAATACACTAGTGTTGGGCAAGCCAATCGGTCCCTGAGGTGCCCAGTGGGGTGTATCTTTGAGGGAGTGTCAGGAGATTAAATAAGGAGAGAAATGAGGCTCACCTCGTTCCCTCAAGTCTCAGGTTGAGTAAGAAGGATGTGAATTGCTAGTGTTCACCTCTTTCTCTCTGCTTCCTGACTGAAGGCACGATGTGACCAGCCGCTCCGGGTCCCTACTGCATGGCTTTACTGCTGTGGTTGACTACATTCTCCTAAAACATAATATAATCCCCTCTTCTTCTGATCTGTTTTGCCAACGATCACAGCAAACAGCACAGGAGCTGACATACTCCGGCATTTTGTTACGGTGGCACAAATGACCATAAGACATCCCACCCCCAACAAGGACCCACTGCCCCCAGGAGGATACTGCTGCAGTTTCTGCCGCTGGTCCATGGAGCCTGAGTGATGGATGATCTTACGCAAGCCCTGCACCCAGTGCTGAACGTCTGCTGGAGACGGGGCAATGAGGTCTAGGGTATTGCGCTGGTCCTTGAAGACAATGGAGAAGCATCGGTCCTCGGGTATGTCTCGGGCAAATTTCTCCAGGCCTTCTGTACGGTGTCCCATCCGTACCTCCTGAATGTCCTCAATGGAGACTGCAAAGAGGGGACGGGTCAGTAGAACAGGCTGTGGGGTAAATGACTGCCTCTGACACAGCCATGGCCACAAGGAGAAGACCACAGAATAGTGTCACAGCTCAGAGCGTGGGTCCAGGGAGAAGGACATGAGGGCCGAGAGGAAAAATGAAAACACTGTATAGCCGGGCAGTGGTGGCGCACGCCTTTGATCCCAGCACTTGGGAGGCAGAGGCAGGCGGATTTCTGAGTTGGAGGCCAGCCTGGTCTACCAAGTGAGTTCCAGGACAGCCAGGGCTACACAGAGAAACCCTGTCTCGAAAAACCAAAAAAAAAAAAAAAAAAAAAAAAAAAAAAAAAAAAAAAAAAAAAAAAGAAAGAAAGAAAAGAAAAAGAAAACACTGTATAGGTAGGACACAAGCCAGCAGTGGGCAGAGTGGGAACACACAGGGAGGCACAGAGGCAGAGATCATGGAATAGGAAGGGCAGCAAGGACCCAGGTCCATGGTCACAGAAATGTAGCAGAAGCCTAAATTGCAGGCCTCCTTGAAAGACTCCACTGTGATCTGGAACGTGTGATACAGGGAGGTCACACACCCTCCAGACCACACTGGTCTTTGAGCCCCCACAGCTATCCCAGCCTTCAGTTCCCTCTCCTGACCACTTCGGACAGTCCTGGCTATAGGGTCTAGGGACAGAATCCCGACGCCAGAGAGAAAAGCGATGTGTTTACTCTGCATATGACTGCATGAGTTCTGGCTTCAGGGAGCACTTTGGCAGAAGGGTATAGAAGGGCCCCACCTTCCAGGGTCCCAAGAGGTAGAGCAGAAGCCAGTCTGCATCTCTGCGAGAGCTGGGCAGGACGGGGAGATGGAGGCAGGGTTCTGTCCTAGTGGGTCTGTCTCAGCTTCCAGAAAGGCTGAGGTCTGCGTTAGAGCTACTGTAATCTGAGGGATCCTAGACCTAGGGAGCTCGGCAGTAAGGGACAGACAAGGCCACCCCAGCAGGTTAGACACAGTCCATAGTGGGTTCACTGTGTTATTTCTGGGGGTCTAGGAGATTACATCATTCTGCCCTTAGGAGGCTTGGAGGCCTTCCCATCAAGTCAGTCTTCCAAACTTCAGGGACAAACAAGACCTTCTATGTTGCCATCCCAATGTATTTGCCACAGCCTAGCTGAGAGCCAGCCTTACCAGCATGGTGGCTTGTGCTGAGCCTCTCCACAGCAGGACAGCTCCAGTCATATCATCTTCAGCCTTTCTCATGCATTCAGTCTGGATCCTCTACCTCCCAAACACCTCCTACCCTGAGTCCCCAGGGGCCTCCCAGCCACCCTCAGGACAACATGTGTACCATGTGCCCTGACTGGGTCATAAGCTCTGAAGAATGGAACCCATGACTCCTGCACCATCTGGGATGTAGACCATATCCCTGGTTAATCCATCTTTATCCCACACTTAGCAGCTGAGCCACCTTGGGCCAGGAATGAAAACAGGAAGCCTGGGCCATGGAGCCCTCAGGCCCAGGGAGAGAAAGGCCAGCTGTCTTCACTGCAGATAACGCTCGCTCCTGGGGACAAAGAGTGAGCAGAGGGAGCTACTGGAGAGTCTTAGCAGGACACAGAGACAGAAAGAAACAGGAGAATGGGTTACTCCTCCATTATTTGGACTCAGTTTCCCCAGAGGTAAGGTGCTATTGTATGCAAGAACCTCAACCCTTACCTGGGAAAAATAACTGCAAACAAGTCCTGCTAACCATGAGACCTGCAGCAGCCATCTGAGTTGGAAGCGAGCTTCTCGAGTGCCCCTGGATCTGACCCCCATGTCAACCTGGCTCCCTTGTCTGTTTAGGGGTGGTGGTGGGAGGTAGCCTGAGTAATGGTTGCTACTGGAAGGGCACAGGGAGGGGCCTTCTCTTCTTACCCTGTCCCCTGTCTCCCTCCAAGCACTAAATGCACATTCAAATGTACCTACCAGGACTCCAGTGAAAGCTCTCGGTTCCCATCCACCCCCACCCACCAGTACAGGAAACCCTGTTATCAGGACAGGAATCCAGTGTAGGAGTCTGTCTGGCTTCACAGACACTGGCAAGGTCAGGGGTTACTCCTGTGCTAGGAGCCATTAGTTGGGGCAGAGCTGAATCTCAAGGTGGTTTTCTTGTTTTTTTGTTTGTTTGCTTGCTTGCTTTGTTTTTTTTGTTTGTTTGTTTGTTTTGTTTTTTGTTTTTGTTTTTGTTTTGGCTGGTTTGTTTGCTTGCTTTGGTTTTTGGTTTGGTTCGGTTTGGTTTAATTTGGTTGGCTTGTTTGCTTGCTTTGTTTTTTTGTTTGTTTGTTTGTTTGTGGATGATAAGAATTCATGTTCCTAAGCAGGTCTTAAACGCTTTATGCAGATGAAGATAACCTTGAACTTCTGATCTAGTCTCTACCCCGCATATGCTAAGTGACAAGCATGCGCCACCACACCCAGTGTATGGTGTGCTGGGGACATGAAGGGCTGCATGCCTGCTAGGCAAGGGCTTTACCAAACAAGCCACACCCCCAACCCTCAGCCAGTAATTTCTGAGACACTTTAGAGTTCCATCCTCCAAAGGAGCATATGGGGGTGGGGGGCTACAACAGAGGGGTCAGGAATCCATCCTTAGAATGTCCGGGTGAGTGCCTCCCTCAGCTACACAGTAAACTCAAGGCTAGCTCTGGTTGTATGAACAACAACAATAGGGGCTGGGGAGATGGTTCAGCGGTTAAAAGTACTGACTGCTCTTCCAGAGGCCCTGAGTTCAATTCCCAGCAACCACATGGTGGCTCACAACCATCTGTAATGGGATCCGATGCCCTCTTCTGGTGTGCATGAAGAGAGTGACAGTGTCTTTAAGCATTTATACATAAAATAAATACATTTATTTTAAAAACAAACAAACAAACACAGCGAATACCACCTGGTGGCACATGCCTTTAATTCTAGCAGGGAATTCAATGATCTTGGAGCTGGAGGTGCCCATATCAGACAGTGCAGGCCGGAGCCTGCCCCACTGTTACAGAGTTCTAATGATGGAACTTAGCTAAGCTCCCCCAACCCCCCACCCCCAGGAAAGGTGTAAGGGATGTCTCTCTTGTACAAAACTTTTAGGGAGCTCCTTCATTGAAGGGTACATCTGCAAAACTATCCCACACCTCTCAGGAGGTTGTCTCCATTCACACACCCACTCCTCAGCTTTGGATCCCTGGGTCTTTGAGACGTTCTAGAAGGACAGTACCCAGCCCTTCTTTCTCCTCTCCCTCCTGTGCTCCACCCCAGCCTCCCATGGCTCAGTCCTAGGAGATTTATGCCTCCAGAGCCCCACCTTACATACCAGCCACTGGCACGGAAGTACCTTATCTGTCCCCGGACTTTGGGCCTTGCTTTTGGCCCTACTACTCTGATCCACCCATTCTCTGGGTGGCACCAATACATTTAAACCACCCTGTCCGGCTTCACAGTTGCTTCTGAGCCTGACTGTCCCCGTCTGTGGCCATGGTTATGTATCTTCTCCTATGGCTTCTCTCTGTGACCAGCCTAACCTTGGTTTCCCTACAAACGATTTCACACCCATCTTTCCTTGACCCCGGACGACCTGAGTTTCTTTCTTTCGCTCCTTATGCATGGCCCACCTGTGGTCACAGTCCATGACTGGCCTACACCCTACCCTGCACCACACCCACCATGAGACCCTGGGCACTCACACAGCTGCGACTCCGGGGACCTCATGACCTTGCGAGATTCCTGCCAGACGGTTTTGCAGTCCTCCTGTAGCTTGTAGAAGCGTTCTCGACGCCAGGAGCTGGACTTTACTTTCAGAAGCTGGCTGCCCTTCAGAAGGGCCTGAAGGTCCGGGTCATCCTGCAACCCTGGGAGAGGCAACGCTGATGAGATGTCACTTTCTCCACAGTGTCCCTCTTAGCATCAGCCCCACACTGGCCTTGTCCTCTGCTCACTCAGAGCCTGTTCTCACCAGCCTCATCCTTACTCTGCCACATACTCCTCCTTCCAACTCTACCAGCCAGTCCCCTGCCTCCTTCCCAGGGAAGACTTCTACCCACCTAAAATCACACTTTCTGCCCCAGCGTTTGAGTATTCATTGAACGCAGGGCATCTGTGCACAGCAGACAAGTGTTTGACCACTGTGCTACACAGTATGCCCCAAGCCCATACTTAGATGTTTCGACTTCTCTAAAACCCGAATGAGCACAATTCAAGCACAATTCTAAAGCCTGCGCAATCTGGGAAAGGGCCTGGCTCAGAGTGGAATGAGCTGGAACTAAAAGACAAAGCAAAGGAGGGGAAGAAAGTGATTGATCAACGCAGATGGAAATGAACCCAGGCCTGCGGAGCCAAATAACCTCCCTCCTCCAATGGCTCCAACATTATTTGTACCTAAGTTCTGGCACACGGCCTGACCAGCTGTGTGACCTCAAGGTTTACAGCCATGGGTTCCCTGGGGCTATGTTATTCCAGCCACCTTCTCCCCAATGTACCTGCCCCCAACCTGTAACTAGAATCTGTTTAAGCCATTCTCCAATCTTTGTCCCCAGAAGAGAATGATGAGCCCACTATGGACTGTGTTCAGCCTGCTGGGACGATGGCCCTGTCTTTCCTACTGGACCCCGACCACTGAGTGTCCTGGGTCTGGGCTTCCTCAGGAAACAGTTGCTTTAAGACAGAGCACAATCTTTTCGGAAGCTGAGACAGGACCCACAGGAAGGTCAGAACTCTGCTTGCTTGCCCCATTCCTGCCCAGCTCTTGCGTGGCTTGACCTGAGTCACGGGCTCCAGAGTACTCAGGGTCCTCTCTCCTGACAGACCCAGGCAGGAGGCACCAGGAGGACACTAAGCCTCTTAGGAGTCTTCATCCACACACAAAGTCTGTACTAAGGACGATAAAGGAGAATCTGTGCCCTGTACCTTAAGAACGCACCAGTGCGACACAGAGATAGATACACCTATAAGGTGGTGTGGGCACATGCACGCACGTGTGTGTTTACAACTCACACAGTCCAACAGTCAGATCTGTTCAAAGCCAATTGGACACCTAAATGTGTCCCTAAAACTATGTGACCCAACAGAAAAGTGGCATCAGGGACTCCAACCTGTTTGAGGAGCCAGAATCTATGCTCGTGCTGGAGAATTGTCACACAGCCACAGGCTTCTTTTCTGAGCCCAGACCCTCCACCACTGGAATCTCCTCCCAGTTAATCCACACTTGCGCCCTTATGGCCTTCAACACATTATCTACAAGACAATATGGACCAAGTCTCACTCACCTACATCTTCCTTATCCCTCATCAACTTCCTGCTTTTGTGAGAACATCCACCCCCTATAGCTTGAGAAGCCTCCCCCACCCCCATGCCTCTGCTCCCTCATCTGCCCTGGGGTAAGAACAGTGTCCCAGAAAGCATTATTGCTAGTCCTTCGAGATGACAGTCATCCCACGCGCCACCACCTTTGTCCCATGTGTCTACCCATTGCTAGAAGATGCTCTACCTCAGTACAGGCAGCTTTCCTTCAATGTGGGGAGATCTGGGAGAAGAGAAGGGACTCGCATTGAATGTCTCACATGGAGGGAAGATTAGGGAGTTTCCAGACTGTCAGAGCAGAGAGTCACCTCTGGCCTCTGCTGAGAGATCCAGCTGTCTCTTCTCAGCCTGAGGTACACTAGGAGGGGGCCCCTCCTGACCATCTGTCAATACCCTGCCCCCTGAGTTGAACACAATTAAGCAAGCTCCTGCTAACCGCTCAGATGGAAATAGTGGCTGCTGGGAAATGGAAGGCAAGCCCCCACCCTCTTATTCTGGAAAACATTGTGAAGGGATGACAAGGTTATCTTGTCCTGGAGCCAGCAGTGGCTCAGGCTGTGGCCCAGTCTGTGGGGTCAGACAGTGATAAGCTCTAGTAGGGTGACAGCTCCCACCCTCCAGGAACTGGGAAATCTGGATGGGTGTCTCCATGGAGTGGGAAGGGCTTCCTGATTCTGAGGCCTCTGGGTGGCTTTCTATAGAACTCTTGTTCTCTTATGTAGAAAGTCTGTGGGAACCCCTTATCCAGCCCTCACCTCAGCCTTGGGAGGGTGGGTGGGCTGTGAACCCAGGGGTTTCACCAATCTTTTCCGGGCTAACTACCTCAGGGAAGCGACCATGTAGAAGACATGGAGGGTGGGAATCCAGGAGTGTCAGATGTTCTGCTCATGTTACCACCATGCTGCATGATGGAGGTGCTGGGCCTGGAACCTATGTTTATACACAGCTACACCACAGATATACCATATCAAAAACGTTCTCACAGACACAACCTTACACACAGGGACACAGTGTGCAAACTACCCTCAAAGTCTCATGGAGCGTGTGTTACTGTTTTTCACACACGGAAACGCCACATACAGGGCAGGATGTCATCACCATAATAATAACAGCAGCCATCATAATGATAGCTGATATTTGAATAAGTTACTGTTGGCAGCACATGTGTTTAATCCCCTCAACAACCCTAGGTAGAAAGGCAGTGTCATTATCCCCATTTTACAGAGGAGGAAATCAAGGTTGAAGGAAGTCACACAGAGGAGTGGGGACTCAGAAGTAGGCAGCCTGCTTGCAGGGTCAGAGCAATGAAACATGTAGCCACAACACTCAAAAGTCACAGAGCCAGCGGGTAACAGCATCAGAAACCCCACACCACAGCAAAAAGGCAGCCATTCCATCACCCTAGGCCACACAGTCACACCAGTCGTGAGCAGCCACTGTCAGCTGTACACTGTCACACAGGGCTACACACAGACACCTTCAGAATGCCACACGTGGGTATATGACATTACACACTATCATCCCCATATGATGGTGTCACAATACCACCAGTGTGACAGAATCATTTAGCCAACCCGGAGTCACCAACTGTCATTTGTTCAGGTCTACATTTGTCCACCATCATACTAGACCACACCGGGTTACATAGTTATACCAGTTCTACAGGGAATCACACACCCATGGATGAGTTTGTAACCAGGAGGTTGGAGTTAGTAGGGGGCATGGAGTTTGGGCTGTTCAGGAAAGGGTAGGTATCTAGTTCTCTCAGTACTCACCCCACACACCCACACTGAAAACACAGCCCCGCCGAAGAACTAAACATGTATGATCTGAGGCTTAAAGGGAGGAGCGTCCTGTTCCAGCTGCTGTCTGCTTCCCCCACAGCAAGTTCTCGGTGTCCCCTGCATCCCTTACCCAGTCTCTGTCCATTGAGCGCCGCCACTTTGCGACTCTGCTCCTGCAGGTAGAGCTCCCGGGAGCGGTTCACGCTCCGCCGTCTGCAACTCGGGACCCCCAGACACTGCATGGTGTTCCCCTAAGCCTTTGCCCGGGTGAATCCTAGCTTAGAAGCCAGCAGAGTCTGGCCGGCAATCTAGCCTTGAGAAGGCGGAGTCAGAACTTCAGAGGAGGGGGGCGGGGTCGCTTTCCTGTAGGCGGGGCTAGATTCTGGGAGGCGGAGCCATATCTGAGGGTGGGTTCACGGGCTAGGGAGGTTGGAGAAAGCAGAAAATAGGCTGAGGAAGTGGAACCAGAACCTAGGAGGTTGGCATCCACCTCCCAGTGTGGCCGAGGTGGCCTTGAATTCCCGATATTTGTGCCTTCACTTCCAGAGTGTTAGAGTAACAAGCGTGGCTGGAGGGTTAGGGTGGCAGAGCCTGCCAGACATAACCCAGGTCCGGAGGGCTGGCAGGTACCTCCTTCCCGGCGACGTGGAGTTAATCACAGCCAGGAAGCACAGGGAGGGAGAGGCGGAGCCCAGGAGGGAGGCTCCGGCTCGGGAAAGGCGGAGTCCAGGGAGGGAGGGGAGGAATCTCCACTTGAGAGGGTGTGTGAGGGTGGGACTGGAATAAAGTGTGTAGAGCCTGGCAAGAAATGCCAACGCTAACTCTGCAAGACAGCTCAGGCATCAGGACTGGGAAGACTGCTCTGCAGAGGGATCCTGGTGGCACAGAGACGTGGAGGTGGTGAGGTGGAGCCAGAGCTAGTCAATGAAGCCCGCCAAATCTCAGTTATTGAACTGATTTGTTGTGACTAGGCCTGCTGCCTGCTCTCCGGTTTTCTTCTCCATATCTAAGCAATGTGATCCTCAAGGTAACAAATGCAAACACAATTCTGTTTCTCCTTCTCCTCCTTCTCCTTTTTCTTCCTCCTCCTCCTCCTCCTCCTCCTCCTCCTCCTCCTCCTCCTCCTCCTTCTCCTCCTCCTCCTCCTCCTCTTCCTTAAAATAGTATTTCTCTCTGTATAGACCAGGCTGGCCTTAAACTCAGAGATCCGCCTATCTCTGCCTCCAGGTTAAAAAAAGTAAAAAGAAGGAGGAGGAGGAGGAGGAGGAGGAGGAGGAGGAGGAGGAGGAGGAGGAGGAGGACGGGAAGGAGGAGGATGGAGAGGAGGAGGAGGAGGAGGAGGAGGAGGAGGAGGAGGAGGAGAAGGAGGAGAAGGAGAAGGAGAAGGAGAAGGAGAAGGAGAAGGAGAAGGAGAAGGAGAAGGAGAAGGAGAAGGAGAAGGAGAAGGAGAAGGAGAAGGAGAAGGAGAAGGAGAAGGAGAAGGAGAAGAAGAAAAGGAAAAGCTGACCTCAAAGGGAGTCTGCAGGCATACCTAGAATAAATTGGAAAGACTGTAACTTTGTGCAGAACTGTGTGGCCAGAGTGCCCGGGAACACTGGGGCCTTTCATCCATACAACATCCCTTTCATTCACTCTGCAGTTATTGAGTCCCCACTGCAGGAGGGTCAGAACACCACCCAGAGGCCTGACTCACCCCTCCCTTACCCTCTGTCCCTGAAGAGGTCCCCACCGGGTTCACTGCAGCAGCAGCACTGAGTCACTAGCAAAGCCAGTTTTTTGGCACAGACGAGCACAGTAAAAACAAAAACACTGAAGCACAGAGCAAGTAGGTTGCCTACGGTCACACTGAGGCATGAGTAATGAACAAGGCATGAAGATGGACTGAAATGTGGACACAGGGAAGCTTTGTTTGAGGTGGGGGTGAGCAGAGTACAGGGTCGCCTAGCCATGTTGCAAAAAAACCCCTCCAAAAAAAAAATTAAAACATGTAAAGGGGGTTTGTTTGTTTGTTTGTTTGTTTGTTTGTTGGAGACAGGTTTGTCTGCATAGCCCTGGCTTCCTAGAACTCTGTCTGTCTGTCTGTCTGTCTGTAGACCAGGCTGGCTTTGAACTCAGAGAACCTTCTGCCTCTGCCTCCCAAGTGCTGGTATTAAAGGCATGTGCCACTACTGTCCGGCTACATAGAGAAGTTTTTAACCAGAACAAAGACCACCTGGGCCCGATGTGATTGAATCCCAATATGCTGTATTTTCTTTGAATTCTACAGCACTTTATGTGATGCATCGAAGAACATGATCCTAAGTTTGTTACTCAGGATTGTGAGGCAGGAGGATTGCTATGAGTTTAAGGCCAGCTTGTGCCACATAGTGAGCGGGCCAGTCTGGGGTATAAAGTGAGAGCCTGTCTCAAAAAACAAAACAAATAAATCCCCCCCCCTCAAACAACAACAAGCCTCGAACAACCCACACAACAACAGAATGCAGTTCTGAGAAGGTCCACAAACTTCCCAACTCCTCAGGTGGCCTGGGACACAAAAGAGTTAACAACCCGGACCAATGTGTATCATAGGCCCAGAACCCCAAGAGCAGACAGTTTGAAACATAACTCCCATCAGTGGGGAGCTGGCCACCCCTACTTGCTGTGATAGCTTTTCTTGGGGCCTTTGGCTATTGAAGCAATGCAGAACTCCTAAGTCCATTGATTTTGTTTGAGGTAGGATCTTGTGTATCCTGGGCTGACCTCCAACTCCCTGTGCAGCTGAGGATTGCCACTCCTGAACTAATGATTGCCACCTTCCAAATGCCAGCACTGTAATCTTGTGCCACTATGCCAGGCTCATAAGGTGCTGGGGACTAAACCCAGGAATGTGAGCCTGCCAAGCAACTCTGCTGAAGTTAAGTCCCCAGCCCCCACTAATATTTTATCCTGGCAACATCTTCCGTGGAAAAACAGATTGTAATCCCATGGGTGAGAAAAAGGCTCAGAAAGGCAAAGGTTACATAGCAAATAGCATAGCTGGGATTGGACCTGTGGCTCTCGGGGTTCCCCTGTCCCTTTCACGGAATGTCAGCTCTTGCAATAGGGCAGATGGGCCAGGTGTAGGGCAAGTTAGTGTGGTGAATGTCTTCAGTGAAGGGAAATGTCCTGTCTTTTCAGGGACCTGCTAGGGCTGCCAGTCCAGGCTTAGCTAAAATAGGGTGGGGTAGCAGGGGAAGATAGGACCTGTGGTATCAGTTAGCAGGCTTCAGTGGTAGAAAGAGCCCCTGGGTTCCTGCATCTGGTTCCTGCCACATTTGCCCTCATTGTTCCATCATCTACCCACCCTGCCAGACAACTCCCGGCTTCTGGGCGTGACTCCTGCAAGGAGATCAAGGCACCTAGAAGTCAAATGACTTATCTGACGTGAGATAGATAGATAGATAGATAGATAGATAGATAGATAGATAGAACAAACACTGCTGTTTGTCTTCACAATATATGCCTTTATCCAACATCGAAACATCACCTCTGTGTGAGTAAGAAGTAAGGACAGAAACCACATTTCATCTCTTGCTGAGTCCATAGGTCTCCAGCTAATGGACGGGACTGAGGGCGTCCCTTCAGCAGACCCCCCAACTGCTCAAGCCAGAAAGTGACCAGTGCTGTGGGCCCTGCACGGTGGAAGGGAATGCAGGCTCCCCATCAGCTAACAAGTACAGTGACCACACTCTCCCACCACTCATCCTCCTTGACTACTCTTCCTTCCCCATCTGGTTAGCAGTGTATGCAGGACCTGCTTCTGGAGGTCACTATGGATGCCACACTTGAAGCGCTGGACCCACAGGTCTGTCAGCTTGGCCACAGTGTACATTCCAGTCCTTCAGGAAAGGCTAGACTGACTCATGACTTTGGGAGGCTGGTCTCAAACGGGATGGGTCAGGCTGGCCAAGCCTCTGCTATATTAGACTGAGGCTCTGTGTCTTCCTCTGTATGGGAGATACCAAGGCTGGCCCAGGAAAGAAATGAGACAAGGGCACAGACATGACCCATGTTTCATGAGACTGTTGTGTCAGAGGCAGCCAGAGTGAGGTGGGCAGGGGAGAGACAGCCTGGTAGGTAGACAATAATAGCTAATAGATGGGAACAGAAAACAGAGACCTCTCTTTTCTATGATACCTAGAGCCGCCCACTCTCTGTTCCTACCAGTGTGTCAGGAGCTGTAGGGGCATCTCTGACCTCTGAAGAGTAGGAGGGAGCAGTGAGTGGGAGGGACAGGGACACAGCCTGACAAGGTGGCTTTGAGAAACCCAAGCTTCATCTAGGTCAAGTGGCAAACACAAAACAGGTTAGGGGCTGCCTGTGGGGCACACATCCAAAGGGGGAGTGGAGCCGAGGACTGGTGAGCACAAAAATCTACAGCCCAGGTAGTGAGACGTCTCAGTGGGTAAAGGCAAGTGCTGCCAAGCCCAGTCACCTGAGTTTGATCCCTAAACCCACATGGTAGAAGGAGAGAACCGATTCCTGCAAGTTGTCCTCTGATCTCCACACATCCATTCTCGCTGGCGCGAGAGCACACACACAAATACGCGTTGTTTCATTTTTTTTAAAGAAACCCTCCAATCTCGGGGATACTCGAGCACAGTGAGAAATGTTAAGCAGTAGACAGACGTGAGAGGAGCAGGTTTTGCTGAGCTAGTCGATGACCTGAGGAGACAGAGGGAAAGACTCCCCAAAGCTCCTCCCCTAAAGTATGCGTGAATACCAGTTAGTTCCTCTCTCTTCCCTGGACGCTTCTAAGACAGGCACCCAGGAGCCTGAGCTTTCCTCTCTGCTAGAGAGACAGCCATGGGGAGAAGAGCTAGCCCAGATGGGAAGAAACAAAGCCGGCTGGACAAAGGACCAAGCTGCTAGGCGGCTCTAGCTGAGACCTGGTCCACTCCGGCCAGGGGGGAAGAAGGGGCAGCAAAAAGATCGCACTGCTCCTCCCAGCCCTGGCATCGCGGAGGCTGCCAGACCGATCTCAGCCAAACTTGCACACCTCCTCCTCGCCCCACCCCCTCACACCCTCACCCGCCCGCCACACCCGCGCGGCCTGACTCGCTCCAGGCGCACCCGTGTTTTGGGAAGCCTCTGAAGAGAGAGCTTGGTGGTCTAAGGATGCTGTCCCCTTCTTCCCCCGACCCTTTTGGTGTCATCTGGACCAAGGAGCCCAGCCTTTTATGAACAGGATAAGGGGAAATCCCCGAGAGAAGTCTGCACTGCTCCCGGATCTCTTGCGCCAGATTTGGGGAAAAGTCAGGAAACGCCCAAGATTGTGCCCAGCGCGGGCTGAGGTTTTTCCGGGATCCTGCAAGGGGACAAGGAGTTGGTCTCTCTGGTGGTTTAAATGCAGCCGAAGGAGCTGTTATCCCTGCCGCCCGGGTGGGGGACAGGCTTTCCCGAGGGTCTCCTCTGCGGGCGGGACACTCACCGTGCAGGGTCAGGAAGTCCCGACCCGAGTCCATGCCCGTCGGGGCGCGCGGTGGAGGGGACGCGGCGTGATTCACTTGAGCAACAACCAAGTGGCCTGGGGTCCTAGCGCAGGCCAGTGCAAGGACTCAACTAAACTGCGGTGGGAGGCGGCCGGGGGTGGGTCCAGGACACCGCACCGCCCCCCGGGCCCGCCAACCGGCGCTTCTCCCCGCCCCCTCCAGGACCGGGAAAGGACGCGGAGCGGGGGGCCGGGAAGACTAGCCAACCCTGGCCGGGGCTCGGGCCAGCTGGGTGCGCCCGGGCCAGAAATAGTCAGATCCCTCCCGCTTCCTCCACCGCCACCACCCACAGGCCCTGTCATTACGGCGAGCTGCCTGCCCCACGCCCTGCCTGTGGGCGACTGGCCTCACTGGGGTTGTGGGTGATGTGGGAAAGAATCAGAATCGGGTCTTAGCGGGGACAGGAATCACTGCTTAAGCGCCAGTTTAGCCGGGCAGTCTGGTCTATCTTCTGAGAAATGCGTGTTTGCACGGGCCCACATTGCCACGTTTGAGGAGAGTAATATCTAGATTTTTTTTTTTTTCAAAAGAGGGGCTCCTCTCTTTAGCTCCGGGAGACTTCTCATTTCCAGGGGAGTTTGGGGGAGACTTTCGTTAAGGTAGGGGGTAATAGCAAGCAGTTATAGCCCCTCACCCTCTAATTAGGGGAGAAGATGGGAGGCCTGCCGTGAGGCTGCCTGGACAAGGGTCCCCTGATAGTGAAGGCAGTTAGCCTGGAAGAGGCTAGCCGGGCTCACCATAGCTCTTTCTCTCCTAGCACTAGCAGGCCTCCGTAGCATGTGAAACGTGGAGGACAGTCTCCCGATTCTGAGTGTGTGGAGGACAGTCTCCGGATTCTGAGTGTTAAGGCTGAGTTTTAGAGAACCACAAGATGTTCATGTACCCCCACCTCATAGTGTGGGGCTGGTTCCTTGTCTGGAACTCAGACCCCATCCTGATGTTCTAGGAAGCCTCCCCCCCCCCCCGCAAGGTTTCCGTTCCACAAACTGGAGGCTGTACTGCATGAGGGATGAGCAAGGTTTCCTTGTAGACAGAGCCTGGGAAAAGACAAGAAATTCCCTTCCCTGACTTCCCGTTTGTTTCTCAAAAGTCCGGGTCTTCCGTGAGCCTTGGAACCTCCCACCTCGGTCCTGCCCTGGAGCCTGGCAGGTACTCCCATGGCATCAGTGAGTCAGTCAGGCCTCCTCAAGCCCAGCTCCTCTCCTCCACCTGAGACGGAGAATTCCTGACACCAGCCGTTGGCATGGCTTCATCTCCAGCGTCATTTCTTCTTGTCATCTGTCTCAGAGTCCCGGGCTCTAAGCCAGGGCGTTATCCACCACTAGGGCCTCTCCCTCTACCACAAAAGACTATGGCAGGGTTTATAGAAGGTTCTGCCCCTATGTACTCCAAGCTCACTTGAAACAGGCCCATTTCTGGCTTCCTCTGCACACATTGCAGCTCACTCATGTTCCCTCCCTGGCCTGGGGTTGCCAAACAGAAAGGGCATGCTGACTCAAAGCTGGCCCAAGCAGCCAGGTTCTGCCAGAAATGAGGTACGGCTCACTCAAGTGCTGACCTGTGCTGACCTGTCTCTTCCCCTCCTCTTTCTTCTCTCACTCGGTGAAAGGCCCTCTGCTCTGTGCAGCTAGGTTTAAGTAGTGTGCATCGGGTGACTGTCAAATCTGGTGGGAGAAAGCTTCCAGGGGCAGCTGTGTGGGCCTAGTCCTGGCTGGGTGCCACATTTACTCTACTCAGAAACTTTACAAACTCTCCTGAGACCCTAATTACTCACAGGGCTCCGTGATAGGCTTTCTTTGGAGCAGAGAGCTCCTGAGACCTGTTCTCTATGGGCAGAGTTCCAGGCATTGTCCTACCCCCAACCCTTGGCTGTCCTCGTCTCAAGTGTCTGTGCAAAGGTGGGGGCACTATGGGAGGGGGCTGGTGACTGTGGGCACGTGAAAGAGGTCTAGTATTCGAGTGGTTCTGTTAGAGTCAGTTCCCTTGGCTCCACACCATCCCTCACTCTGAGGGCAGTGTGTACACTATCAGCACAAGAATGCTAAATTTCAGGATGGTCAGGCTCCGGGGCTTGTCTTACTCAGCCCCTACCCCCATGAAAGGCAAACTAAGACCAGCTCTGGTTGTGTGAGGCCAGTGAGGTTTATTCAGTCCTCTTCCTGTCTTTAGAACCCAAGTCCTGGAGCATCAGGGTGAAGGGGTTGTTAAAGTCTTGTCTCTGCAATTTCCTGGTGTGAGAATCTGAGCAAGTCATTTTACCTCTCTCTAACCAGGAGCGACCATCCGCTCTGGAATAAACTGAAGATGTTGAGTGTGTGGCACTGATACTGCCTGCCAAGGGTTCTGAGCTAGAGTTTACCCGCCCACAGCCATTCCCTCTGTGGCCTGTCTAACATAGCCTGGTGGCCACAGAGGCTCCTGGTCTGAGGGCACACCCCTGCTTCTGTGAACTTCCGTGCAGAAGGTCCTGACCCAGGTCCAACTACTTCAACAGAAAATGGATAGGTCACCTGCCCAAAGAGACAGCGATGGCAAGGAAGAGTCCTCAGACCATATCGGGCTGAAGTCACTCATGGGCAAGGATCAGATGCCGGCATGAGCTACAAGGTTGCAGCACCCCTGATAACCTGAGGATAGCACAAGGTTCTTTTGGGGTTTCCCTTTTCTTTTTTTCTTTTGGTTTTGCAAGACAGGGTTTCTCTGTGTAGCCTCAGCTGTCCTGAACTTACGGAGATCTGCATGCCTCTGCTCCCGAAGTGCTAGGATCAGGCATTGGCCACCACACCCAGCAATTGAGGACTTCTTTTCTGAGATTGTATTAATCGGCATTCATAGGGAACGAAACTGAGTCAGCTTTAATGTGGATGTTCTCCTCCGCTTACCCCAACCACAGTAGGTGGATTGCTTCACGCTTCATGAGTCCTGGCAAGGCTCAGGAAGTCACAACATTTACAAGGCCTCTCCCAGGTTTCTCTAATCAGTGAACACATCCGCAGAGGGAGAGGAGGCCCTGGTGGAGCTGCCTGCCAAGTTCTTCAGGGAATCGTAAGGGTGACTTTTCACAAACCCTCACCCAGGCTAGGGTGGCAGTTGCCTTTGGCTCACCCGTGATCCCAGTCAGCTTACTGGAGTCCCAAGTGCAATCATTTCTTTAGTCTGTCACTGGTGCCATATCCGAGATGAACAGAAGGTTGTTCGTGTGTCCCCAGGAAAAGCCACGTGATAAAGTCCACCTGAGCTGGAGACAGGAGTGACCAATCTGAAGAAGACACCAAAACTGTGTTTGAAAACTTCTATTTTCTTTTTTTTCAATAAGTATCTGTTAAGAATCTATCATCCACTGGACACATAGAAAGATGGGAATGAATCATTAGTGTTCAAAATACATTTTTAAAAAAGCTTCCTGCTGGGCAGTGGTGGCACATGCCTTTAATCCCAGTGCTTGGAAGGCAGAGGCAGGCGGATTTCTGAGTTCCAGGCCAGCCTGGTCTACCGAGTGAGTTCCAGGACAGCCAGGACTACACAGAGAAACCCTATCTCGAAAAACCAAAAACCAACCAACCAACCAAAAACCTCCTGTTGTCATGGAGCTTAGATTTTCATGGAAAGAAAAGAGCTACTGTAATAAACACAAGAAGTGATCCCAGTAGAATCTGAGTGACCAGGAGGTGAAGTGGGAAGAGGCCAGGGTCCTAGTGGGTTGTTGTGGCTGGCTCATGTGGGAAAGTGGCTCTGAGGAGACTCAAGGAAGTGAGAGAGTAGGGCACAGGGAGGCCTGGGGCCAAGGATTCCGGCCAGAAAGAGCAGGCTCAAGGAGAGTGGCACACTGGAGAAATGCATGGCAGTGTGGCTACGGCGGAGAGGGCATGATGAGCTCACAGAGGGGCAACAGGTCGGAGGCTTCTCTGGAAGAAACACCTCCTCTGAGTTACACACTGGGAAAGTCTCTGGTAGCTGGAAGTCATCATGGATGGATGAACAGGCCTACAGCAGGGAGCCTGAGGGAAGAGATTCCGGTCATCAAGTCATTCACAGGGGGTGAAAGGTGCCTCAGCCTCTCAGGGCTCTCTGCAGATGAAAGGTGAAAGAATCCAGAAAGTTTTCCAGAGTAGAGCCAGTTGTTGTTGGAGAGAAAGAGGGCTTGGGTGCCGAAAGTTTAAAGGTTGAGAGCATGTGTCACTCTTGCAGAGGACCTGAGTTCTAGGGGATCTGATGTCCTCTTCTGGCCTCTGCAGGTGCCTGTGCCCACATAAACACAGCTCTCAGACATCGTGTGTGTGCACACAGACACACACAAATGAAAATAAATGTGGTTTGGCTTTGTTTAGAATTCATTTATTTTTATGTTATGAGCATTGGTGTTTTACCCGCGTGTATGTCTGTGAAGGTATCAGATTCTCTGGAATTGAAGCCACAGAGAGTTGTGAGCTGCCATGTGGGTGCTTGGAATTGAAACCCGGTCCTCTGGAAGAGCAGACAGTGTTCTTAACCTCTGAGCCATCTCTCCAGCCCTTGTTTTGTTTTGTTTTTTTTTTTTTTTTTTTTTTGAAAAGCAGAGCCAACAGGATTGAGGGTGGGAGCTGTAAGGGAAACTGAGGACTCAAGGATGTCTGGAGGGCTCTGGCCAGGAATCTGGAATACAGGCCAGAACTTAGCATTTGGTTTGGATACATTGGATACTTTCAGACCAAGGAACAAGGCAGTTCAGGGGAGAGATGTAGGGGTAGGGATAAAATTCAAGACGTGATTCAAAGTATATTTAAAACGGCTGAGGAGACATTCTCAAGAAACAATGTGAGCTGGGTGTGGTGGTGCACACCTTTAATCTCGGCACTCAAGAGGCAGAAGCTGGCAGATCTCTGAGTTTGAGGGCAGTATGGTCTAAATGATGAGTTCCAGGGCCACATAGTGATACATTGTCTCCAACAAGCAAACACACAAACAACAGAAAACAAAGCAAATGGATCCAGAGGAACAAAAGTGGAAGGTGACCTCTGACAGGCCTCTGACCTCTGGCCTCCACAAGAACCTGCTTACACACATCCACAGTAAACAAACAAATACTCTGAAGCACTCCCACAAAGCAATGGGGATCTATTGTGATACAATCTTTCTGGGAGTCAAATGCTAAAATTTACATACTGTTGGCTGTGGAATTCTGGCACATTACCCCCCACCCACATAAATATTATACAGCTATACAAAGTACGTACAAACAGGAGCAAAGGTTCTCTTGATGGCAGCATTTACAGTAGAACAAAAACCAAAACACGCGAAACAAACACAGGCCCTGTAAATTGCGATAGAATAAATGAAGAAAAGGCCATGACAAATAGCATGGTGTCGTGTTTTTTTTAAGTAATAAAAACCATTTTTATAAATATCAGTGTTCGTATAAGCAAGGAAAAGTAGTTGTAACAATATAGTAATCTAATTATCCGGTAAAAAAAAAAGAGCTGAGAATACTTTTATTAAACAGTAGTTTATTGTCAGTCCTGGGGATTGAACCTGGGGTCCTTGAAGGCCAGGCAAGCGCTCTCGCACTGGACCACACCTCCGACAATCTTTCTAGTTGTCATTTGAAACAGGATCTTGCCGAGTTGCCCAGGTTGACCTTGAACTCTCTCTGTAGCCTGATCAGACATTGAATTTCTAATCCTCCTGCCTCAGGTTCCTAAGGGAGCTGGGATGAGAAGACTGTGGCACCAGACCCAACATTGTTTGTTTCCTTTGTGCACTGTTTGACATTTTGTTTTTGTGACTCGTGATTATAGAAAATGCTTCATGTACGGAAGTAAAAACAACTTAAGTAAAAGAAGTGTGTGGGACCCAAAGACAGAAAAACAGACACTATCGAAGGCTGCAAGAGAGACTAGGAAATGAAGAGAGAGGGTCATCAGGAATACCCTTTGTGCCCACAGAGTCCCCCGGGGAGGTGACTGGACGGACGGATGGATGGCCAGATGGATAGGTGAAGAGATGAGCTTGGAAAGCAAGAGAAGTTGGGGTGACAGGCAGGGAGGGAGTTGTAGAGACACATACATGAGGACTGCTGGCGTGGCCTTTGACACCAGAAGGGCTGAACATTGTGAGAGACTTTGGCTTGAATAGGAGAGGGGTAGGGGGAGGGCATCTCCGTGACAGGCTCAGCCTCCCTGTGACTTTCTGTGAGGACATCTGGGTAGAGAGTAGAGAAGCACAGAAGAGCAGCAAGAATCGACTCTCCCAACGCCTGGGAGCTTCTACAGTGGAGCAGCTGCTAATGACAGGACCACTTGTCCTGGGAGACCCTCCCTTACATGAGGTCCAGGCACACTTGACTGCTATTCTCTCCAAGCAGAGCCTCTCCCCACACCACTGGGAACCGTGGTGTGTGTGTGTGTGTGTGTGTGTGTGTGTGTGTGTGTAGAAACCAGACAGATGGACGATTTGCCCATGTTCCTTCTGCTCTCAAGCTCACCGCACTGCACATTCCAGTCAGCACTAGGAGAAGGCAGTTAAAGAGGAGGCCTGCTATAGTCCTGGAAACAGACTCAGGATATTTGGGAAATGCTCCCACGGTCCCAGGTACCTAGAGGATGGCCACGGGCATTTCACCTGGCTAGGTTAACTCTTTCCCTGCAGGGAAGAATGGAGCAGGGAGACATCCAGAGCCTGCTCCTTCCGGTGCACACCCTACCAAGGCCCTCTGCTTTTCCTATATCTGGACAGTAAGGTCCCTCAAAGAACAGATGAAGGGGCCAACCAAGAGTAGCGGAAGTGGCTCAGGTCTGTGGGTAAACATCCTGGGGACTCGACTCAGGAAGTGGGTTTAGAGCTGTGAGGCAAGCAAACTCATACCTAAGTAGAAAGTGACTAGTTTGGCATCTGTGTTAGTTAGGCAAGGGTATCTGGAGGTACAGAGCTGACAGCATGGTGCACACACACACACACACACACACACACACACACACAGGCAAAACACCCACATACATAAAAGAAAATTTAATTTTAATTTTATTTATTTATTTTTGGTTTTTCAAGACAGAGTTTCTCTGTGTAGCCCTGGATGTCCTGGAACTGTAGACCAGGCTGGCCTTGAACTCAGAAATCTGCCTGCATCTGCCTCACAAGTGCTGGGGTTAAAGGAGTGTGCCACCACTGCCTGGCTTAATCTTTCATTTTTTAAAGATTTATTTATTTATTTATTTATTTATTTATTTATTTTATGTTTGTGAGTACACTGTCACTGTCTTCAGACACACCAGAAGAGGGCATCAGATCCCATTCCTATTACAGATGGTTGTGAACCACCATGTGGTTGTTGGGAATAGAACTCAGGACCTCAGTGCTCTTAACCTCTGAGCCATCTCTCCAGCCTCCTTACTTTTTTTTTTTTTTTTTTTTGGCGTACAGGGTCTCACTAAATAATCCTGGCTGGCATGGAACTTGCTTTGTAGAGCAGGCTGGCCTCAAACTCAAGAGGTCTGCTTGCCTCTGCCCCCTGAGCACTAAGATTAAGGTGTGTGGCCGGGCAGTGGTGGCGCACGCCTTTAACCCCAGCACTTGGGAGGCAGAGGCAGGCGGATTTCTGAGTTCGAGGCCAGCCTGGTCTACAGAGTGAGTTCCAGGACGGCCAGGGTTACAGAGAGAAACCCTGTCTTGAAAAAACAAACAAACAAACAAACAAGATTAAGGTGTGTGGCTAGACCTCACCCCTCTAGAGGAAAGGAACCAGTACCAGTGCATGCATGTTACAAAAGAGGGCATTGGACTGGCTCACCAACAGTGGCCGTTTGTACTTGATGGCTGCTTGGTTCTTAATGCTGCCAGTGAAGGGCTGGAGAGCCACAGCCCAGATCTCAATAGTGACCTCTAGTCCAGCCTGAACTTGAGAGTGAGACGCTGTCTCAAAGTAAAAGCAAAAAGAAGGGATCATTTAAAACAAAACCAACCGAACAACAATATATGTGAAGAACATTCCGAGCAAATTAAACTAGGGATGGCGGCACTTGGGTAGTAAGAAACATGGCTTTGCATGCAGTCAGACCAGCACGACAGTGAGTCTTTTTGTCCATCGAACCTCATAACAAGCCCACCTCTGAAAGCGTGATGCTGTGGCTGAAAAGATGGTTCAGCCGTTAACAGCACGTAGTGCTCTGACAGGGGAGCAACATTTACTCCCCAGAACCCATGTCAGGTGGCTTACAATTGCCTATCAGCTCCCGGAGATCCGACCCCCTCTTCTGGCAACTGCACATATATATACACAAAGACACACAAAATAAAAAATAAAGCTTTACAAAGGAAAAAAAAACAGAAGAGACGCTAGATGTCACAGCGGCGTTCTCCTGTGTCCAGCACTCGGGAGGCTGAGGAGGAGTCGGAGGTGGAATGGTAAATTTGAGCTAGCCTAGATCATCCAGCTGGACGTTAGGAATGCAAACCTTTAGGTGACGACAGGGATGACGCTCTTCTAGAGGAAAAGCTAGACGGAAGGGGCGGAGCCGGAAGCAGAAGTGGGTTGCGGATTCTACAGCGTCTCTGTTGCCATGGAACCCAAGAGCAAGGAAGAGCAGCAATCCAGAGCTTCCTCGGCCGTTGTGTCCTCAGAGACCCTGTTGGACTCTACCCAGCACCAGCCCAGCTGGTCCACCAGGAAGTACTTGCGGTCCTCGACCGTCTTCATGGATTGTTGCCAGTTCGGCTTCCCGACGCGGTCCCTCCGCGCCGGGTTCCAAGCGCTCCCGCCACTCCCGGAGCCGCAGACACTGCGTCTGCGCCCCGCCTCCCTGCGCACGCAGGATATCTCACATCTGCTTGCCCGAGTCTTCCGAAACCTGTACACCGCCCAGGTGATCGGAGATGACTTGAGTGACAGCTTGATCAAGGCCCGCGGCAGTGAGGATGCGCGCCACGAGGAGTTCCTGGACCAGCTGCAGCAGGTATAGCGGGTGCATCCCGGGATACCTTCCGGATGCAGCCGCGCCAAAGTGAAGAGCCCTATTCAAACTTTATACATATGCATATAAATGACACCTCCAGCTCCTTTCTCTGCGCACAAGCACATTATATGTTGCAAATATAAACGAAACGACTGGAGCGGACAGATCCAGTCATGGTTAGGCATTTTTGCCCACATTTCTGGGTCAGCAGCGTGGTTTCCTCTTTTGCACTGGGGTCAAGACTGATGATCCTGCTTCTTTGTGACTGGTTGTTGAGGACTCCCTTCCCAACTGTCCCCTGTATTAGCCCGCTCAGACCTTTCCTTTTTCTTCTTCACTTCTTTCTGTCCATTACTCTCTCCTTATACGACATGGCCTAGCTTCATTCCTTTCTTTCTAACAGATACCTACTGTGTGCTGTGCTCAGTGCTAGGCAAATGAGGACTCAGTAGCCATGAATACATTTCCAGAGGGATACACCTCAGTGTTGAGTGCTTGCCTTGCAAGGGTCGGGCCTACCCTCAATCCCCAGCAATGCAAAACAAACAAACAAAAACGTGAAAAAGAAAATATAGGAGCTGGTAAGATGACTCAGCAGGTAAAAGTGCTTGCTGACACCCCCCCCCCCACACACACACAATGTTAAGCCCTCCTCCCTGGTGGCAGAATATTGACAGACCCTATCTTAGGCAGGTAATAATGGCAGAGTGAGATCAAGCATTCAGTAGCCAAATTGTTCCCAGAAAACACCAGTCCACCTCACTCTACCCTTCCTCTGGCTTTTGTGTCCCTACCTAATGTCCGAGACTCAGAGGGAGGGATCCAGGACTCCCACTGATGGCTCAGGAGTCAGCATGCCCTTATTCTCCGTCTTTCGATGGTTATGGATATCTGCAGTTACTGGGAAAAAACGGGGCTTCTCTGCCCACAGGAATTGGTGAAAGCCCTGGGCTCTCTTGATTGGAGATCCACACAGCCTCACTGGCTGCTGGTCTTTCCCATTTCTACAGAAACATTGCATGGTTGGATGATTAGGCCAACAAGTTCAAAACCCATACTGGGGTTTGAACCCTGCCTCCACTGTATGGCACTTGTATGACTTTGAGGATTAAGGGAGTCACTTCAGTGAAAAACCATTAACTGATGGCTCTGGGTAGGACACCAACTCTTACATCCAAGTATTAGGATCAGGGCTTTCTGGAAAGTCCAAGGAGCAGGGCACTTGACTTCAGCACAGTACTTGATATTCAAGGCTGTCGGGGCTCTGCTTTCTCAGAGGAGGTTTTCTGTCCACAAGAAGACTGAGCCACCACCTCCTTTCCTCCACTGCGTACCCATTCATCTACTTTAAAGGATGGCTAGGGCTGAAGAGGTAGCTCCTTGGGTCAAGGCATTTGCTGCCGAGCCCAACGACCAGAGTTTTCTATCCTTAAGACCCACAGGACAGGAGAGAACAGACTTCCATAAGTTGTCCTCTGGCATCCATAAGCTCACCACAGCATACGTGCCCCCCCCAATAGATAAACAAGAATGACTGGATAAGTCTGAGTCCTAGCAAAGCAATGAGAAGCGTTTTGCTTCTTGCAATACTGTCTTGGGATTTCCCCACCCTGTGAATACTTTACTTCGAGTTCAAGAATATGTGTTAGAAGCATGGCTGACTGGCTTGTCTATCTAAGCAGTCTTGAAGTTGAAGCATATGCTGGGGCAGCCAGGTTAGACCTCCCAATGCTAACGTGGCAGAGTTTTGGAGTATAAGGTTTGCAAGGGTTAAAAAAGCAGTATTGCCGGGCGGTGGTGGCACACGCCTTTAATCCCAGCACTTGGGAGGCAGAGGCAGGTGGATTTCTGAGTTCGAGGCCAGCCTGGTCTACAGAGTGAGTTCCAGGATAGCCAGAGCTACACAGAGAAACCCTGTCTCAAAAAACCAAAAAAAAAAAAAAAAAAACCAGAGTCATCTTTACAGCCTTCGAACAAAAAAAACCAAACAAATACAAACAAACAAACAAACAAACAAAAAAACCACAGTAACTTTCTCTGGGGAGCACATTACCCAACCACCTTTCTCTTTGGATCAAAGTAGCCATGGCTTTAGGTACACTGATGTGGATTCTGCAAAAAAGATGCTATCTCCGGTGAGCCCTTTCCAACAGCTTAAATAGAGGAAGCTGCTCACTGACTATGTTTGATGGACCCAGAATGGGCCTTGTCTGAAACAAGACCTGGGCAGCCTTACTTTGCTGTGCCAAAATGGGTTTGCATTTCACAATATGGCGGAAGCTCTCTTTACTGTGAAACCGGAGACAGAGGACCAGGCTTGACTCTTAGTGACCACACTGTGGAACTGCCATTTCCTTCTCTCTTTTTTTTTTTTTTTTTTTTTATTTGGTTTTTCGAGACAGGGTTTCTCTGTATAGCCCTGGCTGTCCTGGAACTTACTCTGTAGACCAGGCTGGCCTTGAACTCAGAAATCCGCCTGCCTCTGCCTCCCAAGTGCTGGGATTAAAGGCCTGCGCCACCACCGCCCGGCACCATTTCCTTCTCTTGACCTCAGAGTTTAGTCTGGTGGGTTGGACCAGAGGGTTTTGATAGTTGTGGAGCTGTGCTTGACTGAAAGCCCCGATGTGGAGAGGCACAGGGTCAAGCCAAAAATGTAGGATCTCGTCAGATTTCTGTGCATTTGAATGCCCATTTGCAGGCTCGAGCCATCTACAAACAGCGTCTGGATGAGGTCAACATGCTGGAGAAACATATCATCCAGGCCCGTGCACGGGATATTGCAGAAACAGAACATGCCACCAAACAGAGCAGACTACATGTCGTGGAGACCCCTGTCAAACTGCCCCCAGGTAGGTGTGAAGTGTGTCTGTCTGTCTGTCTGTCTGTCTGTCTGCCTCCACCCCTGCAGCTGTTGGTATTGCACTGTATATATCCATGCCACTGTTCTTTTCTGAACATCGCGAGACTACATTGCAGACATGACAGCCAACCAGTACAAAACACTCCAGTGTGCACGCTCCCTCCAGAAGAGCCCTGATCCATGAGACCAGCATTTGACTCTCCAAGCCAGGGACTTGGCAATGGTGCAACACTGGTCTCTGACCCAGAGGTCCCATTTAGGTCCCAGCAGCCAAATGATAGCTTCCTCTCCTTTAACCTTTCCTGTCAAGCTTGCCAGGTAAGCTGGGCTGGCTGACTGAGTGAATCCAAGGAATTTGCCTGTCTCTACCTTGCAAGTGCTGGGATTACACTTTGTGCACAAGCACTGTAGTGAACAGACATCATTTTTTACTCAGGTTTCTCACCCTGCTTGTAATATGTCTTTCTTCTATTTCAAAAGTGGTAGAGAAAAAAAAACCTGCAGGGACAGAGGGACATGGAAACTCTCAGGCCTTCTCAGTTTGCATGCCAACTCTAACTACTCCAGAGTCCAAAGCAAGCAGATGGCTCAGTGTGTAAAGGCTTGCCGCCAAGCCTTGCAGCCAGGGTTCAAACCTCAGGACCCGCTGATAGAAGGTCAACTGACTCCTGCAAGTTGTCCTCTGACCTCTACACATGTACCATGGCCTCCACAGGCCCCCACAGACATGCAATAAACAAACAAACACATGTAATTAAAATACAGCAAAAGTCTATTTTAACAAAACCCTCCTCCTCCCATCTGCCAGAGTAAGATCATGCCTCCCTCATGTCACTTGTCAAGGGTGTCCATTTCCAGTCGGTGTTTGTAGACACTAGTGTTATAAACCGTATATATTATATATTATACATTATATTAATTATGTATTATAAAGTATAACACATAATATATGATATTATATTATTATCATATATATATGATATATAATATTATTTTTTATTTATTATATATATATATAATATAGTATACCGTATATATCATATATGTGTCACATGTTAAATGTTACATATTATATTCTATATTATAATGTGTGTGTTTACTATCATTTTTTTGGCTCATCAATTGCAAGCATCAACTTCCACTCTTATTAAATGGCTTTCTCTAACGTGTCATTAGGTCAGTGGGAGTTGGCTGAAGCTATAGTTATTGCTTGCTATAGATTGGGCTCAGCTATTCACGCTGCTTTTATGCTGGTGTCTGAGATGAAGAGACAAGGAAGTTCTTCTCTGTTGATGGGCAGAGTTCGTCATATCAGCACATCTCAGACCCTTGCCACCATCACTGGGCCAAAGTGAAAGGCAAAGAGTAACACTGTATTGTAGCAAGAGGCTTGGGACTGGGAGGCAACTCAGTACTCTTGTCTGACTTGAGCCTTAATGCATGCTGCCTTCCTAACAGTGAACAACCTGAGACACCCCTCCACCCCCAGCCGGCATCAAGCAACATATACATTATACTCCAAACAATGCACCAACAATGCAACTAGAGGCAGCCTGAGCCAGTTTCAGGTCCACAGGTGGTAAGGGAAACCGTGCTCCAAGGGAAATTTTCAGGAAATTTTCCCATGAACCATCTTATTCATAAGCATAATTAGTCACACAGATGTTTACAATCAGATGCATCATGGGAAAGGACAGGCACAAGAAAGGAAGGCTTGCATAATCCATACCTATCAACGGAAACCGAGACCCACCCACAGGTCATCCCCTAGCCACCAGCTCCTCCTCCTCCTGGACTCCACCAAAAGAAGCCCTAAACAATAGCCCAGGCCCTTGGGTGCTCTAACTCAAGCAGCCCTTGCAGTCTGCTGTCCTGTGTGTCTTTGCTATTTGCGTGTGCTTATCTGATTCTTTTAATAAGATGCCACGAACCTGGACACACCCAACCAGGACTGTCAGTTACACTGTTGTCGCTAGTGACATTGCAAAGGACATTGGGATGAAGAACTGGGGCTTGTGTTGCATCTGCCACTCTTGATCTTACGCCACCACAGACTCTATATATGGTACTACTTTATCCCAACAATGCCATGCATGGCTTGGCCCAGTTGTCGGCCTCTACTGAGTGGCTGAGAACTCACTAGCTTCTTAAGTCTTCACCACAGGACTCTGAGAGTTCGCGTGGGACGTGTCGGCTTGGAGCTGGAGGTGTGGGTTCAGCTGCTTCTCCCTGGGTCTGCCTTAACTGCCTTTGTCCCATTCTCTTCCCCACAGTGAAGACAGTCTTCAGGTGGTGTATAGACAGCAAGTTAATGAAAAAGCATCACCTAATCAGTACAGAGGATTACTACACTGATCCTGTGCCATTTTGCCCAGCGCCCAAAGGTATCTATCCTCACTCTGGTGGAGCTCAGAGGCATCCGGCTCTTGCTCTGGCGGATGGCGGGGGCTTTCACTCTTGCTTCTACTTAGTTGCGTGTTGGCTTTCCGGTCCCTTTATTTAGTTGTCATCTTCATTAGTTCAATTCCTTCAAGGCAACTATTCCATCTCCACCACATGGAATTTGATGCCCCCCGGTAGGCTGACCAGCAAATCAAAAAAAAAAAAAAATTTTTTTTTTCTTTTTTTAAGATGCAGTTGAATGATCCAGCAAAGGGAGTCTAGGGACTCAGATCAACAAACAGTCAAATTCCTGATACAGGCAGAGTGGACCAGGGTCTTCCCCCTTCTGGAAATGGGAAGCTTTTTCAAACACTGAGAATAAAGAGAAGAATGGGCTAGGGGACAGACAAAGAGGGAGGGAGGGGAAAATAAAGTGTGGGGTGGGTATGTGATGCTGGGCCCATTTCCTGTAACCAGGACGGCAAATCCTAAGAGCAAACGGATGGAAAGCTGCAGGCTTACACAAGGAGGTAGAGTTTGTAAGCATCGCTGGACAGGTGAAGGGTCACTGGGAAGCCTGTATGCAAGCATCAGTTTTAACCGTGCCAGGCTGCAGAGACAAGCTCCCAGTAGTCCCACGGACTAGGACCCAGCGATGACTTCTTTGGAGCTTTGCAGCTGTCTCTGATTTGGGGTAGGAAGATTCAGATGCAGGGACCTGAGGGTGAAGAAGGCTGCAGAATCAACTGTGCTGAGAGGCTATGCCACTTGAGTACTTTGTTATGCCTGGCTGGGAAACACAGGCTATGCTCACTCCCTGAGCGCTTACTGGGAATTATATTAAGACTTGGGGTGGGGCAGCCTGTTACCCTTTTGCTAGCAACAGGAGTCCCCACCTAGCCAAGGGAGCGTAGTCTGAGAGATGTAAAAAACTAACGCAAACGCTGTGTCCTCACTTAAGGGGTTTTTGGTTTATTTGCTTGTTTATTTGTTTTTGATATCGCTCACATTAGAGGGTAGGGAGATGGCTCAGAAAGTTGCCCTCTGACCGTCACACATGCACGAAAACATGTGCATGTTCCCAATAAATAAGACATGATAAAAATAAAACTTGAATAGAGTTAAAGGGGGAAGGGGCTGGAGAGATGGCCCAGTGGTTAAGAGCACTGGCTGCTTCGTCCAGAGGAACCAGGTTCAATTCCCAGAACCTAGAAGGCAGATCATGACCGTCTAACTTCGGCTCTCGAGGATCTGACACCTTCAACACCAATGCACATTAAAATAAAAATTAATTATTTTTAAAAATGGCTCGCACTTTGGGGTGTGTGTTTAGCAATGATCCGATTGTTCTTGTCAGTTAGCCATGCTGGAAAATGGAAAACTACTCTAACTACTAGCCCTACGTCACGAACACGGGGAATAAGTCCCAGGAATAACTCGTGCATTGAACAGCAATATCTGGTGTTACGAATCTGAAAGCTTTGAGGGGCATGCGAGCCGACTGCAGCTCTGGTGACTTTTCTTGCCCACGTTAGAAAGATCCCCTTCCTCACAGCAGTACAACTAACGTGTGTTTCCTCGGCGCCGTAGACAGATCCACCCCTGGATGTTCAAAACTGACATTTAGCTGTGAGAAGCGTTTCATGCGTAAGTCAGATCTGGACAGGAAGGCTGAGGAGCGCTGCAGGAAGCTCAGGGAATCTGAGGACTTTGAGTACACCGTGGACAGCTTGAGCTCCACATCTAAGACCAAAGAGAAGGCCAAAGTCACTGTTAAGGTTAGAGCTGAGCTATGGTGGGGCACTGGGTGCAGGGATGCGGTGAGAGGGCTTTAACAAGCTCCAATGTCCTCTTGCTTGTTACTGACTGTGCTCTCCTGTGCTCCAAAACAGGCAAGTACACCATTGAATAAGAAGTGGATGGAGCATCTGCGGGTGCCACAGAGAGCCCTGGACAGAAGGCTGCTGGCCAGGATGCAGAATCGGAATCACTTCCTGAAAAACCCTCGGTTTTTCCCGCCTAACACACCTCATGGAGGCAAGTCTCTAATTGTGCCTTCGAGGAAGCCAGAGAGAAGAGGATCCCTGAATGCCGAGCCAGAGTGGAGGTGTGTTCTTCCCTCAGAATCCCAGGGGATCTGAGCTTTAGCATGAGCCTGGGAAGGTTCTGGATCTGGTCTAAGGAGGTCTCTAGATTTTGGCAAGCCAAGGTAGCGTATCAGAGGAGAGCTGGGCTTCAGAGTCGCCCTCAGGTATAACCTTTGACCCTCAGAGGTTATGCTTTTCTCAGCTGTCAGGTGTTAGAGGAGTAGAGCCCTGGGGGGCGGGGCTGGGGCGGGGCTTCTTATGGGCATCCCAAAGGGGGTGGGGCTGGGGGGGCAGGGTCTATAGTCATGTGACCCTCCCGTCGTGTATTGATTACTTTTTTTTTTTTAAATCGTTGTGGGAAGGTTTTGTCTCTGGGTTCAGAAGGTTCACTCCATCATGGCGGGAGGACCTGAGCTGTTCTTTGTGGCGGCTAAACGTGGGAAGGGCTTGTTCAGCCGGCTTCTTGCCTTTCTCCCCTTCCATCTATTTCAGTCTGTGGGAAGATGCTGCCCACACTTACCGTGGGCCCTTTTCTCCTCAGTCAGTCCTCCCTGGAAACACTCACAGGCACCTACAGGTGTGCCTCACCAGGTTCCCAGGTGATGCTCAATCCAGCCAACTTGACCGTGATCACAGACCTTTAGATAAGGGTCTTGAGTAATAAGGGTCCTATGTCTTGAATAATTAAACATTTTCTTAGTTGAGTGTAGTTAAGGCATGTTGTGGCAAATCTCCAACCCCAATAAGCTCGTGCAGGGAAAACCCAACTCAATTAACATGAACACAAGGTGCGGGCCCAGATCGGGCAGATCCACACTACCCTATCCCCAGCTAGGAGATCCCTTGCTACTGCGGTTTCTCCAGGCCACGTGCTTCTGCTCCACCTCCCCTCCACCTCCTCCTCTTCTGTCTTCTTCGCTCTCCTTCCTCTCCTTGTCTCCCCTCTTCCTTCCCCTCCCTCTTTCTCTAGAATGTTCAGCTCTACCTCTCCGTTCTTCTGCCCACCTCTAGCCTTTATTTTATAATTACAACCGGGAGAACGTTCACAGGAAGTCCCCTGAGTACTTGATTTATCCACTCCTTGTCCGAGGCAGCCCCTCTCGGGGGAAGCAGAATTTTGCACCAAAATACAAACCTGCACCAGGGCAATCCACAACAAAGCAAACCGTGATTTAAAAAAAAAAGAGAGAGACAAGAGAGCCGGCGAGGTGGCGCATGCCTTTAATCCCAACACTTGGGAGGCAGAGGCAGGCGGATTTCTGAGTTCGAGGCCAGCCGGTCTTACAGAGTGAGTTCCAGGACAGCCAGGACTACACAGAGAAACCCTGTCTCAAAACAAAACAAAAAAAACAACAAAAAAAAAGAGAGACAAGAGAGTCTTTGGCCTCATTTCAGTAATTGTCTTAAAGGAGTGAGTTGCTTTCACATATTTAACACTATTAACGTATCTTTTATAAAACTTGTGTTTAGCGCGTGGCTTATTACATGGCCATTATAAGTCAATTATGACACCACAGACATGGCATAGTCTCATGAGACCCCCATCCCCACAGGAATTCAACTCAAGGAAAATCTCTCTTCCTCCAACCCTCTACCCACTTCCTCACCCCTGCGAATTTGAAGCAAATCACAGTTGAATGAATCCTTTCACCCATGAGTTCAATGTGTCTCTAAGTATGAGATATAATTACACTAATGAATAAAAAATTAAATGGCTTGGTGGGCATGAGTGACTGCTGTGCAAACATGGGGACCCAAGTTCAAATCCCGGTCACGCACATCAAAATCTGGGTATGGCCTGTAACTCCAGTGTTTAAGAGGGAGTGGAGAGAGGTGGCTCCCAGGAGCTCACTGAACAGCCGGCCTCACTGAAGTGGCAGCAATCTTCATGTTCGGTGAGAGACCCTGTTTCAATAAAACAAGGCAGAGAGCAAAGGAACACCCCTCCACCCCCAACCCCCGTGCTTCCTCTGGCTGTGTGCAGGCATACCAATGTGTACCTCACCCCTCACTCCTCCCCCTCCCACACAGACACATTCACACAAATTTAAGAGAAATAAAGAAAAACCGTATTAGAAATCCCAGTTAACAAGATGATATTTAAACTTCTAGAATTTCCTTATGCGTATTGAAAATTCTAGAAGTAGTCTAATATATTTGTCTTCACAAAACATGGATCGTGCTTTAAAATTATTATTATTTTAAGGTTAATTTATATTTTTGCTTGTGAGCCTAGCCTTTAACGCCTGAGCCATCTCTCCAGCCCTTAAGATTAATTAAAATTTTTTAAAGTAAAAATGTGTGTGTGCATGTATGTGTATGTATGTGTGTGAATACAGGTACCCAAGGAGTCCATCTGATCGCTCCTCCTGGAGCTGGGGTTACAGGTGGCTGAGCTACCATCAAGCTTGGGCTGTCAGGGGAGCAGTTGGTGCTCTTAGCCACTGAGCCACCTTTTCAACCCTAAAATTTTTTATAACCTGCTTAGTAAACAACAGCCAGAAAACCCAACAAACAGCCTGTTGTGCACACCTTTGATGGCATACATGAGTACCTGAGGCTGACCTTGAACTTCTGATGGCTCTGCCTCCACCTCCCAAGAGCTGGGACTATGGGAGTGTGCCACCACAGCCCGCTGACTGAATGAGTCAGTCATGGCTTTGGACTGTGTAGACAGATGAAGCTCATAGCCTTTCTCCTCTTCCACAGCTATGCAGATGCCCCCGTGTTCCTGGCGAAGCCATCAGTTGGATTTTTCACAGATTACGAGATTGGACCAGTTTACGAGGTTAGAGACCTTGCTTCTTTACATCGTGGGATTTCTGAACCACACTCGAAAGCAGAGGAGAAAGCCTAACGCTCATCCACGTGCCTGTCACCCAGCTTCCACAGTTGCTCAGTGCCCTTGTCCACTCAACAGCTTCTCCTCTGGAGTCTGTTGAAGGAAACGCACGCAACATGTCATACATGTCACTGTCACATAGGACTTTTAGAAAAGAACCATCAGCTGAGTGGGAGGAGAATGCCAGTCCTCCCCTTGCTTGGGAGCAGAAGAGAGGGTGAGAGTCAAATGTCAGACTAGGCCACATGACAACAAACCAGTCCTGAGGGATGGCTCAGCAGTAAGAATGCTCACTGCTCTTGGGGAGGACCTAAGAGCAAATCCCAGACTCTACTTCAGGTGGCTCACAACTTCCTGTAACTCTAGCTCCAGCAGATTCCAACAGCTCTGCCCACCACAGACACCCACACTCACATGCACATATGCCCTGACATGCATGCACGCATGCACACACACACACATATATATATATATATGAATGAAAACAACATATGTTATAGCTGCATTATATAGCTTCTGTTTCCTGTAAATAAGGAAAGGGGGAAGGCTAGAATGAATTTGACGATGCTTGGTTGTAGTGGAGGTACAAAGCGTGGATTTATGATTTTAATAAGCGTGGAAATGACCCAGTGGGTAAAGTGTCTGCCATGCAAGCCTGGGAATCTGAGTTGGGATCTCTAGCACCCAGTGTGAAAAGTCAGACACAGTGCAGGCCTGTAATCCCAGCAGCATTGGGAGGTGGAGACGGAGGATCCTGGAGACTCACTGAGCAGCCAGCCTAGCCAGTCAGTGAGTACCGGGTTCAGAAAGAGACCCTGTACCAAAAGGTAGATGGAGAACCATAGATGAAAACACCTGATGCTGACTCCAAAGATGCGTGGGTACACACGTAAATCCACCCACACACAAGTACACACGTAAATGCATCCACATACAGGTAGGTATACATGTAAATCCATCCACACACGAGTACACACGTAAATCCACCCACACACAAGTACACATGTAAATGCATCCACATACAGGTAGGTATACATGTAAATCCATCCACACACAGGTATACACACACTTGTGTATACTCCATCTACACGCATGTATACATGTATAACCCGTGTACGCATACAAAAAAACAAAAGGCTCCCAAGAAATGGGACTTGAGCTTGAGCTCTGGCCTTCACATGTGAGTATACACATAACACAGGCTCCCTCACATGTGAGTACACATGTAGCACACGCTCCTTCACATGTGAATACACACGTAGCACACGCTCCTTCACATGTGAGTACACATGTAGCACACGCTCCTTCACATGTGAGTACACATGTAGCACACGCTCCTTCACATGTGAGTATACACATAGCACATGCTCCCTCACATGTGAGTACACACGTAGCACACGCTCCTTCACATGTGAGTACACACGTAGCACACGCTCCCTCACATGTGAGTACACACGTAGCACACGCTCCTTCACATGTGAGTATACACATAGCACACGCTCCTTCACGTGTGAGTATACACGTAGCACACGCTCCTTCACATGTGAGTACACACGTAGCACACGCTCCCTCACATGTGAGTACACACGTAGCACACGCTCCTTCACATGTGAGTACACACGTAGCACACGCTCCCTCACATGTGAGTACACACGTAGCACACGCTCCTTGAAACACTCAGTGCACCTGCATGCACACAAACACAAACACCCACACATACACACCATACAAGATGCGCATACCAATGGGGCGATGCAAAGGCAAATACAGATGTGCAGGAAAGCACCCCTATTTTACTTCCTAGCTCTACCCACAGACACAGAGAAAAGTAATGTCGCCCTGGTAGTGGGTAGCGTACACACTATCTAGATTTAAGCTCCTAAGTCCTGCCTCCCATTAAAGGAAGCAGCAGGGCTGGGGATATGTCTCTGTTGGCAGCACTGGTTGAGCACATGTGAAGCCCTGGGTTTGATACCCAGTGTTGTCTTTTATAAAAAGAAAGAGAAGGCAGGGATATGTTTGGTGGAGGCGCAGTATGGTGTGGGGGAAGGGGGTGCTTCTGCGGGCCCAGGCTGAGACATCCCTTCTCCCCGAAGTACCAGCCACATGACAGTATAGTATAGAATAGAGTTTATGTAGGGCATGTGGAGGGGAGTTGAGGGGGTAGTAGAAACAGAGAAAGGAAGAGAGAAAGAGAGAGAGAGAGAGAGAGAGAGAGAGAGAGAGAGAGAGAGAGGAGAGAGGAGTAGAGGCCAGCG
>JANHMN010000020.1:42036434-42052107 GCA_030674055.1 Rhabdomys pumilio | reverse complement strand
GAGAGAGAGAGAGAGAGAGAGAGAGAGAGAGGAGAGAGGGGGAGAGGCCAGCGATGAGTTTGTGGAGAGGGGGGGGGAGGGGAATGGGGAGAGAGGGGGAAGAGGGTAAGTGAGCAAGAGAAGAGAACAAGAGAGCGAGGAGGGGGCAAGCAGCTCCTTTTATAGTGAGTCAGGCACACCTGGCTGTTACCAGGTAACTGTGGGGCAGAGCTTAGACAAAATGCCAACACCCAGCACTTTGTAAAACTAGCCATGGTGGCACTGCCAGCACTGGGAGGTGAAGGCAGCCAGGGCAGGGTATGTGAGAAGGAAAGAAATGAACCAGAAATCTTTGAAGCACTAGTTGACTCTGGAGTTGAGGCAGGAAAAATTCAAGGTGAGCCTAATGTGTCAGAGGTACTGTGGCAGCACCTGGTACTGAGTGTGCCCTGACACTGCTGCCCAGACAGTCCTGTTTTACAGCTGAGCACTGGGTACAGCCAGTGCCCAGCCCAGATTCAGAGGTCAGCGGGCTCTAGGAGAGGCCGGTTTATGGAGTCAACCTTGTAAAGAGTCCCTGAAACTCTTGAGCACCTAGGAAGAGATTTTCAGAGTAGCAGGCGGGCTAAACTACTGCTCAGTTAAGTACACAGTTAGAGAACTCCACACCAGAGGAGGAAAGGAACTAGAATTTGCTCCTTGCTCAGCTCACTCTCTCTGTGCTTGCTTGCTCATGTGTGTATGTAAGCGTGTGAAAGTGTGTGTGTGAATGTGTGTGTGCTTGCATGTGTGTGTATGAATGTGTGTAAATGTATGCATGTGTGTAAATATGGGTGCATGTGTATGTGAAAGTGTGTGTGTGCACGTGCATGAATGTGTGTGCACGTGCGTGAATGTGTGTGCACGTGTGTGAATGTGTGTGCATGTGCATGAATGTGTGTGCATGTGCGTGAATGTGTGTTCACGTATGTGAATGTGTGTGCACGTGCATGAATGTGTGTGCACGTGTGAGTGTGCAGGCACAAGGTCGAGCTCGGACGCTGCTCCACAGGAGCCATCACCCTGAAGCCAGGTCCTCGAGTTTAAACAAGCTCTTTACTGACTAAACGATCTCCCAGCCCCTGTTTGGTTGTGAGTACACACAGTTCCCACCATCTCTGGTTGTCAAGAGGTTGAGGAGACCCAGAGCAGAGGCTTTGCAAAAGTGTGGTCAGCCTTATCATCTGCAAATCTCACAGCACGTGGAGTCAATCAACAGTAGGTTAAAAAAAAAAAAAGTGTGTGTGTGTGTGTGTGTGTGTGTGTGTGTGTGTGTACGCACATGCATGCGTAAATTCTAAGTTCAAGCAAAACTTGAATGTCTTCTGTGCTAAACACCACGATGAACCCTCATAGATGAAGTGATGTGTGACACCTTGTTCCACCGTTCGATCTTGAGTGAGTCTTGCTCATGTCTCATGTAGTGAAGCCCACTATGTCCCCATCGACACTGGTCACTTAGAGCTCTTTTCTCGTCCCCTCAGCAACACAGGGTAAGGACTATTAATGTAGCATTTACCATATGTTATGGGTTGCATGCAAATGGTCTCAGGTGTATGGGAGACTCTATGTGAGGTTCTGGTTCCTTTTCTACTGCTCCGATAGAAACTCTCTGGCCCAAGGCAACCTAGGGAAGAGATGCTTTACTTGGCTTACAATTCCATACCCCGAGAAGTCAAAGTAGGAACCCAAGAAACTGGTCGCACCAGGTCCACAGTCATGAGCCGAGAGGAACGGATGTGCTCAGGCTGCCTGCTTGCTTGCTTTGTTTTTTAAAAAAGAATTGTTTGTTTTATTTTTTTTTAAAAAAAAAAAGGTTTATTTTATTTATATGAGTACACTGTAGCTGTGTTCAGACATACCAGAGGAGGGCATCAGATCCCGTTACAGATGGTTGTGAGCCACCATGTGGTTGCTGGGAATTGAACTCGGGACCTTTAGGAAGAGCAATCAGTGCTCTTAACTGCTGAGCCATCTCTCCAGCCTACCTGCTTGCTTGTATCTAGCTGCCTTCTGTACTGTATAGCTCAGGATCCCCTGCCTAGGGAATGGTGCCACCTAGTAGGCCAGGTCTGTCGTCATCAACTAACAATGGAGACAGCCCTCCAAAGTCATGCCCAGAAACCAACCTGGTCTAAATAACTTCTCACTAAGACCCTTCCCAGAAGATTTTAGGCTGTGCGAGGCTGACATCTGAAACAGACCAGGCTGTGTGTAAATGTTGCACTAAGCAACCTTCAGATTTGGGTCCCTGCTGGCTTCATGAGCAGCCAACTCCAATCCCACTGAGCACTGACAGTCAGGACAACTGTAGATATCATTTTAAACACCACGAAAAGCATTGAATCAACTCTAATGTTCATTTTACTTTTTATTTTAACTGGAGGAGGAGAACTTTATGTTTTAATTTTACTATGGAATTGTCCCCATAAAAAGTAGACAGAATAGCAAACCAAACCCCCATGGGCCCATCACCCAACTTTAGTGATTTCCAGCGTATGACCAAGCTTATTTTTTTCAGAGCCCTCTTCCTTCTCATCTCATTTGAATTTGGGGTGGTGAGATGGCTCAGTGGATAAGGCTTTCACCAGCAAGCCTGACAGCCCGAGTTCTATCACAGAAGCCACAGAAGGGAAGAACTGACTCTTACGAGTTGTCTTCTGATGTCCAAACAAGTACACACACACACACACACACACACACACACACAAACACACTCACATGCTCATACACTCACATGCTCACAAGCACTCACACATCCATTCACACATACACACTCATGCACACACACTCACAAACACACACACACAAACACACTCAGACTCATACACTCATAAGCATACTCACACATACACACTCATACACAAACATACTCATACATACTCTCACACTCATACACTCACACACACACTCATACATCCATACACTCATACACACTAATGCACATACACTCACAAACACACACAAACACACTCAAACAGACTCATACACTCATAAACACACACATACTCACACACTCATACACAAACACACTCACACACACATACTCATACATCCATACACTCATACACACTCACATACACTCACAGAGAAATCAACCAACCAATCAGCCAATCAATAAATCTTGACCTCATGCTATGCACCATTGGATGGCCAAAAGCACGCCCCCTACCTTTGCACAGATGGTGATCGCTCTGCAGAACACCACCGCCACCAGCCGATTCCTGCGTGTCCTCCCACCGTCCTCTCCCTACTTCGCTCTGGGACTTGGTAAGTTCGCTATAGTAGCAGTCTACACTGCCTCACAATGATGTACTCTGCCCAGGCCTCCCTCCTTCAACTGCCCCTGTGGTCCCTCTCACTCAGTCCACAGCCCCGCTCCTCCCTCCCATCAAGGTCCCACAGTCTTGCCAGCGTCCCTGCTCTCCACACCTTGCTCAGGGCACTGGTTCTGCCAGCTTACCACTCTTCACACTGTGGCTGCCCTTGACCAGGTACTTTTCGGTGCTCGTGTCACCATGGCAACCTTCCAACCAACCTTCCAGCTTTAGTGTCTTCTGCATATCTTGAGCCCCCCCTCCCTTGTAATCCCAGCACTTGGAAGGATTGACACAAATCCGAGGCCAGTGTGGGTAAAGAGTATCTGTCTAACCAAAAAACCAAACCAGACCCCTTTGCCGCTTAAACGCACCAATCTCAAAGGTCTGTCCACAAGATCATACCTATGGCACAGGGCCAGGTAGTCTCCACCCATCCATTCCTCATGGGCCTTCTCACTCCTGCTTGGGCCTTGATGTTGTTACCTATGCGTGGCCCCTGCATGCCCCAGGCAGCTTTGCCGTCAGCCTGGCCTTGGTCCAGCTGTGGTCCATGTCTGTTGCATGACTTTTCCTGGAGAGTGGTAAGCCAGCATCCCTTTGCCCCAGAAAGGCTCAGTTAACAGTTAAATAACCATTCCAACCAAGTTGAATTTGGTGAACCAGTGAGTCTCCTGAGGTTTCTCATGGGGTCACAAACACGGGCGTCTATAAGGGAGAGAAGAATCTCCTCTCCTCTCCCTCAGTGATGATCCCTGCTTATCTTACCTCACAGAGGGGCCTCATAATCTTGTAGCTTATACAAGGTTCCCAAGCCTTATGGTGCTCTCTCCCCTCCAGAGTACTCAACTTGACAGAAATAGATACACTATAACTCCCCGGGGGGATCAGCCGGAGCCCTGGTGGGCAGCTGCTCCTTCATCCTCATTGGTCAACAGGGATGTTCCCAGGAAAAGGTGGAATAGTGGCTCCCGGGATGACCTGCCAGTACATCGTCCAGTTCATCCCAGACTGTCTTGGTGATTTTGACGATTTCATTTTGGTGGAGACCCAGTCTCCTCACACGCTGGTAATCCCCCTGCAGGCCCGGAGACCGCCACCAGTGCTGACCTGTGAGTGAGTGTGTGCACTGTACCTACAGTGGATCCAGCTAGGCCTGGGGAGCCCCTAGTAAGGGCAGGCAGCATCTTGGGAGTCCCTGGAAGGGGCCTTCATCCTCATTGGTCAACAGGGATGTTCCCAGGAAAAGGCGGAATAGTGGCTCCCGCTTGTGTCTTGTGTCTCTTGGGCAGAGTTTCAGGATCCTGAAAGGAACCTTCCAGTAGCTTCTGCAGCAGTAGGCCTCCATTCTTCTGTCAGCAGGGGCTGAGGCAGTAGGGGACGGTGTTTCTGGGTACCCAGAGGAAATATCCAAAGACATTGACTCTGTTGCTAGGGGAGGGAGGGAGGGAGGATTCCTTAGAAAAGCCAACCTCAGTTGGTCCCTCTTGCGTATGAGCTCCTGCTTCTGCATTCAGCCCCTCCCCTATTTGATGTACAACCTCCAAGACCTTGTTGGGTCTCCCTGGCCCAGACACGGAGTCTACCGTGGATCTGAGTCCAACAAGACGACCTGGCAGCACCCTGGACAGAGCCCAAGGGACTCAGGGGTCAGGCCACATGTCCCTTTTATCCTTCCTGCTCAGTGTGGTAGGCTGCTCTGAGCTCCATCTGGACCTCAGAACGATGGCAGCAGGGTTCATTCGGAGTAATATGCTGTCCTTTTTTTAAAACTAAATTTTATTTCATGGATTTCTCATACATGTGTGTATTTGAGGGAAGAGCATTGTGCCATGGTGCACGTGTGGTTGTCACCTTGTAGGAGTTGGTCTCCTCCTTCCACTGTGTCCCTCTGGGGGATTGAACTCAGGTCCTCAGGTTGCCAGCAAGCCCTTTTTACCTGCTGTGCCACCTCACCAGCCCCCATTGCTCTCCCTGAGCAGTCTCTTCCCGTGGTCTCAGTGTCACCAGTGTTGGACTGTGGCCACTGCCTTATCGGAGGAGTGAAGATAACCAAATTTATCTGCAAAAACGTGGGCTTCAGCGTCGGCAAATTCTGCATTATGCCCCAAAAGAGCTGGCCACCGCCGAGTTTCCGGGTGAGTGGCCGAGGACTGTGACCCGGGAAAGGAATGAACTCACCCAGGCAAATAAGCTTGGAGGCCACTGAGACACACCCGGGATCAGAAACTCACAAAAGTAGGATGTTGCAATCCACACGCCATGGCCTGAGGACAAAAGTGTAGAGGTTGGGGGTGTGCTTCTGGTTCTGAGCTCCTGTGCAAACCTGGGTGCGGCTTATGCCTTCTTTTATTTTCCAATGCTGTCTCCAAGACGACCACAAGTGCTCACTTTAGCCCAGCGTTATCATTGCCGATCTGAGCACTGTGTGAGACCGCAGGCAGGCAGCTTTGCCTGAATTCTGTATCAGCGCAGTACTTAAAAGTATTTTGGGGATAGGGAGATGGCTCAGTCGGAGAAAACCGTTAAGTCCTCAGAACCGACATAAAAAGGCCACTGTGCTATAATCCCAGTCAGAGGCTGTGGAGACTGTACGGTGCCTGGTCCTCACTGGCCGGTCAGCCTACCTACGTGGTGAGTTCCAGGCTAGTTTGGGAGACACTGTCTCAAAAAATAGGCAGATAGCACTGTTGAAGGACAATATTGAAAGCTGTCCTCCAGCCTCCACATGCACACACATATACACGTGCACCTACACACATGTGAACATAGACACACATATATTACACACAGTGTGTTTTGAGCCGACCTTTCAAAGAGAGAGATTGCATATAAGTGTCTGTATCTACAGGCTCTTTGCCCAGGCAGCCCCAGCCTGGCACTAATGACATCACTACCAGTGCCCTGGCGTTTCTGTGTGGCTGGTAGATTTCCCCATGCCTTCTGACTTAGAATATGAGACCGCCCTACCCAGACATGTCTGTTGCCCTGCAGGGTCTTGTAAACACCAGTTCATGCCTCTATCCTGGAGGATTTCTTGAGAAAAATCACAATTTTGCTACCAAGATGTCAGGTGTCCTTTCGATGGAGAAACTGATAAGCACATGGGGGGATGAGGGTGGGGGCCAGAGGCAGATGCAGCGGCCGCCACAGACAGGACCAGGAATTCTTGGAGAATCCTCAAAATCCTCAGTCAGCAAAACGGACACTTGGAAAAGCTTACAGTGTGAGTGCTGGATTTTGCAATTTCTCCCACACTAATTGTAACTTTTTTTTTTTTTTTAAGGCTGTTGCAACCACTGGCTTTGTGGAGCAGCCTCCCTTTGGTGTAATGCCTTCCGTGTTTGAGCTGGCCCCAGGGTACGCCATACTGTTGGAGGTGGGTAATGAGACCTGTCCTTTCTGCTCACCCTTGGTGGCTTCGTCAGATATCCCATCATCACCTCCCTCTGTGTTCTCATGACTCTTGCCCACACTGTTCCGACCCAGGGCACAGCATCAGTGGGTTCTAGACAGGTGCATGTGCATGTGTACTGGAGGGTGATGCATATGGCTGTCTTATGACTCCCACAGGATGTCCTCTGGCCTCCAAATACATGCTGTGGTCACACCCTTCCACATCCGTACTAACTAGATTCGTTAATTTAAAAAGTCAGTGCAGGGCATTGAGGTTCGAATCCAAAATGTCTCCCATAAGCTCATCTTTCAAAATCAGTTTCCTCAGCAGCTGGCATTATTTGCAGAGTCTGCAGAACCTTTCACAGGTGAGGCCTTGCTGGTGGAAGAAGACCAGCAGGGGCAGACCGCTGAGGGTTACAAGGAGACGGACTCGGGTTACACGCAGGCCCTGGTCCTTGCCATGCCTTTCTCTGCTTGCAGTGTCTGTGATGTAACAGCGTCTCTGTTGCATACACTCTTCTCTCCCCAGGTCTTGTTCCTCCCTACTGGCCTAGGAAAGGCAGAAGCGACCTTCATCATTGTGTGTGACAACTGTCAGACAAAGGAGGTGGTCATCGTAGGTGGGGCCATGGCTCCAGGAGCTACTTCCCACAGTGACACAGCAGCGGCACACTGTGCCCACCCCATCTGGGGGAGAGGGGATCTGGGGGCGGGGGAGGGCACTGCCTCAAACTCCTGAGCCTCTACTTCCCTAGTGTGGAGGTTACAGATGAAATCTTTCATTCTTTCTCTTGGAGTCCGCTGTGAACTCTGAGAGTCACCTGCAGCTCACACCGCTTACACCTCTAGGGTTTTGAAAGGTTGGAGAGGGCATTTTAATGAGTTGTACAGGTGCATGTAATGTTTCCTTTCCTTCCTTCCTTCCTTCCTCCCTTCCTTATTCCCCTTCCTCCCTTTCTTCCTCCCTCCCTTCCTTCTTTCCTTCTTTCTTTCCTCCACTCCATCTGTCAAGTTCCACCCAGTAGTCATTAACTGACCGTATGCAAGGCTCTCAAAGTCAAAGTCTCCAGACCTGAGGGTGGATGGGTGCTCAAGGCCCGCTTTCATTTTCTGCATGCTCTGGGGACCCTGGATAAGGTTATCTGCATGGGGTGTGACCTGGGTCCTGTGGCAGCCTTTGGCCACAGGATGCTGACATCAGCCTGGTGATATTTGATGAGCCGCACTCCTCTCCTCCGTCAGGGACAGGGCAGCTGGTGGCTTTGGATCTGATCTATATTTCTGGTGGGAAAAGTGAGCCAGACCCAGGAGAGCTGAAAGATTTAACAGCCCAATACTTTATCCGGTTTGAGCCTGAGAACGTCCAGTCCACCGCAAGGAAACAGCTCATCATCAGAAATGCTACGTGAGTAGCCCTCGGCCTGTTGGTGACACTCACCCGTGCTTCTATCTTAATTAGCCCTGTGGTCCTCATGAGGCCAGAGTGTTTTCTAAGTCAGGGGGAATTGTGAGCCCAGAACGGATCCAGAAGGATGGAAGGGTCTTGAGTCACACTGCCAATCATGCAACCGAATTAGATTTGAGTGGCTGTTTCTCTTTATTTGGAGAGTGTGTGTGTGTGTGTGTGTGTGTGTGTGTGATGTGTAAGGTTGCATGTGTAAGGTGTGTGTATGTGTAATGTGTAAGGCGTGTGTGTATGATGTGTAACGTGTGTGAGAGAGAGGTCTGTGTGAGGAGTGTAAGGTGTGTGTGAGGTATGTGTGAGGTATGTGTGTGTATGGGATGTATTCAGGTGCACACGTTTGTGGGGTTTGTGGGGTATGAATGGCTAGAAGACAGGCTTTGTTCTGGTTCCTCAGGCATCATGGCCTTGGTTTTTATGAGCCATCCTCCTGGATTGTTCTAGGCGGTTGGCTCAGGCTTGACTGGCAGAAAGCCCAGACGATGCCCTGCTCCGTGTACCTTCAGCACTGGGATTCTGAGCCTGGGTCACCACCTGGCTTTTGTTATTGTTTCGTTTTGTACAGGGTCCCAATGTGTAGACTCGATTGACCTTGAACTCATTCTTTAGACCAAGCTGGCCTCAAATTGACAGAGACCCGTCTACCTCTACCGTCTACCTCTACCTCTGCCTCCTGAGTGCTGGGATCACCATGACCGGCTCAGGCCAGGATGTTTTGCTTTTTTTTAATGTGGGTTCTGAGACCTCACTCGGGTGCCGTGCTCACCCAGAGCTGTCTTCTCAGCCAGCTGTTTCTACTTAAGTCAATTAATGTGAGATCAAATGACAAGTGCCTCCTCAGTACACCAGCCACCTGTTAAGTTCTCGGTAGGCACTGATAACTACTGGCTACTATACCAGACAGTGTGGCCACATAGATTCTTCATCCCTGTGGGGAAGCCAGGTTGCACTGTGTGCTCAATACCCACACCAATCTGTGTCTGTGTGTGTGTCTGTGTATATATGTGTGTGTGTCTGTGTTTGTGTATGTGTATGTGTCTGTGTGTCTGTGTTTGTGTGTGTATATTGTGTGTGTCTGTTTGTGTATATGTGTACATGTCTGTGTGTATGTGTGTGTGTGTCTCTGTCTGTGTATGTGTTGCCTATCTGTGTCTCTGTGTGTGTACATGTTCACACACATATATGATACATATATATATATATGCATCATATATATATATATGCATCATATATATATATATATGCATCATATATATATATATGCATCATATATACTCATAGGTAAATATAAAATGATTCCCAAGGATTTCTTAAGCAGCATTGGTGTGTTTGTCCTACATCCCTCCTTCTCCTTCTGCATTGACCTCCGTTGCTCCATTTCTTCAGTCACATCACTGAACCATTCTTTTTTGTTTGTTTGTTTGTTTTTCAAGACAGGGTTTCTCTGTGTAGCCCTGGCTGTCCTGGAACTCACTCTGTAGATCAGGTTGGCCTCGAACTCAGAAATCCACCTGCCTCTGCCTCCCAAGTGCTGGGATCAAAGGCGTGCGCCACCACCGCCCGGCAATCACTGAACCATTCTATTCCCATTCCATGTTGCTAAGCAGAGATCTAAGGACGATCTTCCAGAGACCCCATTCTATGTCCGTAGCATGGACACCTTCTTGATCCCCAGGCTAGGTTTAGGCTCAGCCCTCACTGCCGGCACGTCTCTAGGCCAGCCTTCAAACATCACATTCATCAGCCTTGAGCTTAGTGAGCCTCCAGCCTGAGCTACCCTGGCACACAGGTGTCAATCACTTGGCATGATAGGAGGGGCTGATCTGGTACCCCCACCTCCACCCCAGCGGCACGCCTTGAGTCCTGACCCTTCTGATGCCATAGAACTGGCACTGTCCCTGTTTGTAGCTAGTGGGTCTCTCTGAATACACCTATCATCCCAGCAGGCCATGGCTAGAGGCAGAAGGTGAGAGTATGGTGGGTACAGGAAAACCAGAAACACTCAGGTGGTGGGGAACACTTTAGAGACGAACCCTGATATCCAGGGATGCCTGGACTTTTCTAGTGTAACAGTTAAGAGTGTGACATCTTGCATTGCCCATGTCCCCTGACTCATTGTGGTTTCAGTCTCCAGCTGCTGTGGTGGCGGTAGGGGTCTCCACTTTGGAGTCTCTTGTGATCTTTACCTAAGTTGTCCTCAGCTCCTCTGTGGGGAAAGCTTGAAGCCTGATCTGGTCACTTCTCGTCCAGAATAGAGGAGATCTGTCATCCAGCCAGTGGGAGAGCCTTAAGGGGGAGACACGGCCTTGGATCCACTGTCCACTGAACGCTTGCCCCCACGGTTACCCCCACAGACACGTGGAGCTGGCCTTCCACTGGCAGATCATGAAGCCCAACCTACAGCCCCTGATGCCTGGAGAGATGCACAGCGCAGACAGCATCAAGTGCCACCCTGACAGGGAAACAGCCTTCTCCATCATTCCCGAGAAGGGCATCCTCCAGGCCCACTCAGACCATGAGTTCATCCTGAGTTTTTCTCCTTATGAGGTCATTTCATTAGCCAGTGAGAGAGGTCATGAGCTTTTTGTGTGTCTGTGTGTCCGTGTGTGTGTGTGTGTGTGTGTGTGTGTGTGTGTGTCCTCCCCCAAACCCCATCTGTGTTCTTGAAAGCTCCTGAATCTACAGCTGGGCCTGACAAAGCATGTGGGCTGGAATGCAGGTCTGGTGTGTAGGACTCCACAGGTTATTTCCCAGTTCTGACCATATGTCCCCCCTGAAGGAGAGCCCTGTGCTTGTCCCTCAGCCCTGGTGACTTTCACAGTTAAGCTACATCAAAGCACATAACCGTCTCCACCATCCCCTACAGCCTCTACAGAGCAAGGCATGAGATCCTGTTCCAGTGTTAGCATGCCACAGGACTGGGCCAGGGCTCTGGTTTTAGATGGTCTGAACCTGAGTTGGGGATGGCTACCTCTGGAGCCAGCATGCAAGTGCTTGCCGTACATAGGAAGGGGTGGTACATTAAACACACCAAGGATTCTAAAAGAAGCCAATATCCGACTTGGGAGCTGGGGCTTTCTTTGCTGCCTTGGCAGGGATTCCATTCTCCTTAAGGTGGAGAGAGGACCCTGGAAAGTAGCCTATCTTTCAAAGTCCTCTGTCACCCTGGCTCAGGAAAGAAGAATCCCTGCCCTGTCCCCTAGGTCACTGCAGGCAGGCAAGCTGGTTGGAAGGCAAGGCTGGTTATCATACTGAGTTTCTCTTGCAGCTCAAATGTTTCCACAGCGTACTGCAAATGGTTCTAGAAGCTGTCCCCGAGCCCTTGAGGTGAGCAGGGAGTGAGTCTAGGTAAGGGAGACTCACTGCCACCCTGGGCAGCCTGTCTGGTTACTCCTGGGTGCTTTGGGGTGCATTGGCTAGAGGTGGGTCTCCAGGGAACATGGGGCCCAGGGCCCAATCTGAGGGATACGCTCTGTCCCTGGAGGCAGCAGGTCTGTGCCTCAGGCTTTCAGCTGATCTGCTCTCACTTGGCACTGTTGTGGTGTGGGCTTTGTCACACGACTGTGTGCTTGGGGGTTTGGGGGGAACGGAGCACTTTTTGTCCACAAGACCAAACAAGTGGGGTAGAGGCCGAGGCACACTCACTCCCAGCTCACAGTGGGTTCTGTCCAGCTCAGGGACGGAGAACCTGGGTGACTACTCCTATTCGGTGGATGATGTGATCGTCCTAGAAATCGAGGCGAAAGGCTTGGCAGAACCTTTCCAGGTTCTTTTAGAGCCCTATGCCCTCATCATCCCTGGCGAGAACTACATCGGCATCACCGTGAAGAAAGATTTTAAGGTAAGGCATCACTTGGACCATTCTCTCGCCAGCTTTTGCTGGTCCAAGTGATGCTGCACTTAGGTGTAGGTTTGGTGCAGATAGACGTCAATAGGTCACAACACGGTGCTCGGTCCTGTTCACGGGACCCCTGTGCCTATGGTGGTTCACACTCCTGGGCCAGGCTCGTCTGACTTATTTTATCAGTGTACCAGAATCTTCTGAAGTCAGGGCTGCAGAACTCTTTCCTGGGTCTTCAGCAGGACGTGGTACTGTACCCCTACATCGTAAAAGAAAGGGGCCTCTTGGGAGGGGAGGCCCGGGGCTTCAGACGGTCAGCAGCCAGCAGAGCACTGTATGGTCCCTTGGGAACCCATGGTCCCACGGTCCTTCAGTAGGTTCTGATTTGATATGGAAAGGAGGTGCCCAAGCAGCCTAGACTGGTGTGTGTCTTTCAGATGTGGAACAACAGCAAGTCACCAATCAGATACATGTGGGAGAAGCTCAGCCACTGCCACATCATCGAAGTGGAGCCCTGCACTGGGGTGATAGGTAGTTCTCCTGTAGGGGGGCGGGGTATGGCCTGCCTAGGGCTGGATGCAGGATACCTGTGCAAGACCCTGGATGTCCTGTGGTCAAATCCAGCCTTGGCCTGGTAGGAAATCATCCCCATCCCAGCCCTCTGATCTCCGCCTCGGTGTCTTCTTTCTCCCCAGAGCCCAACGAGGTCGGAGATTTTGAGTTAAACCTAACTGGTGGGGTACCTGGCCCAACCAGCCAGGACCTAGAGTGTGAAATCAAAGACTCGCCATTCCCGGTGGTGCTTCACATTGAGGCCTCATTTAAGGTGCCGTGGGTGGGTGGGAACTGGGCAGCTGGCAATGCCTGGAAAGGTTGGGAGAGGGGAGTGAACCGACACCCAGCCACATCCCAGGCAGGCGGTGACCCGCCCCTCTGGTGCTCCAGGGACCTGTTGTGGTCATCGATGTCCCAGCCATTCAGTTCGGTCTGCTTCGCCTGGGAAGGAAGGCTTCCATTTCCATCCAGATCCGGAATGTCAGCCAGCTCTCCGCCGTGTGGCATTTGAAGGAGAGCCCAGTCTGCCTGGCAGAGAGGCATGAGGATGTAAGTGGGACCCTGCAGGCTCCTGAGATACAGCCTTCCCACGAGACACGCACCTTTGGCTCTTGTCTGAACCGGGATCTTTGCTCTGAGGTAGCAGTCTCCAGGGTGGAATTCATCCCCCAGTCCCAATTCTGCAGGCGTTTCCTGCCCCCCCTTTCAAACACTGGATGCAGAAGAAGGTGGTATGGGGGTTCTCTTTCTTAGCAGCAGCCTGAGTCTCGAATTAAACAGGCAATTCAACCAGGAAGAAGCCAAGGCTCACCTGGAAAATGTGGTTGCAGTTTGAGTACCTGCCACCAGGTGGCAGCTGGCAGCTCAAACCTGAAGGCTCTACATAGAAAACTCAAGTTTGGAGATGGGAGCTGTTGCTTTCAATCTCCAGCAAAGCACACACACACATACACACACACACACACACACACACGCACGCACACGCACACGCACACACGCGTGCACACACACACATACAAAGCATGGCGGCACATGCCTGCATTTATAGCGCTCTGAGATGGAGGGTTCAGAAGTTCATGGTCCTTTTTCAGATGAGGTTAGGGTAGGGTCAACCCTGGTGGCCATGAGGCACCTCCAGGCATCGTGGTCCTCACACCCATTGTCCTGGTCTCACTGAAGGGAGAGCAAATGTCCTTTCTGGTGTGGCCTTCCAGTGACATTCCATTAACCAGTGTTTGGGATCCAAGGCTTCTCAGCCCTACAGGTGCCCATCTCATTAGGGATAGGGGTTGGGATAGAGGCCCCTTCCCAGAGCAGGCACTGTGGAATACTGTCTATGGCGCTTCTTGTAATCTGTCTGCTCTCTCCCTTTTGCATGAGGAGGGGTGGGGTTACTGATAGGGGACTCGATCCTGGGGAGGCGGGTAAGGGAGAGAATATCAGGACAGTACAAGGAGGAAATTTTTCCTCTATCTATAACTTCTGCCCAGCCCAGAAGGCTCACCTGAGGACCTCAACTGAAGCTGTCCGAGGTTGACCTGGGCCTGCCCAGCACACCTCCTCCAGAGCACCCAAGCTCCCCTCCTGTTCCTCTTTGGTCTTCTCAGCCCCTCTCCCCCTCCCCCCTCAATCACCTTCTTCTGGCTCCTCTTAAACCTGTGCTAGGGAGCAGGAGCCTCTGTCTTGCCTATCCCCTTGCCCGAACACTCAGTTTTTGTTCTCTTTTTCCTGACGTTTCCACACAGCTGTGGCCCCACGTTTGCTTGCCTTCTCCTTGGCCTCATGCCTGTGAGCTCCAGGGACAGCTTGGGGGTGACCCTGGCCAGGCATTGGCAACCCGAGGCACCTCAGTTCTGTGGCCTCATGTCTCACTGTATCCTCTGCGTCATCCTCAGGTATCTGCCTTTGACATCGAACCCTTCTGTGGCCATCTTCTCCCTCTGGGGGAGTGCACAGTGACCATCACCTTAGAGGCCTCCCACTGTCAGCGGCTACAGACAGTCCTGGAGCTGGAGGTGGAGAACGGGTCCTGGAGGTACGGCAGGGTGCCACAGGGGAGGACGGCAGCAGGCTGTTCTCAAGCCATGTTTACAGTTTGTACAACAGCGTGCTTATCTAGAGATGTTTCCGATTTTAAAACTATAGATACAGGGGGCTGGGGAAACGACTCAGTGTTAAGAGTGCTTGCTGTTCTCCCAGATGACTGGGGTTGATTGCCAGCACCTAGGCCAGGTGTCTTACAGCCTGTAACTCCAGCTCCAGGGTGGCAGTCCAAGTTAGCTGGTGTCCACGGGCTGTTTCCTAGTAAGAGGAAGAATAGAAAACTGGAGACACCCCAGCTCAGAGAGACTGAGCACAAAATAATCACTGGCACTTTTTATGTGTTTTATAAAATGGTGGTGGCAGTGACTTTTTTTTTTTAATCTTTCTGATCATCTGGCATAACTCAGAATACCCACAAGTGGAGAAGACTTTGTATGTTGCAAAGTTAAACATTTTTCTACTTTAATAATACTATCAAGAGCTGGCTGTGGTGGCACACGCCTTTAATCTCAGCACTTGGGAGGCAGAGGCAGGCGGATTTCTGAGTTCAAGGCCAGCCTGGTCTACAGAGTGAGTTCCAGGACAGCCAGGGCTACACAGAGAAACATGTCTCTAAAACCAACAAAAATGAAACAAAAAATAATAATACCATCAAGAGAAGCCAAGCCACAGAATGGCTGAAAATATGATCAGAAAGAGAGACACTGCAGGATATATTGCAGCTTTTGCTAGCAGCAGGGGTGTGGGGTAAGTGGAACTACGTTACCAGACGAAAACTGGGAAGATTGAGCAGATTCAGAAACCTCGGTAAATTCTCATGACTGAGAACGGTAGGCGTTTCATCTACTCCCGACCCGTTTCCTGTCCTGGAGCACGTGATCACAACACCTCACATGAGGACTGTGACCACTCGCCATGTAACACAATGCACAGAGTTCTCCATTCTAATGAGGTATATAGATGGGGTATGAGGGTGTTGTGTGTGTGTGTCTGTTGGTCTGGCTGTGGTGTGAGGGTGTTGTGTGTGTGTGTGTTGGT
>JANHMN010000020.1:42015102-42036424 GCA_030674055.1 Rhabdomys pumilio | reverse complement strand
TGTGTGTGTGTTGGTCTGGCTGTGGTGTGAGGGTGTTGTGTGTGTGTCTGTTGGTCTGGCTGTGGTGCTAGGGTGTTGTGTGTGTGTCTGTTGGTCTGGCTGTGGTGTGAGGGTGTTCTAGCCTTCATTTCATTGTACATCTTAGTTCTGTTCATTCATTTATTTTACTTTCTTGTTTGTTTTTTTTTGTTTGTTTGTTTGTTTGTTTTTTCTTTTTCAAGACAGGGTTTCTCTGTGTAGCCCTGGCTGTCCTGGAACTCACTCTGTAGATCAGGCTGGCCTCAAACTCAGAAATCCACCTGCCTCTGCCTCCCAAATGCTGGGATTAAAGGCGTGCGCCACCACCGCTCGGCTTACTTTCTTCTCTCATATTTCAGTCCTGACTGAAGTTTCCCCCTTTCCACTCCTCCTAGTGCCCCTCGTCCCTCTCCTCTCCCCCAGATCCACTCCTCCTACATTTTCCTTTAGAAAACAGCAGGCCTCCCAGGGCTGTCACTGAACATACCAAGTTACAATAAGACACTCTCCTATCAAGGCAGGACAACCGAGCAGGAAAAGAGGCCTATGATCAGACAGGAGAATCAGAGACATGCCACACCCCCACTGTTAGGACCCAGCAAGAACACCAACCATGCAACCATAACATATGTGCAAGGACCTAGCCCAGACCCACACAGGCTCCATGGCTGTCCCTACAGTCTCTGAGCCCCTGTGAGCCCTGCTTAATTGATTCTGTGTCCCCTGGCATCCTTGACCCCTCTGTCCCCTACAACCCTTTCTCAGGACACCCACAGCCAAACACTGAGTGGGGTTCTGTTCATTCTTTTTATTATTATTATTGGATATTATGTTTACATTTCAGATTTTATTCCCTTACCCCATTCCCCACGCCACCCAGGAACCTCCTGTCCCACCCCCCCTTCTCATGCTTCTATGAGGTTGTGCCCCCACCTACACCCCAACTCTCACCTCCCCACCCTCAACTTCCTCCCTACTCGGTGTTCAGCCTTCATGGGACCAAAGATCTCCTCTCCCACCTATGCCTGACAAGGCCATCCTCCCCTACATATACAGCTGGGGTCATGGGTCCCTCCCTATGTGCTCCCAGGCTGGTGGTTTATACCCTGGGAGCTCTGGTTGGTTGGTATTATTGCTCTCCTCATGGGGCCACAAACCCTTTCAGCTCCTTCAGTCTTCTCTCTAACTTCTCCATTGGGAAACCCTTGATCAGATCAGTGGTTAGCTGTCATCCTCTGGATGTGTCAGACTCTGGCACAGGAGACAACTATATCAGGCTCTTGTCAGCATGTACTTCCTGACATCCACATCAGTGTCTACCTTTGGTGACTGCACATGGGATGGATACTCAGGTGGAATGGTCTCCAGACGGCCCCTCCTTCAGTTTCTGTCCCACACTTTGTCTCCATATTTGTTCTCTTGAGTATTTTTGTTGCTCTTTCTAAGTAGTACCGAGGCATCCACACTTGGTCTTTCTTCTTCATAAGCTTCATGTGATCTGTGAGTTGAGCCTTGGCTATTCCAAGCTTTTGGGCTAATATCCACTTATCAGTGAGTAAATACCATGTGTGTTCTTTTGTGATTGGGTCAACTCATTCAGGATGATATTTTATAGTTCCATCCATTTACCTAAAAATTTCTCGAATTCATTATTTTTAATATCTGAGTAATACTCCATTGTGCAAATGTACCTCATTTTTTGTATCCATTCCTCTGTTGAAGGACATCTGGGTTCTTTCCAGCTTCTGGCTATTATAAATAAGGCTGCTATGAACATAGTGGAACATATGCCCTTGTTATATGTTGGAGCATCTTCTGGGTATATGCCCAGGAGTGGTATAGCTGGATCCTCAGGTAATGCTATGTCCAATTTTCTGAGGAACTGCCAGACTGATTTCCAGAGTGGTTGTAGCAGCTTGCAATGCCACCAACAATGGAGGAGTGTTCCTCATTCTTAAAAGTAAGATATTGAGGTCTCCTACCATTCTGGTTGAATTGTCCATTTCCTTTTTAATTCTGCCAGCTTCTGCAAGGTGTACACCAGGCCCATCCATGCAGATTTAATCACTGGCTTTTGTAGTTCTCTGTTAAGGCAAATAAAAGAAACAAGTTACAGGGAAAAATAAATCTATTCCATCTTTTATATTTACTTAAGAGTTTTTTGATAATATCATTTCAATCCAGACCCCACCAGAGAAATAGAACAATAACATATTTATTAAAAGGCAATGTTGGGGGTTGGGGAGATGCTACATTAATGAAGATCCTGCCGTGAAAGCATGCACACTGGGATTTGGATCCAGCATCCATGTAAGAAGCCGACCACAGCAGTGTGCATGTGAAACCTCAGCACCCAACACAAGAAGCTGACCATAGCTGCACCTCTGTGTAACCTCAGCACTGGGGAGGCAGAGGCGGGCAGAGCCCCAGGTCTCACCGGCTCACCAGCTTAGCTGGACCCTGTCTCAAAAAATAAGATGGCATCTCAGGAGGACATCCAACATTGACATTCATCTCTGGTCTGTACAGAGAGACACACACATATGCACGGACATATGCACGCGCACACACACAACTTTAGCAAGACATAGTGCACACGGCACAGTGTTATACCAGCACTCAAGCAGTTGAAACAGGAATTTTATGAATTTAAGCACTGCCCAAGATACTTAGCAGGATTATGCATTATGTTCTATATAGTATACATGTACTATATAGTATATATTATAGAATATAATACACAAACTATGTGTGGTGTGTGTGTACATGTATATATTATTTCTTGCCTGTGTATAGCTGGTCGGGCAATCCCAGGTTCTTGGTTTTAAGGCCTCTCAGATGATTGACAGACCCATCTGGACTCTCTAGGTAATCTCCTGCATCAGCTCATCACAAATGTTAATCAGACTACAAAACGCCTCCAGCCACGACACACAGAGCACTTGTCCATCAAGCTCCTGCCTCACATGGGGGAAAAAAAGAGCAAACCAAAGCAAACCTCTTTACATCCATCAGTGGATGGAGGATGCGGCACAGAGTACCACCCAAATCCCAGGGAAACAGTCAAAGATAGAAAACAGGTCAGGTTCCCTGAAGCACAAGCAGTTGGAGCCAGTCATAGAAGGAATACTTAATAGCTTCAACAAATTCTGGAGGCTCAATGTTGATTGGAATTAAGACTCAAGACTTTTGGGAGCTCTTGGAGTTCACATTCTGTTGTGAAAAAAACACTCTGACCAAAGGCAGCTTAGAAAAAGGATTTATTTTGCTTACACTTCCAGGTCATAGTGCATCACTGAGGGAAGTCTGGCAGAAACTAGCAGCAGGAATCATGGAGGAACTTGACTGGCTCCCTCGGGCTTATGCTCAGCTAACATTTTTATACAGCTGAGGACCGCCTGCTTAGGGAATGGTGCTGCCCACAGTGGGCAGAGCCCTCCTGCTTCAGTTACAGTTCAGACAATCCCCCCTAGACAATGCTCACAGGGCCAATCTGATCTGGACAGTCCCTCAACTGAGACTCCCTTTCCAGGTGACTAGGCTATACCCAATTGACACTTAAAGCTAACTAGGACAGGAGCGCCTAGACTCTTGTGAGAACGACAGAAGATTTTTTCCTTTGATTTAGGAACAGGAAAAAGTGAGTAACCATTCTGAAATAAACCCAGAGTATCCTAAAATGTCTCATGTTTCAACTTTGATGTCCTGGCACTCACTCTGTAGACCAGGCTGGCCTCGAACTCAGAAATCCGCCTGCGTCTGCCTCCCAAGTGCTGGGATTAAAGGTGTGTGCCACCACCGCCCAGCCTAAATGCTCATTTTAAAGTATAAGAATATAGTTATGTTTTGACTGACAATCTTGTATTGTTGCTGCAGCTATGACAAACTTGGTTTTAGGAGTTTTGTTTGTTTGTTTTTGCTTTTGGTTTTCTGGAGGCAGGGTCTTACTGTGCAGCCCCAGCTGGCCTGAAACTCCCCATGTACTGACTGTCTGTGAACTCACAGTGATCCACCTGTCTCTGCCTCTGGGATTGTAAAATGTGCATACAAACTCTTTTGTTGTTGGTTATGGTAGTTTGCTTTGGTTTTTGTTTGTTTCTTTTGTTTTCTATCATATCAATAGATTCCTAGGGCTTTCTGCAAAGGCACCCTCATGCCATTTTATAAATTGGGCGAGTTTTGTTTTTTCTCTTTCTGATCCACGTGCCATATGCTTTCCTGTGTTTCAGCTACCTTCCTGTGTATGCTGAGGTACAGCAGCCTCACGTGTACCTGCAGAGCAGCCACATTGAGTTCAGCAACCTCTACCTGGGTGTTCCCACAAAGTCAAGGACCACGCTTATCAATGGCACACTCCTGCCCACCCGGTTCCGCTGGGGCAAGGTGACTGAGCCTTAAGGAGCAGCAGCTGAGATGTGTATGGCCCCGCCCCTTGAATGGCCACCCTCCAGAATAAATGCTCAGCTCCTTCCCTCCCAAAGCCTGTCGCTCTGTTCACTGTTCACAGCAAAGTGTGGGTCGTTAACGAGCCATTCATCTTGCCTGACCTTTCATGGCCCCATCTTTAAGAAATTCTAGTTCCCTGGTGAACGTTGCTGGGACCTCCAGCTGGTCCATACAGCTCATGGCAATGTCCCTGTGGTTGACACTGGAACTTGCTCTGAGCACCATGAGAGAAACCTCAAAGGTGGCTTGCCTTCTGCTGTCCAGCACAGTGGGTTGCCCAGTTTGTCCAGGAAAATCCATGGCGGACAGTGAGTCTATCCAGGCTTGGGGAGAAGAGAAGGCTCTGTATGGTGGTGGTAGTTGTTGTTGAAACACCCAGCCCTGTCCAGCTTGCTGGGTCACCAGTCTGTATAGACCCTACTCTATCTGGTAGCCTCACAAGACAATAAGCCTGTCCTGTGTCTTCCAGCTCCTGGGGGCTCAAGCAGACTTGTGCAAAATGACAGTCTCTCCCAAACGTGGCCTACTGGGTCCCAGTGAAGAACTCCAGCTCAGCTTGGAGTTGACAGTCCACACAGAGGTGAGTAAGGCATCCTGGGAGTGTCTAGTGTCTGGAAGGCGCCCTGTCTAACCATTAGTACCTGTGCTTCCTGGGAGGCCGACCACACACCCTGCTCCTGCTCCTCATGAGTGGGCAGGCCACTTAATATACGTCCTTTCACTCTGGACCCACTGTCTGAGGCCACAAGGGTAGAGAGCCCAGTGGAGGCTCAGATGTGCCCCAACTGACCACACTGTCACTTCCTCTGCCGTTCTCTAGGCAACTCTCTGTGACCTCAGATAGCCCAGTTGTCCAGCTTTCCCCAGGGTAAAGCCATTGTTCAAGGGAGGCACTGTTCTGGGTGCTACAGAGGGAGGCCAACAGGTGGTTAGCATCTTTATAGGAGAGGCTTGGATTGTCCCTGGAGTATCCTAGAGGGATGCCATCACAGTGGGACACGTTCAGTGCTTGGGTATTGTTGGCCATCTCTTCGTATCTTCTGGGAAGACAAGCATCCTCAACTCCTTAAAAATGAAGGGTTTCTGTTTTCTTTCTTTTTCTTTTTATCATTTTGTTTTGTTTGTTTGTTTGTTTGTTTGTTTGTTGTGGGTGTTCATGCAGGAGTGTGTGCACACATACCACCACATGTGGGGGTCAGAAGCCAACTTTCAGAGACTTAAAGGCCCAACTCCTTGCTCCTCGATGGCAGATGTGAGGCCAACGGGGTTTCTTACACAGCTGAGCCTGGGTGCCAGGGTGCCAGACACATAGGCCCAGGCCTAGTGCAGAACACCTTCCTGCTGCCCATCAAAGAACACAGACTGCTCTCTGCTCTCCTCTGGAAGCCGCTCTGAGGACCCTCCTGCCTTAGTTACTTCTCTCGCCATTGTTACAAAAGCAACTTAAGGAAAGAGAAGTCTGTTTACATTGTTCATAGTTTGAGGATACAGAGCATCATGGTGGGAGCCTAGTCACATCACATCTGCAAACAGGAAGCGGAGAGAGATGAACGCTGGTGTTCAGCTCAGTTCTTTACGGTTATTCTAGGACTTTCTCCCATGGTACGGTGTGCCCACATTTCAGATGGATCTTCCCACCTTGGTTAACCCTGTCTCCTTCACAGGCATGCTATAAAACATCTGTTTCCATGGTGATTTTAAACCCCTTCAAGCTGACAACAAAGATGAACCATTTTACCTTCCCATGGATATATACAGATACATAGGGCAGATACACACACACACACACACATATATATATATATCTCCATGATATATATGTCGACCTCTAAGGGGCTTGTCTGTACTGGCAGGATAGCTCACTGAAGGCTCTGAAGGCCCACTCTTAGGGAGAAGGCAAGGCCTTCTTGTTGAGTTACTCATGGCTCATCTTCTGAGGCCTCAGCCCTGAGGCAGACCTGTGGATCCACTTCCTGCAGGAAAAGCTGACTGATTTGCTTCTCCCTTGTCACGTGTCTGGCATGGAGAAGCCGCTGGTCCTGGGCATCTCTGGGAAGCCCCTGGGACTGCAGGTGACCATCTCAATCTCTGTAATGGAATCTGATGGAAGGTGAGTCCAGGGTAGGGGCAGCCACATGGAGGGCCAGCACTACACAATGGTACCAGCCCCGACTCTTCCTGAGCGAACTCCCATAGCATAGAGAAGGCTCCCAAGTTGTCACAGGCCTCACTATCTCTACAGAAACCCTTCCGCCCCACCCTATTCTTTATACACTTTGAGGCAGTAGATGACAGGGATTCCCTGCAGGTTTCCCCACATGGGGCCAAGCAACTTGGAAGCATTCCTTTCTCACTTCGTTGGGGGCAATTTGTACAGTTTGAGTATGCCTCTGGCACTGTGAATTGGCGAGAAGCCCAGGCCTTGGGTCTAGTGCTCCATGAGGAGGGAATCAGGAATTAAGTTGGGTTTCAGTACTACTCCCCCACCCTACCCAGTATGGCTCTCCAAATGGGAACAAGGGTGGAGGGTAACACAGCGCCCATGGCATGGGACAGCACCTCTGCCAGCAGTACGCCGGAGGAGCTACATTTGCACTTTGGCTCGAAGGTACCGCTGAAGACCCCTGTGATCCGCCAAATCATCCTGACAAACTGTTCCCCGATACAGACCCCTTTCAGTCTCATATTTGAGTACTTCGGGAGCCCCCAGGACAGCCTGGACAAGAAGACCAGTGTGTGAGCCTCAATCTCTCCCTGGGGCATTTCCCAGGGTGCATAGGGTGGGGTATCCTCACTGGGCTCAGGGTGTGGGAGGGACTGACCACTTCAATACGTCCTCTCTGTGTGAAGCCCTGATGTACCTCCTGCCCTGCTAAAGACGGCACGCATCCAGGAGCACCTGGCCAAGAAGGAAAGGCTAGGTAAGAGGCACCAACATGGCAAAAGTCGGGCCCAAGCCATGGGCAGAGTCAGATTCAACATGGCCTTCTGAGGATGCGGGCCAGCGCCTGACAAGGAGGGAAGGGGGTGGGGACCAGAGACTCCCTCTCAGTGTATCCTCAGCAAAATCCCCAAAGATAGCAAAGCTTTCCCCTGCCAAGGCCTGAGTCGTGTATAGGACATGGGTTTGGTTTGGGCTGGTGGCAGCTTGACTTCAGAGGAGGTACAAGAGCATGGGCAAGCAGGGCCAGCCCGAGCCGGCCACCTGACTGATGAAAGGTTGTGCAGCCTGAGCCGGCCGCCTGCCTGAGAAGCGGTTATGCCATGGCTCTCTTCCAGGGCCAAGCTTTACTAGGGGCCAAGCTTTTCCTGGGGATTTACTCACTCGCAGTCCAGGGCTCTGACCCTCCACATTCTGTCCTCCCCAGACTTTGTGGAGAGCATGTTATCTCATAGGAAAGGAGCTGCTTTCCTTCCTCACATCTCCCAGGGCATGCTGGGAGCCTACCAGCAGCTGAGTATTGACATCACAGGCTGTGCCAACATGTGGGGCGAGTACTGGGATGAACTCCTCTGCATGGTGAGGATATGGGTGTGGGCACGCCGTTCCTAGTCTCCTCTCTGCCAGCTGTGGGCCTCGGCCTTTCCAGGCACAGCTGCTGCCAGGTGCTGCCCACTCACATCTGCCACCATTCTGCGGTCAAGGCTAAGATGCTTCAGATGGGAGAGCGCCCCCTGTGTAGCAGAGCCTTCTGGAGCCCCATGCTGTACAGGGCAGGCTAGAGAGAACAGTATGGAGTAACGAGGCAGTAACAGCTACCCAGCCCCCTCACCCTCAGCCAGATCTCTGTAATTCATCATTTGCTAGCCAGTCTAGTCACACAGACGCAGTCTTTCACAAGCTAAAAGATACGGTAATTTGAACAAAGAGACCATAAGAGGGCAGAGACCAAGAGGCTAGTAGATCAGTAAAGGTAACACGGATGTGAGGAAAAGGAAGGGCAGTCAGGGGCTAGTGGTAAAGTAGCCCAGGCTAGGGGTGCCTAGCCTGGGAACTGGGCAGTAAGGGAGGCTAGTCAGCAGGAACTGAGTCCTGGGGACCCTGGGCTAGTTGGGCAAGTAGAAGCTTTGCCTGACAGAAGTGCAGTGGCTCTCACTCACCATGAGCTTGGTGTGTTTGCAGGTGGGAAACCTGCCAGTAACTGTCATCCCGGTGTACATGGCCGTGGTGGGCTGTCCTATCAGCGCCCTGAGGAATACGTGCTACAGTGTGGCACCATTCCAGAAGCAGCCTGTCACCAGGTGCCCAACCTCAGCCCTGTCTCTGATCCCCAGTGCCCAACCCCACACACAAACGTGCGCGCGCGCACACACACACACACACACACATACACACAAACACACACACACACACATACACACATACACACAAACACACACACACACATACACACAAACACACACACACATACACACAAACACACACACACACACACACGCACACACACACACATGCACGCACACACACATACACACAAACACGCGCACACACACACACATGCACGCACGCACACACACACACACACACACACACACACACACACACACACCAGAACCCTCTGGCTGCCAATCTGGGCTGCCTGTGACAGCTCCTGATTTTCCAGCTGGCCATCTTAGAGAAGAGTAGCCTCAGGGGGCATGGCTGACATCCGTGTGTCTCTGAGCTTTGGGGCAGGTGGGTGGGCAGAGTGCGAGCCAAGGCAACCCCAGACCCCAGGGCTGACACAGATAAACTGGGATTTATCTGATGACCCCAGCTGGGCAGAATGGCAGAGCAGAGGGTGACGTCACCTTCCGTCTGACTCTCTGCAGCCCTGGGTCTTGGTGTTACCAGGACAAGGACAGATAGCTGGTGCCTCTCTGACCTGAGTCCCAACCAGCATCCCCGCCTCCCAAGGTGACAGAGTCTGTAAGGGGTATACTAGCTAAGGGTGCTCTTTGCCTCCAGGTTTGGGACCCAGATCTCTGGAGGAGACACAGTCACCAGAATTCTCCGTCTATATAACTCCAGTCACTGTGGTGAGTTTGCTCACATGATGGCCGAGGGGGTGTGTCTGGCAGGGAGAGAATACGCCTTGAGAGAGCTGACAGCCATGAATAGGACCCAACAAGTCCAAGTGGCCTGTGGCTCTTGAGACAAACCAGAATAGAAGGGTGACACCTATGCCAGGCCAGGGTATGATTCCCTCCTAGAGAATGGGACTCATCCTTGCTTAACTCTGTCACCAGGATCACACTGTCCCCAGGGACAGATACATCCAAGGGCCCTCTTCTCATTCCTTCAGCCCACAGTATCTGAGCTATGCACACATCAGCTGCTATATAAGGGGCTGGGGATACTGAGAGAACAGGACAAAGGGTCTCATGCCTGGGGGGGTTCCATTCTGAGGGTAGTGTGACCAGGTGCTGGGGGTTTCTGAGGAGCCTCTGGGGTGAAAGAGGACATTTGATGATTTAAGGAAGAGTTCTGAGGAGTTTCCTCAGAAGCCAGAGGTGTAAACAACCTAGGTCATTCTGAGGAAGGCATGGCCAGAGGTGAGGAGCAGGGCTCTGGGATCTGCTCCTTGTGGCATCCGCATGTTTCTGGAGCTGTATCTCTGTCTTCACGGTCACCGTGTCTTGAAATCAGGAGCTCACCACAGTTGTGTGCTGTATTTTCAGCTGTTTTATTAGATGCACTTGTGAGTATCTTCTCTTGTCCCCACCTAGGCCGTTCCTCGTTGGCCCCTTAAGGCCGTCACTCTTAGGACCCCCCTTGCCTAGTCTGAGCACTGCTATCTGGGGTATCTCTTAGTGTCGCCGACTCACCAACGCTTTGATGTGATATTTTTGTTTGTTTGTTTACTTGTTTGTTTTTTTTAAACAGATCTTGTCTAAGTTTATTTGTAAAAACAGCACAGGACACTGGTCAACTGCAAATAGTGTGTGGGTAGGTGTGTCACGGCAGTCCATCTGTCGTCATGTTGGCAGGAGCCTTTTCTATGGGGCCCTCACAGGGGCCTGGGCACCTTTGGGAGCCTGGGCTGGAGCTGAAACCTGGGCCTTGGCTGGAGCTGCGGCCTCTGCCTTGGTTTGAACCTTGGGCTTTGGTTGGCAGAGCCTACGACCCTTGGCCATGTAGCTTCGAATCCGCTTCCCAAGCTTGGGGTGAGCCATGAAAGCCAGGCGGCTGAGTTTGCTGCTGGGGCCCTTTGGCATCTTGGGCTTGGTGACCTGAGGCTTCACAAGGGCCTTGATGGCCTCTGCGTGTGCACTCACTGCCTTTGCATTGTTGGCCTGCATCTTCTTCAGGCCTTTCTTGTTGTGCTTCTTGGCAAAGCGCATGTTCCTCAGGAACTTGGGGTCAACCCCCTTAAGAGATCCGTGTCTTTGTGACCGGGGTTTCTTGATGCCGTTTCTGTGCCATTTGCGGGACTGGTTGTACGTAGTGTGTTCTTGGACTAGACCATGTCTGCACGGTAACTGGCATCTCCCGCAGCGCCTGGGACCGGAAGGGAAAAAGACTGTTAACTTGTTTTAAGTTTTAAAATTAAGTGGCTCATGCGTGACAGAGGAGTGTGGAGGGCAGAGGTCAATTTTCAGGAGTCTGTCCTCTCCTGTTATGTGTGGTTTTGGTAAACAACAGGACGCTGAGCTTTAGAAAATCCCAAGACGACCTTGTCTGCAGGGTTTTGTGGTCGGTTGTGTGGTTATAAGGAGTCAGCTGAGGATGTCACCCATGCTACACCAGCGTTCTACCCGTGACCATCTCCCCGACATTCTCCCTCTCTCTCCATTTAGTGACATGGTCTCACTAAGTTACCAATGCTGCCCTTGAACTCACTCAGGACAGACTTGAACTCGGGATCCTCCTGCCTCTTCTTCCCAAGTAGCTGGGACCACAGACCTGTGTCATGAGCCCTGCTGGCCTCTGGGCATTCTCTCTGGCTTCCATTCTCTCTTGTGGTTTCCTCTCCACTTAAGCTCTCTCCACACTGTCCTAGTCCTCCAGACTCAGGATATGGAGGTCCTTGGTGACCCTGCTAGGAAGCAGATACCAAGTGATAAACAGGAGAGACAAGGTCAAGGGCTTTGGGTGTATCGTGAGGCATCCCCCAGTGCCAGGACCCACACCTGACTTTGTAGATCAAACTCGAGTCCTTGTGTGTACACAGGGTCCTAGTTTGCTTTCTGTTGCTGTGACAAAACACCATGAAAAGGAGAATCAACTTGGGGAGAGAAGGGTTTATTTGGCTTACAGTCCATCATTGAGGGAAGGCAGGAACTGAAGCAGAGACTATGGGGAGTGCTGCCTGCCAGCTTGCTCCTCCTGGCTTATTCAGCTTTCGGTCTTACACAACCCAGGACCACCTGCCTGGAGATGACCTTGTCCGTAATAGGCTGGGTCTCCCCACCTCAAACATTAATTAAGAAAATGTTCCATAGACGTGCCCACAGGCCAGACTGATGGAGGCAGCTTCTCAACTGAGGTCCCATCTTCCCAAGCAACTCTAGTCTGTGACAGGTTGATAAAACCTAGCCAGCACACACAGCAAGCACTTGATCCACTGAGCCATCTTCCCATCCCCCATGAACTTCTTTCTAAAACGGTGGTACCACAAAAATATCGAGTACCCCTCTCCCCCCACCCCCGACCATGGATGTGGGAGAATAGGGAGGTTGAGGTCGGAAGGAGCCCACCCACCCTTCTTTCTCCTCCATGGCCGCCCCAGACATCCGCCTAGACTGGCAGACCTATCTCCCAGAAGAAAATGAGGACCGGCTGCTGGAGCTGCTGGTGTTTTACGGGCCACCCTTCCCACTGCGGGATCAAGATGGGAATGAGATCGTGTACCCCGAGACCTCAGAGGCCAGCTTACCAGGGTCTCCATGTCCCTCCAATGTGTCAGTGTCTAGCTACACTGTCCCCTCACTGGTGAGCGAGAGTACAGGGCATGGTGAGGTATGGCCCAGGTCTCCTGGGCCCACGTGAGCCACAGGGTCTCGTTGATAACAGGGCAGCCGCAGTTGTGGCACCAGGGCCGAAGAGCCAATTATTTCTGTCATCCTGCAGGGGCACAATGCCGTGCCCTCTGACCACATATACCATATCAGCCCCAAGCAGGTGGTGAGTATGTGGGGGGCAGGAGCTCTCTCGTGGAGCTGCCCTGGCCTGCCAGTGAACAGGAGGCTACTGTATTCTTGCCAGGTCATCCCAGCTGGAGACTACAGGACCATCTACATATCCTTCACGCCCACGGTGCTTGGCCCTGGTGTTATGCACAAGGTGGGGTATGCCGGCTATGCCCTGGGCTTCATGAGCTTGGATAAGGAGGTGAGCCTTCCCACCTGGGCCGAGGGGACCATGGCTACCTCCTCTCCCCTGGGAGCCCCATTGCCCACTCAGCCCGGGGACAAGCAGTGATCTCTGATGGACTGGCCTCCGCAGACAGACAGACAGATTCCAGGTCGAATGCGACGCTTTCAGGACTTTGCCGTGGGCCCCCTGAGACTGGATCTGAATGGCTACGTGAGACATGCACAGTAAGGCCACTGGATCTTCCTCCCCTGCCCGTGTCCTCTTTGAGAGAAGAAACTCATTTCCCTGGTGCGGTTCTCAGAGCCAAAGGACAGGAACAGAAGGGAGACAGGGACAACAGGCACAGAAAGGAGACACTGCTGGGCCCAGATCCTGGTGGCCTGAGCAGTGTCTGTCACTGGGCAGGCTGCACGCCGATCTGGACAGCAGTGGCTACTTGGAATTCTGGTGCCAGGCCAGTGACCTCATCCCCCAAAATCCCTGCACTGGGGTAAGTATGCTGTCAGCCTGAACCAATCAAAGGACAGGTACCTCCCACATGCCTGTGGGTCCTTCCAGGGCACAGCCCTTTCAAGTCCTGAGTCCCTTTCCCAGAGTCATGAGCCTCAGGAGTAGGAAGAGACATGTCATGTGATATGCCATGGCAGTCACACACACCCCCGGCCCCCGCCACCTCTGTGGCCTCCAGGTGCTGAGTGACTGGCTTACCATCCGCCATCTGAAACTGATCAACACCACGGAGATCCTGTACCACTTCCGGGCCCGGGTCTCCAGGCCCTTCTCCGTTTCTCAAGGTGGGGCCAGCTGGGACAACAGAGCCCCTCAGCCGTGTGACGAGGAGACAGCCTTCTCAGGCCAGCAGCTGATGATCCGCCCACAGGAGAACACGGTGGTCAGTCGGGGGGGGGGGCGTCCCCCTCCTCCCCACCCTTCCAGGCCTCACACAGACACATCCTGCTCACATCTGGGCACGAGGTACAAACGGACAGTCATCGGTGCGTGCCCTCCGATACGTCCCTTTCAGCATGCAAAGTCCCTCTGCACAGGTTACACACAGACTCCCCAGTGTGTCCCCATGTTCCCACCACTGACGGCCTGGTGGAGGCCAGTGCACACTACCAAGCACCTCTGCTTCACACTGTGTCCCCTTCCTTCTCATGTGCCCTTTGGCTCAAAGCTATATGCCATGGCTTAAGGCCACCCACGGTTGGATTGCCACGAGTGTAAGTAAACCCCTCAGAGCACAGGGTACATACGAGACTGGAGTTTTAAAAGTGGTGTTGTCTTGTCCGGGTGGACAGCAAAGCTGCAGATCCCCCGTCTCCCACCCCCACCTCCACCTTGCAAAGCCCTCTTCCTCCATTCCTTGCAGCCCCTCACCCCTTCTGTTGATGAGTTTTGGAGTTGCCCCTGAGTGCCTGCCTTACTCTGCATATCTTGGCTCATCTCACCCACCTTCTCCAGGATCGCTGAGTAGCCAGGCCCTTGTAGACACGCCTCTTACTGTGTGCAGTGAGGGCCTGCATGTGTTGCCTGGCAGGACTTCCCAGGCCTTCCTTGTGGAGGTCAGAGAGCCAGAGCCAGAGCTGCACGAGATGGCAGACAGCTCTCTTGACCACTCTGCCTGGGCTCCCCACTAAGAGCTAAGGGGAAGGGAGGGTCCTTACACTAGAGCTTTCCAGGAGGCTCCCCAGATGCTCCAAGAAAAAAAAAAAGTAACATCACATGGTAGCCTTGCACCCCCTTCTGTGGTCACAGGCAGATGGTACATGGGCATCTGGCTCCTGATCTCAACTTTTTTAGTTCTAGACCTAAACATATCCTGTAAAGCTGAATTCACTGGCACCATGTCCTGTCCCGTGTGGCACCTTCTCAATACAGTGACATTTTATTATAGTCACCATGTCCTGTCCTGTGTGGCACCTTCTCAATACAGTGACATTTTATTATGACCACCATGTCCTGTCCCATGTGGCACCTTCTCAATATAGTGACATTTTATTATAGCCACCATGTCTTGTCCCATGTGGCACCTTCTCAATACAGTGACATTTTATTATAGCAGCCTCTCCTGCCAGCCAGAGCTCTGAACTCCCGATGACCCACGAAGCCCCAAGGGTGACCTCTGACCTGTTGGTGCTGCCTCTGCACCTCTTCCTGGCCCTAGACAATGGCCTCCAAGCCTGGGAACACTAGCCCTCAGAATACTTGTAACAGGCACATGCTCCCAGGCCTGCCTTCTTGCCGTGTGAAAGTCATGAAGCAAATGCCTTGACTGATTCTGAGCTACCACGGAGCTGTCTTCAGGGACAGGAGCCCAAGGCCCACTTTATTTAGGTCTCCTCTATACTGTTTGCAGCCCAGGTCCTGTTTCCACAGCCCAGCTCCCCACAGCAGCCAGAGGCACTGTGAAAAGCTGCCTTGGATGCCCTGTTTCAGACCCTAATGGGCCCTCATGTCCTATGGGTAAAAACAGTTTTTCATTGACACGTACACACAACCTCAGCCCAGAGTGAAAAAGGTGTTTCCTTATTCTGTCCCCTCTGGTAGCTGCCTGGGGATAAGGAAGGCTGACCTCTGCTGACCAGGTACTAGGCACACAGCCAGTGTGTGCAGGCAATGGGGACAAATGCCCCACGAGGGGGCGCTGCTGAGCTGTGAGCTGGGCAGTTGAACCACTCTGGGCTCCACAGGCCCCATAAACTAGGAACTGAACAGCTAGGTCCTGGTTGGACCAGAGGGGCTGTAGGAGAGACACCTGTTTGAGCAATAGAGTGACCCTGCGTCCACATGCATGCAGGTGGATGTGTCCTTCTCACTATCCCTGGAACTGCTGTCCTACCAGAAGCTCTCAGCCGACCAGATGTTGCCTGGAGTGGAAATTCAGGAGAGTGATAACGGGGAGAGAAAGATGGTTTTCACACAGAATCTGCTCCTGGGCTTCACCAACCAGACTGTTCAGGCATGTTCTAGGCTGCCCCTGCCTCTCTCACTCCATGCCCCCTGGGGAGAAAGATGGTGCCCTGCCCCGAGGATAAGGGTGGAAGGGGAAATCCAGGGTGCTCCTCCGAAGAGGTGACAGGTGAAGCCTGCTTCCTGTTTAAACAAGTGAAAATGGAGAGACCTAGGGTGTGGCCTCATTGGTAGGCACTGAGAACACCCAAGGAAGAGGTAAGGGACACTACCTAGCTCCTGTAGGGCTTTGGGTGTCAGACTGAGCGGTGCTGACCAGATCACACACGGGTCAGTGTGGGGCTGAGGGAATCAGAGTGTTTAGCTAAGGAGCTTAAAGGATAAACCCGAAGAGATGCCAGGAAGACCAGGAGTCGAGCAGAGCCATGGAGCCCTGCAGCCAGAAACCCAGGCAGCAGCCCAGCTGGAAACCTGGGTGGCAGCCATGGCCAAAGAGAAGTCGCCCGTGGCAGTACCTGAGTGACTCGTGGTCTCCTGAGGGGCCTTTGGCCACTTGGCTCAGGGTCTAATGAGTTGAGGGGTGTGCCTTGGACCCCCTAGGAGGAAGGAGACAAGGAAGGAGGCCAGATGGCTGACTGACCTATTGAGACTGGGAGCTGGACACACAGCTCCATGGGAGAGAAGCTGGCAGAGACACTGAGTGTGTCCTTCTTGCCATGAAGGATTCCACCTGTCCCGTTGGCTCTGGTGGCAGTGCCAACCCCCTGCTGCCCTAGCTCTGTTCAGAAGTATCCATACTCGGGGGAGGTGGGGTCCCGTGTCCCAGGACCCCAGTTCAGAACACCACCCCAGTGGGCAAGGTGGCCTCGCCCTTCACTTAGTCACTGGCTTGGGTTCCCAGGAGGTGCCCCTACGAGCCTTCGTGACCCTGCCAGCCCTGCAGCTCTCCACCAGCTGGGTGGATTTCGGGACCTGTTTCGTGAACCAACAGCACAGTCGGGAAGTCTACCTGATGAACCTCAGCAACTGCCTGAGCTACTGGACGGTGCTGATGGGTACGCTGGGCCCTCCCACACGCTGCGGTTCCTTGACAGGACTGAGCAAGACCCCAGGAGGGGCCTCTGAGTTCTGTCCAGGTAGACTGGCTCTCTAGGGCTGGTGGCACCTGACACTTCTGGAGTCCACCTGTCATCCAGTTCCTGGTTGCCCTGCCCTGGGTTGCTGGCAGTGCCGGAGGTGCACCTGAGACGCTCCTCTGATCCTTTCTTCATGGTGTAGGACAGGAGGAACCAGCCAGGGAGGATCGTGCATTTGGGGTCTTCCCAGGCAGTGGACTGCTGGAGGCCCGAGCCACCAATGCACCCCCAACTTCCACCCTGATTCAGGTGTTCTTCAACCCTAGGTAAGAGCTGCCTCCTGCCTCGGGGCACCACCCATGGGGCCTGAGCACCAGCTGGGCCTGCCCAAGCTCACCTACCCCTCCCTCAGGAGCAGCCTCCTGTATGAGTCCACACTGGTGGTGGAAGGCATGCTGAGCGAGAAGCCCTGTCTCCTGAGGCTGCGGGGCCAAGGCTCTTATGACGAGAGATACATGAGACTCCATGAGTTCTGAGGCTTTGTAGTCCTCAGGCCCAGCCCCGGCTGAGGACATCAATCTGGCTCAGGGTTGAGGGGCAGGGCTGCTGAACAGGGACACAGGCTACAGGGCTGGAGCCCCTCCTAGGATGAGGGATCTCCTTCCAGGGTGTGGTGTGAGCCAGGCCCTGCGTGACAGGTCTCAGAGCTAACAAGCACAGGCCGCTACTAGCAGATTAGCTATGACAGTCACTACAAAGACGGTACACAGATTCCAACAAACCAAGAGCTGGACTCTGGGTGAAATGACTGCAACCAAGATCAGATAACACACGTTTACTATGCTCATCATACCCGCCACTCATGAGGCCACTGTCCACAGAAATATACATTGTTCTGTGGTCAAGCATGACATGAGCTGTCTTTGGTTCAGCTGAGAGGACCAGATTAGATGCCCCAGTGCCCACTTGTACACATACAGCAATCACATTTTCTAAATTAAAGTGCTGTGACACACCCCTCTGCTGAGTGTCCCACGCAGATGGCTTCTGTAGCGTCCCTCTCCGGACACCACTGCAGGACTCTGGGTAGTGTCTGCAGTCAGGCTTCAGTTCCCAGGGTATTCAAAGACCGCAGCAGCTCCCATCCCAGTCCCGATACACATGGACACCACACCGTAAGCCCTGAGGAAAAGGACCAGTGTTGGCTCGCACAGCCAGACCCCAACCTGTTTTCTCACCAGGCAGAGCTGCGGCAGCAAGGGCTCATGGGCAGTCAAAGCCGGCAGATCAGACCTGTGGGAACTGAGTCCCACACAGACACACACCCAAGTGGCAGACATCTGGCTATGCTGCTTTTGAAGCAAGGCTTCTAAAAGGTGTCACCCCTCCATTCCCAGTTCAGAACACCCGTGTGTGTGCTCACCTCCCCAAGCCCCAGCTACCACACAGCCCACAGGGAGCAGCCTTACCGTCTGCCTCGGCGCTTCAGCTCATTGAGCAGAGTGACAACCTGCCTTGCTCCCGTGCAGCCCAGGGGGTGGCCCAGGGCTATTGCACCCCCCAGGGGGTTCACCTTCTCTGCAGGAATTCCTAGCTTCTCCACACAGTAGAGGGCCTGGAAGGAGCCAGAGAAGGTGCTAAAGTCCCCATCTGCTCTGAACTGCTGGCTCAGTCGATCCCACCATAACACCCCAGGCTCACCTGACTTGCAAAGGCCTCATTGATCTCAAAGATGTCTATGTCATTCACAGTCAGCCCTGTAGACAGGATTTGAATCAGAGCTGACAGTTATGGGCAGGACTCTAAATCTCCTTGGGCTCAGTCCCAAGTACAGCTCTAGTGGTCTACTGTGTATGCCAGGTGAGTGGGGTCCCAGTAGTAGGTTAGAGAGGTCTTGGATGTGGGGTGCTCGCTTCATTGCAGAGCACCCGCAAGGTCAAACCCAGCACTCCCCAGTCCCAGATACAGGTTATGAAGGATCCAAGCCCAGGGTGAGAAGGAGCCATCTCACCTGCTTTCTGCAAGGCCACAGGGATGGCATAGGCAGGTCCGATGCCCATGATGTCAGGAGGAACCCCGACCACCGCATAGGACCTCAGGACCCCAAGGATGGGGAGGCCCAATTCTTCAGCCTTGGACCTCCGGGCCAGCAGGACGGCAGCTGCTCCATCACTCACCTGACTGGAGTTTCCTAGGGGATGGAGGTTGGGATGAAAAGGCATTAGGCCTAGCCGAGGAGAGCCAGAGCCCCCACCATCACCTTCCCAGGTGGCATGGTCAGCTCCAGGTCTCAAAGTGGGGCACGCTACTTCGATCTGCCCTATTCCTGACCCACGCTCACCAGCCGTGGTAGAGCCTCCATCCTTGAAGGCAGGCTTCAGCTTGGCCAGGCCCTCCATGGTGGTGCTGGGGCGGACACCCTCATCCTGAGACACGGTGATGGTTTTCTTGTCACCCTTATCATCGAGGACAGTGGTTGTCACAGGCACAATCTCAGCACGGAAGCATCCTCTGCTCTGGGCTCTTGCTGCCCTGCCAGCACCATGGACAGCGAGAGTCAGACCCTAGTCTCTTCCTGCCTGCCTCTGGTCTTTTCTAACTCAGGCAGGCTGCGACACCAGGGCCTGTTCTGGCCCTGTTGGAGCTCTCAGTGACTGCTAAGATTCCTCAGACACTACCTTCCTCAGGGAGGGAAAGGCGTGACCAAAGCTCTCCTGGACTCATCATCAGCTCCTGATTTTCAGTTTGGAGTTGCTCATCCCAGTCAAGAGCAGGGAGTTCAGAGGTGCTACTGTCTCTGCACTCCTTACTCCCTGGCTGCTAAGCCTACTCCGTGGTCTCTTCCACAATAAGGCTAGAACCGTGGGAATGTTTGATTCTTCAAGGTTCATGTTTGACTGCTAAAGATACAATTTCAGCCAGGCAGTGGTGGCGCACGCCTTTAACCCCAGCACTTGCGAGGCAGAGGCAGGCGGATTTCTGAGTTCGAGGCCAGCCTGGTCTGGTCTACGGAGTGAGTTCCAGGATAGCCAGGACTATCTGACACAGAGAAACCCTGTCTCGAAAAACAAAAAAACAAAAACAAAACAAAACAAAAAAAAAAACAATTTCACCTGCTCCCCCATCTTCAATTTAAAAGCAAAGTGCACTTCCTGGACATATTTTCTGGTTCACACACTTTTGCTATACAAAACATGTCAGGATGAGCAAAACAAGTAGGCAGAGCCATTCCATTGGGCAGGGGCACACGGCTGCCAGTGAACACACACTGCTGGCCAACTCTAAAAGGTGAGGCCACCTGGCTTACATTTTATCCCTCCCTATGTTCTCAATCTATGACCTGAGTGTCCATCCTGCACTTCCGTCCCCCACAGGCTCAAGGCTCTGGTGTTCTTGATTGGTGGCCTCAGGCCACCATTCCAAACCCAGGTCTTCATCTCATGCTAGAAGAATAAGGTCTTAGCACCACTGACCCCACACTCCAGGCTTAAGGATCACCAGTGACCTCCATGTCTGGTCAAAACTGGGTCCTTTTTCTTGTGTCCCAAGAAGCAGAGTAGGGGAGGAGCTGAGGCCCAGCTAGGGAGAGGACACTCCCTAGGGAGACGGACCTCAGTGAACAGTTAAAGCAGACTGGGAAGACCCACCCTACATTGCTGCTGCACAACCTTTCCACCTGCCAGCTAGAGCCACGAGGCTAGTCAACACCTTAGGGTCACAGTGAGAGCCCCAGCTCAGGCCATCTCCAGCCCCACCCTCAGCCCATCCCCCACACTCACTTCTGCTGGGAGGCCAGCGCAAAGTTATCCTGCTTCTGCCGTGAAATGCCAAACCGCTCAGCCACGTTCTCCGAGGTTATCCTAGTTCGCAAACAGGAAAGCAGAGGCCGTGGGTCTGCTGGCCTGAGGGCCAGGGCCACGCTGAAGGACTATGCTTGCACCTATGGGGGTCCATGTCAGAGACAGAGCTTCCAGCCCATGCCCCAGGGACTCCTGGTTCATCATGAATACTGAGCGCCCATGTCCACAGATGCTCAAAGACTCACACCTCAAAGAGGGAAGAACAGCCTGAATGTGGGGCCTTCAGAAGGAATTGTCCCCCAGGTGGGTCATCTCTGCCCATAAGACAGGGCAGGAGGATGGTGGGAACACTATCTGGCCCCGGTTTCTCCTGTGGCTTCCAGGCTACTCTTGAAAACACACAGGACGTGGAGAAAGCCAGGTCAGGCTAGAGTTCTCATACAGTGAGCCTCCCAGAATCCCTTGCCCTTGGATACAATGAGGAGAGCTCACAGACATGGCTGCAGAAATAAAGCACTGGAGAGATGGAACAGACTTCCCACAAGGTATCTCACAGGCCTGAGTCCTCCCCTGCGAGCACAAGAAACCAAGCTCCCCATGTCCACAAGTGTTGAGGCCTCCCAAGGCTTTAGGGACTGCTCCCACTGCCTTCCCTGAGACACAGTAATGTAGAATGAGCTTCATTTGGAAATTTGTGGAGTCAGAGAGGTGTGAATGTGAGGGGTGTGTGTGTGTGTGTGTGTGTGTGTGTGTGTGTGTGTGTGTGTGTG
>JANHMN010000020.1:41995637-42015092 GCA_030674055.1 Rhabdomys pumilio | reverse complement strand
GTGTGTGTGTGTGTGTGTGTGTGTGTGTGTGTGTGTGTGTGTGTGTGTTTGCAGGGATGGGAGGCCTCAGGAAAGTAAAATCAAGGACAGCATCAATCTTGTATCCAGTTCCTGTTGAGCATATGACAGCCAGAGGAAGAAGAGGAAGCTGAGTACTGTCAGCCAGAGAAGAAAATATCCTGATGTCTGGTCAAGGACAGGCAGAACCATGAGTGGTACATACACAGCTTCCTGTGAACACTTACCCCATAGGAATCAGGCAGTCTCTGGCTTTCTCATTCTCCAGCAGGCGGGAAGAAATCTTCCCAGGGTTCCCTCTCTCAGACAGGGACATGGACTCCACCCTGAAGAGTAGGAAGAGGAGGAGGAGTGAGCTCTAGGCTCTAGTAGGAAGCCCCAGGGACAGCCAGCTAGGGAAATGCTAGGGGAGAAAGATCCAGGGAGCACTTGGGGAGTGAGGTAAGTTCTCTAGGAAGTCTGAGAAGGCCTATGAGGCAGATGGAGGTTACAAGCCAGCCAAGCCTTCTCTATCTCAAGCGTAGGACCCAGCACTTTACCAGACACACTCCCAGTGCTGGTGCAGGAAACTGGCAGTCCCCAGGCACAGCCTTCTGGTACCCACCCCTCAGCACGGGACAAAGGCTCCGAGCTCAGCCAAGCTCTCAGGAAAATCAGAGTCAAAGAGGGAAAGGAGAAATTCCTTTAAAACCAGCACAGAGTTAACGTCAATCAAAGAGAGACCTGACTGGAACAGACAAGGAGGATGGACAGGGAGTCGGCGTCCAGGGCTCAGAAAGGGTGTGTGGGTGGGGGGTGAAACGTCAAGACAACAGCAGATGACCTTAAGAGTTTTGTCTCCCTCTAGCACTAGCTTGATGTCTTTTACAGCATAAGATGCCTTCACACAGTGTCACCACAGGGCACAGACCCCATGGAGACAGCTGACCCTCTTGTAACCATCACAGAGCTGCCGTAGGTGTCTCTTTATAAAGATGAGGACAGTAGGGTCTGAGTGGTGGGGAATGTCCTCGGTTGTCCAACCTAGACCACACCTAGACAGTCTGGCCCCAGCGATCACCCTCAGCTAAGGGATGTTCAGGTCGTGACGTGGGTGTCCTATAGATCCCCCTGCTCTGTTTCCAGCACGAGGGTCCTCAAGCTGATTGGGTCCAGACTCTCTCAAGGAACTTAGGGATCCCCAGCCGTTCCCCTTCAGTCACATCTGCTGCCCTCACTGTGACACAATGAACAGCAGTGGCCAGGCTGGCTGTGACCCTTGGCTACCACAGTCCTCATCTGTGGACTTGGGTTGTCTTCCTAATGGCATGCAGGTCAGGGCAACATGGTGCAGGCAGCCAGGACCTGACCTTAGGGCTGCAATGCTTCCTATCAAACGCTATTCTATAGAATTGACTGCTTGCTCTGAAGCCTCCCAAGGCCTCCCCTTCACTGTCTTTCCAGCTTTGGACAACCTCAAGTCTAGGTCCTAGCACCCTAGGGTGCAGACTAGGTGGTGAGATACCCAGCAGTCTGTCCCTCAGAATGCAGATGTACCCAAGTGCCAGACCAGTGGCAAGAAAATGGCTGAGGAGAAAAGTTGTACAACGAAAGCTGTCCCCCGTGGGGCTGGAGAGACGGCTCAGAGGTTAAGAGCACTGACTGCTCTTTCGGAGGTCCTGAGTTCAACTCCCAGCAACCACATGGTGGCTCACAACCATCTGCAATGAGATGGGATGCCCTCTTCTGGTGTCTCTGAAGACAGCTACAGTGTACTCACTGTGTGTGTGTGTGTGTGTGTGTGTGTGTGTGTGTGTGTGTGTGTGCGCTGTCCTTGACTTTATGATGGCTCCCAACCTAAGATCCTCTCGTCTCACTAGCTGGGACGGACAGTCATGAGCCACAGTGCTCTGCTCCGTATGTCTCTGGGTTTAGAGAACCAAAAGTGATATTCCTTTCTCTATAGGCAAAGAGAGCACACGAGTGAGTACCCTGTGGGCACTCTCAACTGTAGTACTTTCTCTACATGCTTGCCTACGTGTTCCACCCTGGCAGTTCCCAGGGCACCTTAGAGGCCAATCCCCCATCCTGCTTGTGCTGAGACTGGAGCACTCCTGAGCAGCCCAGTACTTGGGCCACTCCTACACACATTTCTGGAAGCCCAGCCTATTCAGCTGTTTTAGTGGGCAGGGGAGATTCCTAGAATCACGGCCCCTCAGAACTGAGGAGAGAAAAATTAGTTTGATTATTGCATTGGTTAATAAGGTCCGGCAGGAAGGTGATCTTACCCACAGGCCATGCCAATGTCATAAGACCCATTTCTGATGCCACCTGCAACAAAAGCACTTCATAACCATCTTTGGCCGGGCTGGGTCTGCCCTGGAGCAGCAAAGCCCACTCCCTCCCTGTTCTCGGGGCACACTCAACAAAGCCTCATAGAAGACCCAGGGGCACCCAGGAAGGCTTGGGGTGCGACAGCAGGTGTTCCTCCACTCTTTCTGCCTAGGGTTCTGAAGGTCAAGGACCAAGGTCAGGGTACATTCATGGGCATTCAGCAGTCACAACTCACCAGCAATGTTGGCCACTGCCTGCAGTCCTGATGAACACTGTCTGTTGACCGTAGACAAAGGTACAGTCTCTGGGATGCCGCTGGAACAGAGGGGAGATGGCGGTCAGCTCTGGATAAGAGGCCAGCCCTGGATGTGTGGCCAGCCCTAGATGTGACCCTGCCTCATGGAAAGCAGGGCCCACCGGAATGCTGGGCCCCACGAGAGCCCCAGCAGTGTGCGTATAAATCGGGACAACAGGCAACTCCCGCTGGAGCAGATCCATAATGAGAATGAGAGCAGCTACTGTGCAGACCTGTCGCCACAATTACTACCTAGAGTCCCCAAGCACATTCTCATCTGTCCCATGGTTCTCAGCACAGACATGGAAGCCTGTTGTGGGCCACAGGCAACCTCCTTCCTTTGCCATGAAGACTCTGCAATGAAAATCAGTCATGTCTGTGGCCCTCTGAGGGCAAGTGAGCCTGCTGCTAGCCTAAAACAACGGCAGTAGCATTCCAACACTGGGCTACCATTCATCCCCGCCTCCACCTTTCTCGTAGACACAGAATTAGTCCAATGTGTCCAGTTTTCTCCTCTGTGGAGTGTTTCCCCACTCAGCATGTTCATCCTTCAACCCCTTGCTCTGGGGCTCCCTGGGTTCAGCCATTAAAATTATCGGAGCTAACTTCCAAGGTGACATAGAGGCCTTGACCAACATGGCTAAGCACTAGGAGCCTCCCAGACCCTGGACTGACATTCTGAGAACCCCAGAGGATGAACACACAGGAATTAAGATGGTTCTGGTGTGCAGGTAAACCGGAGAATCCCTGAACTGCTGCTCCAAGCCAGGTTCTGAAGAAGCCCCCAGGAGGATGGCTCCCTAGACGGTGAAATTTCTCCTAGGTTCCCTAGTTTCTGGTTACCACTCTCTACCAAATGCATCAAATTTCTCCTAAACAGCCTCCAAGCCTGAGGTTGCACCTGAGAGGGGCTGAGGAGCTGACGGTACTGTGCCTCATCGAATGCCCAACCCATAATACAGAGGAAGACATGTGGGAAGGTCACATCACATGACAGAGGGGTCACTCATTTGAAGCCCGAGGGTTTGAGGAACATAAGAACAAAGGGTAAGAGGATATTTAAGCAAATTTTAGCCAGGACAGGGAGAGCAGACAGGAACCCTTCATGGGGACAGAATGCACAGAGGAGGCATAGAGGCAGATAGCCCTGATACAGTCAATTTGGGGAAGCCAGTTGGAGAGTACAGTTAATCTGGAGAGGGATGGGGAGACGCTGAACCTCAGGTTAAGTCTAACCCTTGCCAGTTCCCAGAGGTTCTGTTTGTCTGTTTGTTGTTTGTCTGTCTGTTCCTGATCTGTCACTAGCAAGTTTGCGGAAGGACTGAGGGAAGAGAGTTCTCAGCCTTCACATAGAAATGAATGAACCACTGCTTCTCCAGTAGGGGAAGCAAAGACTCGCAGGTCTCCTCCTCCTGGGTTCCTGTGTGGGGTGCCGCCCCAGTCCCAACCTGCTATGACTGGAGGAGCCTGGACTTCACAGATGCTCAGCTGAGAATGGAAGCAGACACTGCTTAGTGTGGCCATGAGACTATTTACACTGTAAAGGGTATGCGATAAGTTGGCTTTGTTTAAAAGTTAAGCCACAGAGGAGCTCTGACCCTGTCCCCAAGTCCTGGATGCCTTGGCCATGGGCCCAGGGACACGTTCCTCTAAGTAGGGAAAAGGTTAATGAGAATAGGTTAGGTCAGTGGACTCTAGTTGCCTCAATATCTTCATTCAACCTGATCTTCCACCATACACAGATGCGGCCCCAGTGCCAGGACCTTCAGCAGTCATGGTGGACAAGCCAGCTGGAGCCGGAGAGATTACCTCAGGAACTGGGCAATGCGTGCCATGATGGCTCCCGCCCCGGGTTGAAGCACATTGCCTGTGGACAGAAGAGCCATCACTCAGCGCCAGGTGGCGTCCTGTCCGAGGCCTAAAGTAAAATAAGCCCCAGAAAGAAACCATTCCAGATCTCTCCAAGAATCACAGTCTCCGGAGAGAGGTTATGTGAGGCTGTGGGGGCTCAGTACTGGGGAATGGGGAGCCAGCTACTCAACAGCCTGTCAGCCAGTGGTACAGTGCTGGAGGGCCATCACTTGCCAAGGCATGCTTCTCTAAATCACAGGCTTGGGTAGGGCCTGCTTGCCTGGTAACAGGAGAGACTAGGGTAAGAGACACAGTGCACAGCCTGAAAAGCTGAGGGAAGCGGGGTTGCGGGCGAGGGAAGTGAGAGTCTGCAACTCCTGCGTCCCTGCAGGGAGGAGGAACAGGCTGGCACCTTGGGACAAAACCGTGTCCTACACTACGTTATAGCTCGGGGAAAGAGAAGGGGTTAGGGCAGGGTGGGGTGGACCCATCTGCACCTGTAATTCGGGACAAGATGTCCGTGTAGGTAGAGTTTCCAGGAACTTAGAGCATCACCTAGGGACACTCCGGCTTTCCAGCTCCTCTCAGTGGGCAGATGTGCCACGAGGGGGCGCCCGCGGGTCTAGGCTTGAGACTGGCCATCAGGAGCAGTCTCTTCAGACCTATGTGGTCCAGAGCCCTCCCCTTCAGTAACTTACGTCTGTCAGGTGAAAGACTGAACCCAGGAAGAAGGAGGACGGGGAAGGACCGGTGCCGGACCCGCAGGGGAGCTCACCCACGGAGATGTCTCCCAGCTGCTCAGGCTTTAGTTTCACGTCCTGGAGAACCGCGGTCAACACGGCCGACAGAAGCTCGTCGGGGGTGGTGTCCTGCAGGGCGAGGCGCAGCCGCGGTGAGCCCAGCTCCCGCATTCCCACCTGGGGACTTTGCGGTCACCGGACCCCCGTGGGGAGGATCCCACCCACGCTGACCGCCTTCTGCTCCCCTGGGCCGCCTGAGGGGCCTCACCTTGAAGCCACCGCGGCTGGCGCGACCGATGGGGGTGCGCCGTCCGTGCACCACCACCACGTCAGAGGCCGAGGCCTGCGAGAAGCCAGCGGAGCAGGGCGCAGCTTGCAGCGCGGAGCTCGACTCGGGCCGGCTGGCCAGGTGGCCCAGCACTACCTGCAGCCGATGCATCGCGGAGGAGGTGGATCCCACAGATCGTCCTGGCCTCTCTCTCTGGGCGCTGACCCCGAGAATAAAAGACACCGCTTGCACAGGGCAGAGCCAATTGAAGCCTTAACTTTTTCATAAGTCCCGCCTACCCATTCTGCAGCCAATCAGAAGGAAAGTCTTCCTGAGTCCACCCCACCCCACCACCTCCCAGCTTCTCAAAGCAGATCATTGAACTTCAAAACCTCTCCCTCTTAAACGCATCCATATACACCTGTGATGGTGCAAGTGGGTACTGAGCAAGTTCAAGGCCAGTCTGGGCTACAAAATAAGCTATTTTTTTTCAAATATAATTAAAAAAAAAAAGTCTGTGCACATTTTTGAGTCTTTCCCAGAAGTGTAAACAGGAACTTTCTAGCATTTTGCAACCCACACTGCTGGCAGGATCTCAAAGTCCTCTGCGTTTCTGAACATGAACCAGGATATGCTCCTCCAAAGATAGCCATTGCGCACTAACAGACAAGAGGCAGGAGGTTCTGGGGCCATGGCAACAGCTTTACACTGCCAATGGAGATAGAGGTCCTGAATCTGATTCCTGTTCTCGCCTCTCCTGGGTCTCTGGGCCCATGCTGGATGCTTGTGTACTTGAGATTCCCAGTCGCAGTCTCGGGCAGCTTACTGGTCAGAAGAACCCATTTTATCAAGGCACTGAAGTGGTTCTCTGAGAGTGTCCCACAGGTCCTGACACCACTGTATGCCTGTTTGAAATGCCCACATTAGTGTTGAACTCCCCTGCAGCCCCCGCTCCCCTTGCCCCTTGGCAGAAATGTCTGCCAAGGCAAAGGACTCTGCAGTGTCCCTGATACATTAGCTGATCAATGGCTTTCTGTTGAGTGAATGAATCGGGGCTCCCTGAATCTAGAATGTGTTACCAACCTGAAAGAGCAAGACCGGGTTCCCCAATTATAGTGACAGGTCAGCCCCAAACCATGACAATTACGCAGTGTCTTCTCAAACCTCAGGAGAGCCCAAAACAGGAAAGAAGGGGAGGCTGGGAGAGGGCTTAGAGGGTAAAGGGCTTGCCCCGCAAGCAAGAGGCCAGAGGTCAGATCCCCAGTGCACACATGGACACTGGGCAGGCTTGACAAGGGCCCCATGACCTTAGTGCTCAGGTGGGGAAGGCAGAGGATCCTAGGGGCAAAGTGGCTAACTACCCCAGTCAAATCACCATGTTCAGAAAGAGATACCATCTGGGAAAATAGAGAAGGGTCCAGGATGACATCCAATATCAACCTCCGCCTTACACATACATGCATGCTCACCTGTACGCATACATTTGAGCATATATACATATACCAACACACATATATAAGCAAGCACAAGAGAAAGAAAAGCTTTCCAGGGCAGGAGCACTGGAACACCAGACTCCAGGAGGTTGATCTAGCCTTCCCGTCATCATGTCCAAGGGCACAGACTGGCTCCCGATCTCCCTAAGTGCAGGGCCATATGCTCTTTAGACAACCCAGAAGGCACGCTGCATCGGGCCTTCTCCCTTGTCCCCTCCCCACTGTCTTCCAGTGCTGGACTTTGTGAACCTCTTAGAACCCCAGGGGAAAGCCTGTGGTCCCATCAGCTCCTAGGATGCTTATAGAACCCATAGCCCACGGTCTACATGCAGCTAGGCCAAGGGCAGCCACCCAAGACAAGAACCATAGCTTATCTAAGGCCTGAAAAGAAATGAGATTTTGTGCTTTATTGGTTTTGTTTGTGTCTATTTGGAACTTGCTTACACAGATGCTGAGTGTGACCCTGGTAGTTGTCAAAATGTTGAATTCTTCTGCATTGGGCAAGGCCAGGGAAGTTCATACATCATCAGAAGGACAGGCTCACCAGGATGGTGGATCTCAAAGAACCTTCCTAAGTTCCACATCACTGGCCTACAGACCTCAGATGTGTGGGAGCCCTGGTCCAGCACAAGCACAAAGAATTGCAGACTCCAGGACCACAGAGTCTCTCTAGCACAGAAGGCAGGGAGGGTGAGCAGAGAGGTGACAGACATTACAAATGCAAGCTCTAGGGCCCACCACAGCTGTAGGAGGACCCCCCAGCCCCACACCCCACATCCTCCCAGCTGCTGCCAGGGGAATTATTTTTCCTCACATGGAAAGGGTGCTCTGTGACTGACTATCTCTTAACTATTTTGCTCATCCCAAAGAATGAATTTTTTGCTTGTTTTTGTTTTGTTTTGTTTTGTTTTTGAGACAGTGGCTCAGGCATCTTGGGCTAGCCTTGACCCACATATGCAGTTGAGAATGACCTTAAGCTTCCCTCTGCACCCCCCCCACTTCCTTGAACCTTCTGAGTACTAGGTTGCAATGTGTGTAACGCCACATCTTGTTTATTCAAGGCTGGGGGGTAGGGGTGGTGAGAACCCAGGCAAGCATCCAAACAACTAAGCTACATTTCTAGACCCAACTTTTTCTTCTGCTTCTGTGTGTGTGTGTGTGTGTGTGTGTGTGTGTGTGTGTGTGTGCGCGCGCGCGCGCGCGTGCGCGCACGCAACTCACCTGTGGAAGTCGGAGGACAATCTTCATATGTCATTTCTCTCTTCCCACTGTGGATCAAGGAATGGACTTCAGGTTATCTGGAATGCACAGCTAGTGCCTTTATGCACTGAGCCATCTTGCCAGCCCTCAATTCTTCTCTTTCTTAGTGGTAGTCTTTGAAGCACAAAAAAGTGTTTAATTTTTTTTTTTTTATTTAGCTCCTTTTTTTTTTTTTTTTTTTTTTTTTGGTTTTTTTCGAGACAGGGTTTCTCTGTGTAGCCCTGGCTGTCCTGGAACTCACTCTGTAGACCAGGTTGGCCTCGAACTCAGAAATCCGCCTGCCTCTGCCTCCCAAGTGCTGGAATTAAAGGCGTGAGCCACCACCGCCCGGCTCCTTTTATTTCTAAAAAACATTTTTTTGCACAGGAGTCATTAAGCTTTCTGGGTTTTCCTCTGTGTTGTCTGGTGGGTGTTTCCCCTTTTCTGTCCCAGCATTGAGCCAACTCCTCATTGTTCTGTTATGTGATTCTCAAGATTTCCTTCATCTGTTTCCTCCTTTCTTCTCCGTTTCTCTCTATCCTTGTCTTCCCCATTTTCAGTTTCTTTTGCAAGCTTGAAGCATGTTGCTTTTCTTTGCGCATATGTGTGTTTGTGTGGGTGCGCATGTGTGTTGGGTGTGCATGTGTATGTGTGAATTTGTGTCATAACCACAGATCAACCTTGGGCCCTGTTTCCCAGGAGCTGTCTTAGTGTCCTTTACCCTGATAAAGCAAATGCATGGAGAAAGGATTTGTTCATTGTAGCTCACAATTTAGGTGATAGTCCACCTCAGCAGGGAGGTCAAGGTAGCAGGAACTTAAAATAGTCACACCCATAGCCAAGAGCAGACAGAGAGAAACCTGCCTGTGTTTAGTTGTACTTAACGTCCTCTTTACTCATAAAGTGCAAGCCCCCCTGCCTAGGGAATGGTGCCGCCTACAGTGAGCTATAGGTCTTCCCACATCAATCAACACAAGACAGTCCCTACGAACATGTCCACAGGCCAACCTGATCTAGTCAGTGTCAAACTGAGACTCTGTTAAGTTTGATGAAAATCCCAGGCATGATGGTCCCTACTCTAAGTACTTGGGAGATGAAAGCAGGAGGATTAGGAATTCAAGGCCCTCTTGGCTTCTTTTCAAGTTTAAAGTCAGCTAGGCTACATTAAACACTGTCTACCCCCCCCCCCCCCCGCCCCCATCCACTGATCAAAGTTTAGTGGAAAGCAAGAATCTCAGGTGGAGGGCGTTCTAAATGTCTACTGCTGCTAGAACATTCTAGAAACAGTGTTCTTGGTGGAGAGCTGAGTTTTCCAGCACCATAATGTGACAGGTGCCACAATAGGGCAGAAGACAGGTGTTACCTACTAGGCATTTTTAGGCACACATATCTGAGCTTGAAAGGGAAGAGCTGCTGTCCCCTTAAATGGCCGTGAGCACAACTTCACAGTTTCTTGTTCCTAACAAGGGGTTACACACACACACACACACACACAGAAAGAGAGAGAGAGAGAGAGAGAGAGAGAGAGAGAGAGAGAGAATCAAATATAAGACTCCTGATGAGTCATTACCATACTGTCCTGTAGTCAACTTTGCTCTTAATAAGTTATCTCAGAATGCCAGCCTCTCTGGCCCACGCCCAGGGAGCTTTGCCATCTGACATTTGAGGACATGTGACCTATGAAGAGGCAGGATCAGAAAACAGGCAGGATCAGGAATGTGCAACCTCTGCAGGCAACGGCATCTTCTCTGTGCTAGCATGCATGTGCTCCCCAGTAAGGTCCCATGGCTTCCCGAGTTCCAGCTTATTCTTGATTTGGAAGAGATCCATTCGCTCTCTTGCCTTCTGCTTGTGCTTATCGGTCAAGGGTGACCCCACTGTGCTCCCTGGCAAAGGGATTGTCACACTCTATCTAGGGGATGGAGATGTACCTTAGCTGGCAGAGAGCTTGCCTAGCACGCAGAAGCCATGGTTAACCCCCAGCACTCCGAGAACAAGGTGTGGCGGTGCAGGTTTGCTCCCACCAGGCATCAGGGGATGGAACACTGAGGAACCCTAGAACCCCAAGGTTACCCTCAGTGATGTGTCGACTTGAGCACAATGTAGGATGGATGTCCTGCCTCAAGACAATAAGTTATAAAAATTCAAACACTTAAATGATGTCGACCACGGTTTCCAACTAAAATTTATCTTCAAACAAACAAATAAAACTTCTCATTTAGTCTAGCCCCTGGTTTATAAAAGGAAAAAATGAGGCCCAGTGACTTTGGTCTGGCGATGGAAACTGAATTCAGAGTCTTGACTTTTTTTTAATGTATATGAAGACACTGTCATTATCTTCAGAGACACCCGAAGAGGGCATTGGATCCCATTACAGATGGTTGTGAGCCACCATGGGGGTTCTGGGAATTGAACTCAGGACTATCTGGAAGAGCAGTTAGTGCTCTTAACCTCTGAGCCATTTCTCCAGCACCCCACCTCCAGAATTTTGACTTTTGGTCTAATTCCCTCCCCATCCTTGTTCCTCTAACCTTGGGATATAACAGCTTCGTAAAACACAAAATGTTATCTGGAAGGGTGACTCCCTAAGGTCTAGCACCAGATAGTCTGCTCCCTTTGGTAGCACATTGGAGAATCTCAGGAAAAGAGCACGCTTTTTGTGCCTTCTTGCTCGTGTGTGTGTGTGTGTGTGTGTGTGTGTGTGTGTGTGTGTGTGTATGCGTGTGTGCATGTGTGCATGCACGTGTGGTTTATGCAGATGCTCATGTGTATGTGTGCATGTCGAGGGCAGAGGTCCATTATGAGTGTCTTCCTCGATCTCTCACCTTGTTTGAGATGGAGTCTCTTACTGAACCTAGAGTTTACTGACTTGGCTAGACTGGATGAACAGCAAACCATAGAAATCCTGTCTCTGCATCCCTGCGATTAGGGCTCTAGGTACAAGCCTGCCTCTGTCCCACCATCCCTCCAAGCCTCCATGCCTGGCTACTACATGGGTACTGGAAATCAAACTCTGGCTCTCATACTAATGGACCATGCTTACACTTTACTGGCTGGGCCCATACACTTTCAAAATCTCATCCCTCTGCCTACAGGCCCCATTCTCTTTAGCTCCTTCAAGTGTATTCATTAAATTCTTTTAAAAACTTTATTTACATTCATTTAATTTCTCGTATACTTTTTTGTTATTGGGCATATTTTAAAATTTTTCTTTTTTTAAGGGGAAAATTTTTTCTTCTCTCTTTTTTTTTTACTGTTTTTTTTTTTTCAGATATTTTTGTGTGATAAATGACACTCATACAGGAAAGTGCAACCGCACACTCAGAATGTTCTTTAAACAGACTTTGAGTAGTTTTCTCACCTAGTCTAAAGCCTTGGAACGTTCTAGAGCCCTAGGTCCCATTAAGAAAGCCATTCTGCTAAGATCAGTTAAAACCCGTAATATTCTTATTTTATCCCTGAAACACCTCAGAATTTTTTATTTAATGTTTTAACCCCTTGAAGTTTTTCATTTAATTTTTTTTTAATATATTTTGATCATATGTATTCCCTCCCCGACTCCTTCCAGATCCTCCTTGTCTCCCTACCTACCCAGCTTCCTGTTCTTTAATTCTCTGGAGACTCCCCTGTCACCCGGAAGGACAGGATACTTGCCAGTCTGAGCGGATTTAGACAGGCAGGGTGCTTCAGCAAGAGAGATGGGTATGGTACAACATGGACCACTCATGCTCACACCTCCATGGTCTTTGAGCCTGCCTCGACTTGTCCCAAGGAGACATCTAGAATGTTCCCTGGGGCCTTGCAGCTGTGAGATGGAGAGTTACATAAAGGACTTTTTCGTCCCTGAGTGATAGAACCCAGCCTTGGACCAGCGCCATCTTTGTGCAGATAGCCCCATTTCCGATGCCGTTCATGCTTCTGGCTGTCGGGATATCCACTGTGACTTTAGCACAGTGCTCAGTCCACTGCTCCTCTGCTCCAACCTTTCCCCTACTTAGAGGAGGATGTGTTACCAGGCCCACAGCCAAGGGCTTCAGGGCTAGGGCAAAAGTTCTTTGTGTCCTGATTTTTCAACCAAGGTGAGCCTGTTGCTTTCCAGGTGAAAGTGTGGACTCTGGCCTCGTATGTTAGGTAAATAACCACACTGAGCCGTGCTTCTCTCCCTTGGCTTGTTACACAACCCTGAACTCCAGGCCCATTTGATTTCTAGACTTTTGGGGGATAGGACAGCACCTGGAGAAGGGAACCCAATAAAGCTACTCATGGCTCTGCCAGGATGAAGTCCCAGGAGATCATCTACCTCCGTGCATACACTGAAGAGCTGGTCTTTCTGCCACATGGGTCAGGATGAATAACAACATCCGGTGTTAGAACAGGCAGGAAGTGCAAGCTTTGAGAACTGGGAGAGAATCAGACTTAGCCTGGGGATCAAGGTCTCCTCTGCCTTTTTCCAGACTCACTTTCTAGCATCTTCTCCCTGCTCCTCATCTTGAATTTCCCTCCTCCAGCTTGTCTGCCTACTTTCTGCTTCTCTGCCCATGCTTGTCCCATGGGGAGTAGTCCCTGAATGCTCTCCCAATCTAACCTGACTCTCATCTCTGGGGCTCTGCTTTTACAAGTCTCTTGGGCTTTAAGTAATGTGTCCTCCTGTCCCTTGGGTGCCTGTGTGCCTCCCTCTGGTGAGGCTTTGTCATCTGGCCCCACTGTCAGCCTCTGTGTTGGATAAGCAGTTACTGAGGTACAATATTGTCAGCACCTGGTCCTTTCTCAATAGACCTGGTGTTCAGCAGCCTTCTGATGAAAACCTGGGTTCAGTAGGTGGGAATGGCAATGTATAAGCGAATTAGGGGGACATGTCAGGTATTCACCAGGATCCATCTGCCTAGAAGATTCCTACAGAACATGACCTGAACATTCAGAACTTTCTAGGTTGAGTGCACATCATAGCCACCCTGAGACTTCCATTCCCAGAGATTGTAAGGATCTTAAGAAAGCCTGGACATATATCCCCAGCTCTGAACTTGGCTGTGTCTTAAGGGCTAGGTGCTGGTGCCGAAGCCAGAGGCATCTGGAGCTGGAGGACAGCTGAGGGAGGCACTGGAAGGCTCTGGGCCTAGCAGCTCAGTTGCTGACAGGTCCCTGTTGCCTCTTAAGTCCTCTGTGTTTCTTGTCAGGAGGTGCTATTGGCCTATAGCCAGATTCTGGCTGCCCTGCAGTGGAATCACCTGTGTCCCAGTTAGAAACTAGCCAAAGTCCATACACAGGGACTGGGGTAGCCAAAAGCCACAGCCAGCCTGCCCTTGGCTGTCTATTTATTGTGTTTCTGTTTTACTTGAGGATAGCAGGTGTGGTGACTTGAGGTATCAGAAAGGCTGGGATTCTGTGAGTTACTCAAAGGCTATGGACTGTTGACATAGACTCTAATTCCTGGTCCTTGAGGACATACACATCCTGGCTTGTCCATCCTTTACCTTTGAGATTTCAGCTTACCTATGAGCTCCTCTTTGAGTTTCGGTCAATTTGAGGTCCAAGCTGTGACCCTATGTCTTTCTTACTTCTTAGGAAGGTGGTGTACTTACCTATAAAGGATCAGGTGACTCAGATCTGTGGATAGTGGGGAGGACCATGAGGTCATAGCTACAGCTATACCGTGGGACTTTTCATGTAGTGATAGTGTCAGAGGACTCTCAAACCAGAAAACATGGTTGAGCATCCTCTCTCCCCGCCACTTGGCCAGCCAGCCACCCCACTTCCTTCTGTATTCTAGCCAGGTCTCTCTTTGATGTCAGTTCTGTCCTTGTTTTAAAGGAATTCCTTTGCCTTGCCTATTGGGGACAGAGAGCCAGAGCTGGCTGGTTGGGTATGTATCCCTAACTGTGAGGGCCACTGAAAGACTGAATGGCAGCTGGCTCATGGCATTCCCCATAGCCTGTCACACACCCCACTTTTTCTGGGACTTCCTATTAGGGCCCAGCTCCCGGATCCTCCCCCTTCTCTATCTCTTATGTCAGCATCTCAGAAACTTGAACCTTAAACTATTACTCACAAGGGGAATGAGCAGAGCAGCTCTGGGCATGGCCATGATCGCTTCTTTTACAACTGTCTCTGGATAGATAGCTAGAGTTGCCCTAGAGACACCTTAATTCTTTCCTGGGGTGCATGCTTGATGACTTAAGTCACCTCAGTGAGCTCGACCTCTTTCAAGGTTTTTATTTTATTTTTATATTTATCATTTTATCTTACTGTTTATTTATTGTTGTTTTATATATTTTATTTATTCTTCTCTTGTATATTACATTCTGACAGTGGTTTCCCATTCATCCTCTCTGTCGGGGACTGCTCTGCCAAATGTTGGAACCCGCACTGCCAAAAGGCTTGGGGGCCAAAATTGTTAGAGCCCACACTGCCCCAAGCTTTGGGGGCTAAATTGTCCAGGCTCATACTGCTGTTCTGGTCTGTGGGTCAGGGTTCAGCAAGAGAGAGAGTGAGGGCAGACTCGAAGAATGGAGACCAGACAGAGTGTGATTCAGTCCCGTTTTTTCTCAAGTCCTTTGTCCAAGTCCCAAGTCTCGAGTTCCTAGTCTCTAGTGCCTCCAAGTTCCAAGTTTCCAGTCCCCTCTTCTGTCTGCCTCTCGCCTTTTATAAGTCTCACTTCTTAAGTCATGCCTTTAAGTCTCATCTCTAAGTCACACCTTTAAGTCACACACACCCAAGGGAAAATCCTGGGTATATAAAACAAGGTGTTATCTGAGTGTTCTCAGCTGTTGTAGGCTGTTGAAAACAAGTCTCTTGTCAGGGTATATGGCTCAAGATGGCTGCAAGGACGATAGCCGCCTTCTGTCGTCTCCTCACACCCTCAGCTCCCCCTCCCATTCTATCTCCCCCCTTCTATTTCTATTCAGAAAAGAAAGGGCAGGCCTCCCACAGTTATCAATCACTCCCACAGTTAGCAATCAGCCATGGCATATCAAGTTGCAGTAAGACCAGGCACTGTCTCTCCTATTAAGGCTACATGAGGCAACCCAGTAGGAAGAAAGGGTCCTAAAATCAGGCAACAGAATCAGGGACACCGAGCCTGTGTCTCAAGAGTCATATCACCTCACCTCTGAACATATTTTAATGAAATGGTTTAATGGAAAATAATTTTATATAACATATCTTGATCACGTTTTCCCCTTCTCATCCTCAGTTCCTCCCAGATCCCTCCGAGTTCCTTACCTACCCAATTTTGTGTTCTTTTCTCTTTCAAAACACAAAATAAATGAAACCCCAAGAATCAAAAAGAAACACACACAAACAAAAATAATAAGCAAGCAAAAGACAAGTAAAAAAAATGCCAAAACAGACAAATACATAAATACACACACACACACACACAGTTCATGTTGTGTTGGCCAACTACTCCTCCAGTGCACTCCTGCACTCGGGATCTGCTCTGGAGTTAGGTTGATCTACCCAGTGAGACTCCAGTGAAGAAAGCTGAGTCTCTGCCAGCAGGTATCAATGGCAGAGAGCTTCTTGGTTGTGGAGTTTCTTGGTTAGTGATGGAAGCCTATATTTATTCCTCCTGCCCCCATCTGTCTTACCCTGTGTAGGTCTTGTGCTTACTGCACAGTCTGGGTTCATGTGTGCGTCAGTACTGTTGTGTCCAGAGGACATGATTTCCTTAGAGATATTTGTAGCCTCTGGCTCTTTTATTTCCTATCTTCTCTCCTAAGTAGGTCCCTGAGAATTGAGGGGAAGGGTCTAACAAAAGCATCCCACGTAGGACTGAGTTCTTAAAAGTCTCTCACTCTCTGCACTTTGTTTAGCAGTGGGTCTCTGTGTTAATTCCAATTTATTGTAAGAAAAGGCTTCTCTGGAAGGCTGAGTGAGACACAGATCTAGGTGGTATAGCAACATGCCACAAGGAGTTATTTTATTGCTTTGCTCCTTTAGTAGAATAATAAAATTAGGTTTCCCTTAGGCCCGTGACCTATCTAGTCTGACTCTTGGCCACTTTAGCAGTGTCGGGTATGGGTTCCAACTCATGGAGTGGCCTTAAATCCAACCGAGAGAGTGGTTGGTTACTCCTGTAACAGTCGTGCCAGTATTACACTAGTGTATCTTAGGCAGGAAGGCTGCTGTTGTAGATTTCAGGGTTTGTAGCTGGGAGTTTGCTGATCACTTCTCTACTCTGATAACATACTGAGCACCTTCCAGGACCATGAGTACTAGTCAGTAAGAGTGAAGCCTCTAGTTAAGGAACCAGCTTACCTTCTCCATGTTTAACGACTAAGCAAGTCTTGTCTTCAGCAATAGGGTCTTCTAATCCATCAGGTTATGAAGAGCAAGAAATTGCCTTGGCATTTGTCTGTGATATTTGGGGGCTTCCATGGTGCCCCTTGGGCCAACAACTCACAAGAGGTAGCCAGTTCCTCGCACAGGAGGTTTTATTTGGTGGTGTAAAATGAGTCTGTGTTCTTCGGGTGATTTCTGACTGGATTCTGTATTTGCTTCTTCCAAGACATCTCAGGGCTTCTTTAATGGGGCTGCATGCTCTGAGGACTTAGTGTTCACTGTATGTTTAGTAATGTAGTATGCCTACATGACCTCATACTCTTTGATAAGATGTTAGCACCATCTTGTGTGAGGAGTGGGGATGGGAAGGTAACCATCTAGGATGAGGCTCAGGGTAACTTTTAGGCTAACACTTCAGAAGTAATAGAAATATACTAGGCTCCAAAGGGTGCCTATTGAGGTGAGAATTCTCCAGACCCAGTAGCCAGCCAAAAGGCAAATGAGAGTTCTGGCATCCACAGATGTTTGTGGGCCTGTCACTAGATGTATGATTACTTGAGTCCTTGGACCCAAGGAGCCAGCCCCTACGAGCATATTCAATACTGTTTACTCTACCACAAAACCATCAGGTCTGTGGGAGCTCGAATTTGCTGACAGTGTGTCAGTTCATACATTTGCTACACTAACTGAAGCTTCCTCTTTCCTTGTAGATGCTCCCAGAGTTAGACAAAGGCTACTCTTTACAAGTTCATGATTTTCCAGCAAAATGGGCAGGAGTCTAGACCAGGAAGCAGGCTTTGACTTGGAGAACATCTCACAGAGGGAGAGAGGAAGCGGTGCCAGGGCCTGACACTGAGAACTTCCCAGTTTACCTACTGAGGACTAGCCCTTCTTGGAGGAGCCGTATGTTTAGCTGACAATGGCAGACTCCTCCTGGGAAACAGTGGGTTCTAGGACTGCAGGGTGGGTGTTGTACCAGTTACTTCTCTAGCTTCCTTTCTGTTGCTTTTGATTAAAAATTTCAACCAAAAGCAATGTGGGAAGGAAAGGCTTTATTTGGCTTCTACTTCTAGGTTACAATCCATCATCAAGGAAAGCCAGGACAGAAACTCCAGGCAGGAACCTGGAGGCAGGAACATGGAGGCAGGAACACTTTCCTGACTCACTCATGGCTCAAGCTTTTCTTTACATAGCCCAGGACCTAGGGATGATACCGCCCACAGTGGACTGGGCTTTCCTGCTTCAATTCGTAATCAAGACAAGTTTCACAGACATGCCCTCAGGCCAATCTGATCTAAACAATTCCTTAAAGGGATTTAAATGAGGGGGAGTTCCTCTCAGCTAACCTTAGGCAGTGTTGACTAAGTTGGACAATCACTTTCCATCCACTGTGACAAAGTACCATGACAAAAACAACTTAAGGGAGAGTATGTGTTTCACCTCATTGTTTGAGGTTACAGTTTATCAGTTTATCATGGTGGAGAGCTTGTGACAGATGATTCCATGACATCTGCAGTCAGGAAGGAGAAAGGGATGAGTCACTGGTCACTGCTCGGCTAATGTCCCTCTTTTCATGCAGCTTGGGACCCAACTCAAGTAATAGTACCATACATGGCAGACAAGTCTTCCCACCCCAACTAGCCTGATAAATATAATCCCCTGCAGGCATTGCCCAGAGACCCATTCCTAGGGGAAGTCCTATAGTATCAGGCTGACAGTTAACGCTAAGTGTCACAGGGGCTTTTCTTTGGGGTGATGGAAGCCAGAGGTCAACTTTATGGGAGCCGTCAAGGAGATCATCTCTCAGGATAAGGAAGGCCTGAGATGGGTCATCTTCAAAGCCATGCTTATTTGGGATATCAAGGAGAAGGCTGAGGCAATGAGAGATGTTCTCATTCATTTTTCACGTTCCACCCAAACCCTCATGCATTCTGTCCTTTGTTTGGGCTTGAGCTAATGGCCAGGCTAGAAGTTCCCACACCCACTTCAATCAGAAAGTTAGTTACTGTCCCTGAGAATTTAGCCAAAGATCCTGAGAAGCCTCAGTTGCCTACATGACTACCACCTCATACCTGTCCAGGCAACAACCTCTGGGTTGTCGTGACACAGCCAATCTTGACCCGGTCATCTCAAGACCAACATGATATTTTATTGGAGTGAATCACAAGTCAGAACCTCCTTCAGAAGGGACTATTTTTGGATCCCGAGGGCTGGCCTTGGAGGAGGTCAGACTCTTCCTACATGCCAGACTGGGTCTAAAACTTGAGGCTGTGAGTCCATGGCCCCATACCCATACTAGACTCCAATCCAAAATGCTCTAGGGAGGCTGGTCCTTAGGGAGCTGGACTGGTAATTGCCTGTTGGGTAACTTCAAGGCCATGTTGAAGAGGCTGTCTGCTTCTGGCTTGAAAGTCATGGAATTGAACATAGTGTTTTTTGTCACTTCAGAATCAGTCGCGACGTCAGACATTGACTCCTCAGCCATCATTTCTGTATGAACACTCTTGTTTCTATCCTTGGGATCAATAGACTCTCTGTGGATGGTGAGAAAAGTCGTGAGATGTCTTCAATCATGTCTTCTGAATGAGATGGGGCTTTCTCACACACCTAGGTCCCTAGTCAAGCTTGATCATGGTCCAGGAGGAGAGCTATCTGCAGGCTCAGGCTGGCTACATTTCCCAGCCCTAGCTCAACCCTTCTCTTTCCTGTAACTTTGGAGTGGGTCTCACCATCTTTATCACCAAGTACCCATCACATGCTGGACCTTTCACAATGTGGGTTTAATCTTCTCAAAAACCCTTTGGGAGAATTTATGTCACCTCAGTCTCTTCATCTCCAAACACAATGCCCCAGTCCAAATAGGCATACAGGGCAGGGAAAAGAGAGGATCTATGAGCAAGGAAAGGTGGAAAGAGAGAGAGAGAGAGAGAGAGAGAGAGAGAGAGAGAGAGAGAGAGA
>JANHMN010000020.1:41819703-41987534 GCA_030674055.1 Rhabdomys pumilio | reverse complement strand
CTCTCTCTCTCTCTCTCTCTCTCTCTCTCTCTCTCTCTCTCTCTCTCTGTCACACACACACACACACACACACACACACACACACACACACTCTTCCATGGCTCCCTCCATGCCCACCTATAAGACCCACCCCATGGATGCCTTGAAACGGACTGCTCACCAGATACTGCAGATAAGGGGAAATACAAGCACACTGCCCAGCAGGAACAACAATCTCCAGTGGACAACTTTGTACGAGAACCCTGTGAGTAATATGATCCCTATGGTGAAGAAGCAGTGCTGGAGGATGACAGCTTGGGCGCGGTGTTCACCCACCAGCCACTCCACGACTGTGCAGAGAACATGAGGACAAAACGGTGTCAGGTCACAGTCCCCAGGCGGGCCTTCCACACAGCCTACTGACATGCCTCCCCTCCCCTCGACAGTTCAAGGTAGACAAAGTTTCTTCTGCCTGTTCCAGATCTTTAGACACCTCTCAGAGCTAGATTGTCCCTGTGTCCCCCAGTATATATCCTATGCCTTGATGCACCTCCTCAGCTCCCACACACCCTTCATTTTTTTTTTCTACCCTCAGCCACTTCCTCTAAAGCCTAAGCGGGTGCCTCTCATAGGAGAGGCCTGTGTAGGGCATCTCACACAGTCTGACATGCGCTAAGACAAGGAACCTCTTGTCTTGGAGTATACTATTGCTTTGATCTCCATGACCTAGGGTTCTATGAAAGGTCACTTCCCTTTGTCTGTGCTCTGGCAGGTTCTCATGAGAAGAGATGCCAAGGAAACCTCAAGAAAATGAGGGGTTACAGTCATTTGGTTCTGGGCCTAGGAATATATGCTCTGGAGGTGTTAGCGTCACATAGACCTGAACAGAAACCCCAGCTCTTCCTTGCTCTGAGGCCCCAAACAAGTTGGCTAAACTTTCTGAGGCTCAGGATGAAATTGAGCAAAGTGCATCTAGGGCTCAAGGTGCAGAGTCCACAAGGAGCATGAAGGGGGTCATGCAGGTCACAGGACACTACTGTGGAAGATGAGGATTGGGAGCACTCCCTTCTGAATCCCTCACACCTTCAGGCAACTAGCAGAGATACTCCTCCCCACTGAGCTTTGTGGGCTGTTGACTCCCCTTAGGTTCCTGTTGGCCTGTCCCCCCCCAGGTAGATCTGCCTGCCCCCTGTTCTCACTCGAACTGTATTAGTTCCCAACCCACAGTGCCCCCTTGAGATCCAGTCACCTAAAGAAACACTGGAGATGGCATAGCCCACGGAGGCCTGGGCCACAAAAAAGCGGAAGAACAGATACAGATAAAAGCTGTTCACAAAGGCTGTCCCAAAGCCGAAGATGAGGAACCCCAGCAGCGACAACAGGATGACTGGATAGCGGCCCAACCTGTGGGAGTGAGGAGAAGATGCCACCGAGCCACGCCACCCTGGTCAGCCGTGGCTCTGTGGCTATGCACCTGGGCTAGCCTCCGTGCTACCCCAGGGCTTTGGAGTATCCCTTTATTTTCCTCCCCCAGCCTGAGATTCTGATTGCCTGAGGAGGAGGCAGAGTGTCCCAGGGATCAGAGGGAACTCGGGGAGACTCACTTGTCACTTAAGAGCCCGAAGAGAAGAGACCCTGTCAGGATGCCTGACATGAACACAGTCTGCCCGTTTTCCTTGTGTAGTTCGTTACCACACACCAGGTCAAACTGCAGGTTAGACAAGGGCACTCACTGATCACGGCCTCCTCACAGACCTAGCCTTTCGGGAACAGAGACTGAGCTTGGCCCAGAGGGGAAATCTTAGGCCAGTGGTTCTCAACCTTCCTAATGCTGTGACCCTTTATCACAATTCCTCATGTGGTGGTGACCCCCAACTATAATACTATTTGACAGCTGCTTTACAACTGTAATCTTGCTATTATGAATTTTAACGTGAATATCTGATATATAATATAGCTGACATGCGACCCTTGTGGAAGGGCCATGACGTGCAGGTTGAGAACCTCTGCCTTAGGCAGTTGGCACCCAGGGAAAGGTAATTTTAGGCTTCATCTTGCTAACCCAGGACCCTGTCCAACACCTGACAGACCCTGTAGCAAAACAAGGAGAGAGGAAGTAGAGGGGTGGTGCAGACAGGAGACTGACTAAGCACTTATTACACAGACGCACACACTGTTCCTGGTATCCCTGCTTCCCACAGAGAGATCTGTACTGCAAAGGGCCTAGGCCTCACCTCAGGGTATGAAGCCCTGTGACAATACCCAGTATAAGCTTTCTTTTCCATCTTTAGCTTCTATGCATTCTGCTTGGTTGCCTCCTGACCTATCTCCTGTGCCCGTGCCTCTGCTGCCTCAATCCAAGGACTGCCAGATGCTGAACAGAATACAGATGAACGGAACAGAGCCTCCCTCCACCCCCATCCCACACAGCCACTTGTGCCTCCATCCCTAGGGCCCTCAGCTTAAGGGTCTTCCCTTGACCAGAAGCCAAGAGCTACAGCAATTCTCTGTCCTGAGAAAAATTCTCCGGGCAGGTGGCAAGCCTGGCTCTAAGCCAAAATGCCTCTAGCTTCCTGGCTAAGAAAATCAGGGCCCAGGGCTGGGGAACAAGGACCCTAATTTCTTCCCCTCTTGCAGAGTGTGCTCAGACCAAGCACCAGCTGTCTGTGTCATTTTTTCTCGGGTAGCTATAGTCAACACAATACAAAACAAAAGCATACCTCGTTGATCAGAGAGCGTGTGTGAGCAAAAGGATAGATCCACCCGAATTTGCATGTTTCTGTATAATTGAGGCCAAAATGGATGATGGAGTCTAGATCCCACTGCACAGGTATATACATGAGGCATGTCAGGAAACTACCATTGGGTGCTCGGGGCAGGGTCAGGTTCAGCTGTTCATCCTCGGTGAGATTGGGGCCCACTTCCAGGATCCAGCTGGTGTTACAGTAGGGCTTCTGTGCTGTGAGCAAGAAGTGATGAGAGAACATGAAGAAGGTTGACAGGATGCTGGGGATGAAGGTGAGGGCCACCAGCCTCCACTGGAATGGGCCAAACTCCCCAATGGCATCCAGAATGCTGGCAAACTTGTCATCCCTCTTGGCATCTATGGCCTTCAATCTACGTAACAACATCTCCAAGGACCAGTTATGGGAGGGAAAGGAAATCTCATGCCGGTGTGTGTCCCTGGAATTCTGGGATCCGAACGCTGTCTTGGAGTTCTGATCTTCCTTCATCTGTTCAGAGAAAGGATGGAGGTCAGTCCCTCGTCAGCGTTTCCCTTTGTCAGTTCTCAGTGTGGAAGTCAGTGGACAGAAAAGACCCTCTGCCTCAGGTCAGCGTGGACTTCATGGTCCCTCCCTTTCCTTCTTCCTCTTTTTTTTTTGTTTTGTTTTATTTTGTTTTGTTTTGTTTTGTTTTGTTGGTTTTTCAAGACAGGGTTTCTCTGTGTAGCCCTGGCTGTCCTGGAACTCACTCTGTAGACCAGGCTGGCCTCGAACTCAGAAATCCGCCTGCCTCTACCTCCCAAGTGCTGGGATTAAAGGCGTGCGCCACCACCGCCCGGCTCTCCCTTTCCTTCTAAAGCCTTAGTTTGCATAATCCATTCCTCCTGGCTCAACCCCCCTATTTTTAGTGTCATGGACGCTTTGGATATTTTAGAGAATGTTTTTCTCATGAATGTCAAGGAGCTCTCTGACAGCTTCCCACAACAAAGTGTTCACACATCTGAGGCACCACTGGAATTTCAAAGTTGGCAGAGGGCTCAAAGGACTCTCTCCTTCAAGTAGGTAAACAAATAGTGATATAAAATAAATGCCTGAGTCAGGAATGGCAAACGTCCAGGGCCAAAGGCAGAGGCTTGGAGCCTTAGCTGTAAAGCTTAGAAGCCAGAGCTGGAGTGTAAAACACTGAAGGAGACAGGTGGTGACCTGGACTCAAAGTAGGGCAGCAGACGAGAGCAGGAGGGCTGTAAGCAGTATCTAGGATATACCTTGGAAGCAGTAAAGAGCAGACACAGCCTAATGCTGCCTTGTGAGCCAAAAACCCCTCAACAGCGCTAAAAAGGCCATGGGTTGGGTACTCTTTGGCTACTCTTTCTATGGAAACTTTCTGCCTGAGAGATTCTCAAAGCCCAATGGCAAACTGAGATTGTAGTCTGAGAAGCCAGGCACAATGAGATGGCCAGGAAACCCACAGATCCGGACAGTGAACTCAGCATAAAAAGGGGTAAAAGGTTGTTTGAAATAAAAGTATGAAGAAGAAAGTTAAACAGATTCAGTATGGAGAATTAGTGAGCTGGAATGTATAGCTGAGAGCTGGACAGGTGGAAAGACTTGGTCTCCCAGGTCTAAACAGAAACTCGGAAGAGACATGGAGGAGAAAAAAAAATAATGTATGTACTAGTATACAGAAGCAACATATTTTCTTAAACTCCAAAAACACAAATCAAGACATCCAAGAAACCCCCAACACTTCTCTCAAGTACAACATGAGGAACTTATGGCTAGACACACTGCAATTAAGCCTTGGGAACCAGGGGGAGAAAGGGTGCTAGCTAGAGAGGCAGATGCACAGCCTCCAAGTCTCCACAGAGACCAGAGAAGAGGAAGTGTGTAGCCACCCTGGAGTGATCCGTGAAGAAGCAGAGTAGAGATAGGCACAGCCAGCTGAGAGACAAGAGAATATCTAGGTGAGATGCCCCCACTGACGAAAGAGCACAACGGGGAGGCAGCCTGAGATGTAGACACGGGTCACCAAAATGACAAGCCTGTGCAAAACTTTCAGACATAGACCGTTTTAAGTAATAATGGGACTGTCAAAAGATGGAGTTGAGAGGAAGACGATGATGGGGACAGAGACATGGCTTAATACTCTGGAGTTCAGATCCCAGCACCCATATCAGTGGCTCACAACCATCTGGAATTCTAAGTCCAGGGGATTCAACGACCTGGCCTCTGAGGGTAGTGTGTATGTGCGTGCATGCACACGTGTGTGCATGTGTGGGAAAAGACATATTTTTCAAAGCTCTTTGTGCTTGAGAAAGTATACAGGATAAGGGGTGAAAGCTTTGAGGCTACTCTTGGGTAATACAGATTTACTACTCACACCAGTAGGTGGAAAACTATAAACCAAAGAAAACAACTTTAGAAAAAGTCAAGGGAAGAAGAAACAAAGTGGATTTAGTAACCAAGACTGGAAAAATAAGTCAAAAATACATTGTTACAAGTTAGAAAGTTGCACTGTTTCTGGGGACTGTGGCTCCTTCAAGAGTTGGGCCCAGCTGGTGCAATGGTGTCAGCTGGCTCGGATACTGGAAGTTTGTAGCCTGGTCCTTAGTTCTAGCTGTTCTCTGCTGATGGTTGGTTCATGGTTCTGTGATTTGTGGGTGACGAGTGTTTCTGCTGCCATAAATTCCATTATGATTTTCCCACCACAGGGGACTAGGAGATCTCCAACCCTGAGACAAAATAAACCTTTCTTCCTTCAATGTGTTTCTGTCAGTTACTTAGTCACAGTGACCCAGGTGACCTGCCTGTCTGTCTATCTATCTATCTATCTATCTATCTATCTATCTATCTATCTACCTACTATACATCATATACTAATATCTATTTACCATCTATCAATCATCTATCAATTTACCTATCATCTATCTATAAGTTATCTGTCTACCTATCATCTATAATTTATAGCTCATCAGTCTTTATTCTATCTATATATGCACAATAGAATATCACTCAGACATTAAAGACCAATACTTTGTCACTTGCAGAAACATGGATAGAAGAGATGGACATTCCACTGAGTGAAATAAGTCAGATGCACACAGACAAATATCTCGCGCTCTCATGTGTGCATGGAAGACAACACTGATCTCAAAGAAATAGTTAAGCAGGGGCTACCAGCGCTTTGGAGGGGCAGGGGCAGGGGCGTGAGGGTGACAATAAGGATAGAGGTGCAGTTGAATAGAAAAATAGTATGGTCTACCGTGCCATCGTACATCAGAATAACTATCTCGGACAACAATTAAATAGTTCAGAATAGCTAATGGCATTTTGAATGTTCCCAGTGCTAAGCCATGATGTATGTCTGAGCTAGCAGATACGTTACTTGCCGACCTGATCTTACCTGTTGCATATGTGTATTAAAGTGCTATACTGTATTCTATAAATACATATAGTTAGTGTGTATTAATTAGAATTTTAATAAAATAAGTACAAAATAAAAAGAAATACCAAATCCATGTTATAGCTTAAGGGTCACGGGCATTCCCCAGCCTGCTTGGAGCATACCTTGTTTATATCTTCTGGGCTGGCGTAGAACTCACCTTGGTCCTCTCCTCTTCTCGAAAGTGTCTTGAAGTGGATGACAATTTGGTCACCCTGTAAGAAGACACACTTAAGATACAAGGACAAAAGAAAGCTGGTACAGCTAACTTATTAGCAAACAAAGACAAATGTTAAGGGGGCCAGAACAATGGCTCAGCAGTCAAGAGGACTGGTTGCTTTTGCAGAGGTCTCAGCTTTGATTTCTAACATCCACATGGTAGCTTGCAACTGTATGTAACTCCAGTCCCAGGAGCTCTGATGCCTCTGTGGGCACGGCACACTTGGTACGTAGATATACATGCAGGCAAAAACACTCATTTACATAATATGCACGTCTTTTTTTAAAATGTCAAAATTTGACATCACTGGGAATAGAGAGATTTACTATCTAAAGACAAAAGTTTCAGAATACAAAAACTGGAAATTTTTAAAATACTTGAGCCTTAGCCAGATGGTGGTGGTTCACACCTTTAATCCCGGTACTCAGGAGTCAGAGGCAGGCAGCTCTCTGAGTTCAAGGCCAGCCTGGTCTACTGAGTGGGTTCCAGGGCAGCCAGATGGACACAGAGAAACCCTAACTCCAAAACCAAACAAACATAAATCTCTGAGCCTACTTAAAGCCTTCAAATACTTCAAACACTAAGGAGCAGATAGAAACAGTAACAGCTCCAATGTATGATCAAATGTAACTCCTCAGACGGATTTCTAATTGTGTAGGCCTGTGTCTGTGAGTGGTACATTATGTTAGCGCAGGTGCTCTCAGAGGCCACAGCAGATGTGGGATGCCCTGGAGATGGACTGGGAGCTTCTCAGTGTGGAGCCAGGGACAGAACTTGGATCCTCCACCTGCACCATACACTCTTAGCCACTGAGCTACTGCTGCAGGCCCTAATACAGCTCCTCTAAGGGGTAAAATATACATATATTTAGCAATAATATGGACTAACACTACTCAGAAGCTTTGTCTAGCCACCTGTGCTGGTATATGCCTGTCACCCCAAAACTTGGAAATGGGAGAATTACAAGTCTAAGACTAGCCTTGGCTATATAACAAGCCCAAGTCTAAGGCTTGACTATATAACCTCAGATTCTAACTCAAAATAAAAAATGGACGTGTGGAGGGCAACACTGGAAAGCTCCCATGGTTTAAGAGCTTGTTACCCAATCACACACAATTACAAGCACTGAAGTTGAGAGCCTGGCACCCACAGACCAGGTCAGGCCAACATGCTTGCACCCCAAACACAAGAGGAATGGGGACAAGAAGATTGCTGAGAATTGCTGGTTTCCAGTCTAGCTAAAGAAAAAATGAGAGCCCCAAATGCAGAGAGATTCTGACTCAAAACAAAAACTGAAGGGCAACACTGAGGAGTACTATCTGACATCTTCTGACTTTCACATTGCACATACCTGAACACACACGCACGTGTGTGCACACGGACGCGCACACATAAATAATTCATTTTTTTTCTTTTTGAGACAAGGTCCCTCTGTGTAGCCCTACCCATCCTGGAACTCACTATGTAGACCAGGCTGACCTAAAACTCTCAGATCTGCCTGCTTTTGCCTCCCAAGAGCTGGGATTAAAGGCAGGCACTACCACATCTGGCCCCTGAAGGGTCCTTTATCTATTGTCATTTACAAAATTCTGCAACTAGCAGCTAGAGAATATATGTTTTCCTCAAACCTGCTTAGAGGATTCAGTGAAATTTAATCATGTACCAAGCAATAAGTTAAGCCTCAGAGAATTTCAAGATATAAGCATATAGATTCTTTTTTAAGATTATTGTGTTTAGCCGGGCGGTGGTGGCGCATACCTTTAATCCCAGCACTTGGGAGGCAGAGGCAGGAGGATTTCTGAGTTCGAGGCCAGCCTGGTCTACAGAGTGAGTTCCAGGACAGCCAGGGCTACACAGAGAAACCCTGTCTCGACAAAAACAAAAACAAAAACAAAAACAAAAACAAAAACAAAAACAAAAAGATTATTGTGTTTAGGCCCTGGGAGAGAGATGGCTCAACACGTAACAGTGTGTAGCTCTCTTGTAGAGGACCCAAGGTTAGTACCCATACTAGACAGTTCACAGCAGGGTTAGTACCCATACTGTAAGCTCACAACTGCCAATAGCTCCCACTCCAAGGAGTCTGATGCCCTATTCCACCTCTATAGGACCCACATATATGTCCACATACACATAAATAAAAATTAATACTATTATATTTAGTGTACAAAATGACAGGGCTCATTATGACATTTTCATGCATACGTATATACTACACATCATATACATCATATACCTATACCATATACGCATATACTACACATCATATACATCATATACCTATACCATATACGCATATACTACACATCATATACATCATATACCTATACCATATATGCATATACTACACATCGTATACATCACACACATATATATATCCTATATATAGAATATACATATATGCTGCATATATATATATATATATATATATATATATACACACACATATAATATACCCCTACACACAAACATAATATACTTAGCTTAGTTTCCATTACCCTCTATTCTTTGTTTCATCTTCCTTTGCCCCTCTCCCAGGGACCTGTCCTCTTCCTAAATAATCTTTTTTATTTACTTTCATTTTACACACACACACACACACACACACACACACACACAGACACACACTCTACACTCAAGAAAACACATACAATATATACTTTCTGTACTGGCTGGTTTTGTGTCAACTTGACACAAGCTGGAATTATCATAGAGGAAGGAGCTTCAGTTGAGGAAATGCCTCCATGAGATCCAGCTGTAAGGCATTTTCTCAATTAGTGATCAAGTGGGGAGGATCCCTTGCGGGTGGTGCCATCCCTGGGCTGGTAGTCCTGGGTTCTATAAGAAAGCAAGCTGAGCAAGGCAGGGGAAGCAAGCCAGTGAGTAACATCCCTCCATGGCCTCTGCATCAGCTCCTGCTTCCTGGTCCGCTTGAGTTCCAGTCCTGACTTCCTTTGGTGATAAACAGCAACACGGAAGTGTAAGCTGAATAAACCCTTTCCTCTCCAACTTGCTTCTTGGTCATGATGTTTGTGCAGGAATAGAAACCCTGACTAAGACACTTTCTAATACAGTGCAAATAAATTAGGAACATTTTAATAAAATTTAAAAGCTGAATGCATATTCATACATTTATAACAGTTACGTTAATTTGCCACATTCTACCCCAGGCTCCCTTTGTTCCTTAGTGATTTTTAGGGTGTGTCTGGCTTACTCTCTGCACTGCACAACTCTCTGGGTTTCAGCAAACACTGAGGGTAACTACCATTCCAAAGTATAAAAGTCCCCCTGCCTAAGGACCCGCTCCATGTCTGACAATCCTTTCTCTTCAGGAGCCCCTATGAGCCACTTGTCATCTTGCTATAGGGACTTTACCTTGCCCAGAACATAAACTGAGACCACACAGCATTCTGCCTTTCTTTCAGTTTCAGTAATGTTCATTTTTTATATCCATCATGCTTGCTACTTAATAGCACTTTTTAAATTAAAATATAATTACATCATTTCCCCTATCTCTTTCCTCCCTCCAACACTCCCCATGTACCCTGCCTTGCTCTTTCATATTCATGGCCTCTATTTCTTTAGTTGTTACACACACACACACACACACACACACACACACACACACACACACACAGAGAGAGAGAGAGAGAGAGAGAGAGAGAGAGAGACAGAGAGAGACAGAGAGAGACAGAGAGAGACAGAGACAGAGACAGACACACACTCACTTACTCACACCTAAATATATTAATACAACCTACACAGTCAACATGGCATCACTTGCATGTGTATGGTTTCAGGGCTGAACATTTAGTATCAGATAACCAATGTGGGGGCTCTCCCTTTGGGAAGATGTGTATTTCTCTCCATCTCAACATGCCCTAGCTACCCATAGTTCTTTATCAGCCTCACGAGATTTCTCTTAGCATGTCTGTAGGTGTCCTTAACAGGATCAAACTGCAGAGGAACCAGTGACTGTCATGCTCTGTCCCAACTGATACATGAACATCACAACTCCCACACAGAGGCTCGGACTGTAGCAGAAGGAAGGTGGGAAGATTGTAAAATGTAGAGAAACAAAGTTTGCTGTGAGATTTTTAATCTCCTAGAAATGTCCAAGAAGCTTCAACCATGTAACCTCATCAACATGGCTGCCTAATAGTATTTTTTTTAAATGTCACTCAAAAGTACTTTATTGCCTGCATGTGCCACAGCCCATCTATCCACTCACCTACTAAAGGAAATTCTAGGTGTTTTGTTTGGCAGCTATGAAGTAGGCCACTATAAACAACATTTCAATATAAGTTCTTGTGTGGGGCTGGAGAGATGGCTCAGCAGTTAAGAGCACCAACTGAGAATTCCAGAGGTCCTGAGTTCAATTCCCAGCAACCACATGGTAGCTCACAACCACCTGTAAAGGGTCTGATGCCCTCTTCTGGTGTATCTCAAGAGAGCAATGGCAGTGTACTCGTATACATTAAATAAACAAACAAACAAATCAGTAAATAATTTAAAAAATAAGTTCTTGTGTGGACTTAAGTTTTTAAAACAGTTGGGCAAACCTTGGGGAGCATGAATACTGGGGCTGATGGGTGACGGCGGCAAGAGCACGATTAGCTTTGTAAAAGGCTGCCAACTGTCTTCCATATGATTCTGCATCTCCATCAGCGATGAATGAGAATTCTGTCTGTCCTGTGACCTCTCCTGGAACTGCTATAATCAGAACACTTCAGGCATTCTGGATATGTGTGGAGCAATGGTGCAACCACATCCTTTTATCTGCTATCTTCCTCCTGGAAAGATTGCTCTTCTTGTGCCTAAGTATCCATCCATCCATCCATCCATCCATCCATCCATCCATCCATCCATCTATCCATCTATCTACCTACCCCTCCACTTACTTATCTACCTATCTCTATGTCTTTTTTTTTTTTTTAAATCTCAGAGTCTTCTACATGTTGGATAAGTGTCTCAATGACTGGGCTATGATTACCAGACACTTCTATTTTTAAAGATTCATTTTTATCCAGTGTGTGTGTGTGTGTGTGTGTGTGTATGTGTGTGTTGGTATATGCACATAAGCGCTGGTTCCCATGGAGTCCAGAAGGAGTCAGTCAGACTGACCCCTAGAATTACATGTGGCTGTGAGTCATCTAACACAGGTACAGGGAACTGAACTGGGCTCTGCTGCAAGAGAACCTGCTTCTAACCACTGAGCCACTGCCCCAGCTATGTCTGCCTATTTCAAGACCTGTAGTTTAAATTTCAGTCCTTGGATCAGAGACCTTTGCAAACATTCCTTGTCTCTACCTTTTATCCTAATGGGGGTCTTTGCAGAGCAGATAGTCTGAGTTTTAAATAAGCTTCGACATACCTATTCTTTTTTTCTTTCTGAGGTTTTGCTTTTGATGTTATAGCTAAAAGTCTCATTGCCAAACCTAGGCCACTTTCTTCTAGAAGTTTTACTGTGTTATCTCACATTGAAGTCTATGGTCATGTTTGAGTTAATTTTTGTAAAAGGTGGGTGTATCTAGATTATTATTTTCCCTATAGATAGCCAAGTACTATACAACACGTTCATTTTCTCCACTAACCGACTTCTGTTCCTTTGCTCTGTTGGCTTTATCTGTGCGAACCTGGGGCTGATCTCTGCTCTGTTTCTCAGATCTATGCTGCGCTCTCTCAGTTGTGCTGTGGTGTCAACATGGTGCTCGTTTTATTGCAAGTCTTGATATCTTGAAGCAAATGTGTGCAAAAGTTCACACACACACACACACACACACACACACACACACACACGCTTATCTACTTCCTCATGGTTATGGTGGCCACTTGGTCACGTCATCCAGACATAAACTTCAGAGCATGCTTGTTATAGCCACAAAACAATTTGCTAAGCTTTGATTGAGACTGTATCAAATACTTAGATCAGTAGAAAAGGATTAACATTGTAACTATGGCAATCAGTCTTCTAGATCCTGACTGTGAAGTGAGGGTACATAGAAACATCAATATATTTTTAAGGAAAAAAACTTATGAGCACCTCACATACCAAAGAAATCATAGAAAATTAAAATATTTATGAGTGGTAGCCATAAAGTACCAAATGTATGGGTGTTTTAAAAGTTGTAATTTATGGAGAATGGATAGCTTTATCTGCTTTGAGTAGAAAAATATAGGCTGAATATTGATCAACTAAGTTTCATTATAAAAAGTGAGAGAAAAATTAACGAATAAATTCAAGGAAGGTACGAAAGATCATAAAAAAATAAGGCCAAAGTAAAAGAAGGAAGTTGGGCCTAGCACTGTAATTCCATCTACTTGTAAGGCTGAGGCAGGAGGATCACAAGTCCAAGGCCTGTCTAGGTGATTTCAAGACCAGCCTGGTTAATTTAGCACTACTCAAAAACCCATTGGGACTAACAGTCAGCAAGGCCCCTGTGTACCCCCAGGTCATCTGCAAGGCCCCAAGCATCCCTCTCTGCACTGAATACTCATGGGGACTGGCAGTTAGCATGGTCACTGACCACACGGCCCTCCACTGATCTCAAAGGTCCTGCTAGAAGAGTCAGCACTCCACCTGCACACAGGAAATGACCAGGCACCACACCTGAGAACTCACAATTCCCGTGAGGACAGCCTGCTCTTTTCATAGGGTTCTCACAGCTGAACAGGCCCAGGCACATTCCTGTCCACATTCGTATGGAGAGTGTGGCCCCACAGTCACAAGGTGTCATCATAATTATCACCTTCTACAGGTACCCCCAGTCCCTCCTCCCTGGAGACAGGACCACAAGTCAAAGCCAGGCCCACCTGACTGTTGTCCAGACCCAACCATATCCTTGAAAGCAGAACCCTAGGGTTCCATTGGTAGCTGGGGAGATGGTGTCACAATGGGATGGAGAAGGTGAGCTGGGAATGCTGGGGCCATATTCTACTCCAAGAACACCAGTGGCTGCTGGGAATGCTGAGAGCTATAGTGTCCTCCAGGCACACAAGTGGTCAGTCTTGGGGCAAGGATTGATTAAGGCAAGTATGCAAACTGCTATGTGAAGTACCCTGTGCCTTCACAAAAACTGTCTTCTATACTGAAAGCACTCCCCTGTCTCAGTCAGGGCTTCTACTTCTACAAAAAACATCATGATGAAGAATCAAGTTGTGGAGGAAAGGGTTTATTCAGCTTACATTTCCACATTGCTGTTCATCACCAAAGGAAGTCAGGACAGGGACTCACACAGGGCAGGAAGTTAGAGGCAGGAGCTAATGCAGAGGCCATGGAGGGATGTTTCTTATTGGCTTGCTCAGCTTGCTTTCTTATAGAACCCAGGACTACCAACCCAGGGATGGCATCACCCACAATGGGCCCTCCCACCTTAATCACTAATTGAGAAAATACCTTACAGCTGGGTCTCAGGAAGGCATTTCCTCAAGAGAAGCTCCTTTCTCTGTGATGACTCCAGCTTGTGTCAAGTTGACACACAAAACCAGCCAGTACACCACCCCCAGCACATGAAAGCCCACTCTTTGTCGACTGTCCTTCAAGCCTTCCTGACCCTGTACCTGGGATCTGCCCTGTATACCTCTCTTCTGCCCCAAGGACACTTCACCATCAGCTGGCTTGCTAGAACTGCCTTTGTCTGACCTACCTCCCTAGAAGCCAGAGCCTTCCTCTGCTGGTAGAAACAGGACTCTGGTCTTTTTGCTTAGGGTAGGGGTGGGGAATCAGCCGAGGACAAGGAACCAGGCTGAACTGGTTGTGGGGAAGCAGGGGACGTGAGGGACCCTAACTCTAGCCCAAGGGCATGGCTTGGAGATACCTCGCAAGAAACAGGAATGAGAGAAAAGGAGGTTGGGGTCCAGACTTGCCCTGTTTCTCCATCAGCACTCAAAACACTTTGTGCTCAGAACACTGACTGAGAAAAATTAGGAGGCAAGATGTAGGAGATAACTCAGTAGGCCAAGGGCTCGCCACACAAGCAGAGAGGATCCGTGTGAAAAGCTTGGCATGATGGCTTGTGTCTGTAATTCTAGCACCAGGGAGGCAGACAGGTGGACTCATGAAGCCAGCTGGCCAGCCAACCTAGCCTAAGTGGTCCATCTCAGGTCCCAGTGATTACTGATCCTGAAGGATCCAGGGAGATGGCTCCGTTGGTAAAGTGCTTGCCACGTAAGCGTGAGGACATGAGTTCAACTCTAAAAGGTGAGACACAGCCCAGTCCACCTGCATTCCCAGCCCTTCAGGGCTGGGGCGGGGATTAGGATGGGGACAGATACGTCCCTGGGGTTCACTGGCCAGCCACAGATGATATGAATCGTAAAGCTTCAGGTTCAGTGAGAGAGACCCCTGTCTCAAAACATAAGGTGGAGAGTGACTGAAAAAGACACCTGGTATTGACCTCTGGCTCCCACATCGTGTTCACACACACAGAGAGAGAGAGAGAGGGGGGGGGAGTGTTTGATGTTAGGTAAAAGCCATCATCATAGAGAGCCCTCCTTACAGCTACTCCTCAGCTCATGGTAGCTTCAAGTCTCCACCTACCAGGGAAGGCACAGCAATCCTCTTGGTGTCTGCGACATAGCTCCTCTCTCCTTCATGAGGCCTTCCAGGTGTTCATGGGTCACCTGTGCAGCTGATGCAAGGGCCCTGAGGCTCCTTTGAGTTCCCCAGTCTTAAGAACAGAAGTGTTAAGGCTGAAGGCCTGAACAAGAGGCACACTGGACACCCGGAAGTCCCTAAGGGCAATCGGGGTGAAGATCCTGCCTTGGCTTTGGTCCTGTGAGCTCCCAGATCTCTATTCTCAGCTCTAGGCAACAGAGAGCACCAATGTCAGCTGAGACTGAAGTTCCAATTAACGGAAAGAGCTTAAAGAGCTAGCATTCACGCCAGGCACACATGCTAATTATCACACTCACACATATATGCACACACTAACACACTAACGTGTACACACACACACACACGCACTTGCACATACACATACATTCACACTCACACATACGCACATGCGCGTGCACACACACAGTGGGATTTGCCATGTGAGCATACAGGCCTGTGCTGTACTCTCCAGAACTAACTTTAGTAAAGCCAGGGATGGTACCTTACATCTGTAACATCTGTAATCCATCATTACATCTGTAACATCTGAAATCCATCAGCGCCACTACAGCAAGAGAAGGGGCTGACATGGGAATCCCCAGAAGCTATTCTGTAATACACACTAAAGAGACTGTCGCAGGCAAGATGAAAGGCCAAGAACAAGATCCAAGGCCACCTTCTGACCTCCACATGCCTCATATAGACACACCATCCATGAACATATAGAATTACGTCATATGAACACAAAACCCTAGAAGACCATTTCTGCCCCTTTTGCTGTATGAAGAAACTAGTCAACTCGAGGGTTTTTCAACTCCTGAGCTGAATACAGAACTAATGATCACCTTGGCACTAGCTTCTGAGGAGCAAATGCCAGGAGATGGCAAGCAGGGAGCAGTGAAGCAAGGGCCAGTTCTATAAGGAGCTCCTCTTGCTCCCAATACGATGGCCAGCAAGCCCTGTCCCAGCCTCCTCTGGAGGCCAGAGGTCTGGGCTGGCCACTTGGCACAGTGGACCGTTACTGGCTCCCTAGAGAGCTCTGAGGGTAGTAGATGCTGCCACAGGAACTGAAGTCTCTTGCTGCCATGAAAACGTGGAGGCGAATGATACTTAGAGCCTTCACTGACCTGCCTGAGGCCCAGGATCCTTGATCTAAGGAACTGGAGAACAGACAGAGGCTGAAAAGGAAGGAGGTGTGCGGCAGAGGTCATGGAATTACCTCTAGGTCACTAGATTTGCTAGTAGGTAGCCTGAAGAGCTGACCCTTTGTGACCCCTATTTCTGAAGTAAGGGGAGGAATGACTGGTTGGGAGGTGAGGACATGAGACATGCAGAGTTGAGAGGATGAATGGCCACCAGGGGAGGGGCAAAGAAGCCCATGAGAGGCTGGGCTGCAAAGCAACCAGTGGAGTTTTGTTCCTGAATTCACAGAAACGTGAAATTGTACAGTGTGTGACCGTCTTGCAATTTGGGGTACAGAGATGGCACAGGAAGTTGCCTGAGCTCACCCACTACTGTGGCTTTTCTAGTTGGATATAACCAAACAGCACAAGAATTCAAGTGTGAGGTGCCGGTAACAGGGACAGGACTAGTCTGTCTCAATAGTAGTTGGAAGGACAGCTGCATCCTCTGATCGGAGAGATGGGAGAGACTGGAAGAAGAGTCAACAGAGTGGAGGGTCCCAGTGGTGCTAAGAAAGCTACTGTAGAAAGGCTGTACTCCCTCCAGGCCATATAGTCTACCCTTTACCTGCTGTGTCACGGTCTGTGGGGATGAGGTCGTAACCAGAATTAGATCATATCTAAATATAGTCATCAGGGTGGAACCCTCCAGATGGAATTAGTGACCTTATAGCAAGAAGGAGAGAGAAATTTATCTCCATTTGCACACACCAAGGGAGAGCACATGAGAACCATGAGAGGCGGCCTTCCATACCAAGAGGTATAGAAAATACACAGAGATGCATTTAGGGATACAGAGAGGCTCTTCACCAGAACCTGGCACCCTGGCACCCTAACCCCAGACTATCTGTCTGCTGATGTGGCACCCCAAGCAAACCGAGTCGGACAGAAAAGAATGGTACAAACTAACCGAAGTATTAGCATGTTAGCAGAGCTCAAATATGAATTCATCCCAAGAGTTTCATAAGTGGAATATTTGATACTGACTTGGTGGCCCTATTTTAGAAGGTTCTGGAAACTTTAGGAGGTGGGCCCTAGTTAAAACAGGTCACTGGAGGCATGCCTTTGAAAGTTGTATATGGTCCCCAATCCGTTCCTTACTTTCTTCCCTAACAATCAAGAGGCAGAGAACTTTCTCCAACAACACTGCCATAGCCATGACAGCCTGCTGAGGTATGTGATGGGCAGCTTTGAATAAAACCCTTTGAAACCTTGAGCTGAACTCTTCCCTCCTTCAAAGTTGATTTGTCAGGGCTGAAGGGATGACTCAGCAGTTGAGAGATGTTGCTACCCTTCCAGTGTACCTCAGTTCCATTCCCGTACCTACTTTGGGCAGCTTACACTTGCCTGTGACTCTGGCTCAGGGGATCTGAGGCCCCCTTCTGGCCTATGCAGGTACAGCATGCGCATAGCAGCCAAACACACAAAGCCAATGTTGAACTTGTCCTGTTGGTTGCTGGTTCACAGAAGTAACTAGAACAGATGCTGTAGTGAGAGAGTTGAGTGGTCTGGATGAGATTTGCTCATCTTTCATTTATACGCCAGATGCTTCTGAAATTTGGGTAGGAAAGGATTTTCTCCAAGGGGTGACAGCAACTGGAATCAAAGGGGTGACCATGAGCCACTTAGAAAAGTTGTAGAAAATGGGGAACATGATCTGGAGGTAAAGAGGTGGGACACAGAGAGAGAGAGAGAGAGAGAGAGAGACAGAGACAGAGACAGAGACAGACAGACAGAGAGACAGAGACAGACAGAGAGACAGAGAGACAGAGACAGACACAGAGAGAGACAGAGAGAGACAGAGACAGAGAGAGAGAGAGACAGAGACAGAGACAGACAGACAGAGAGACAGAGACAGACACAGAGACAGACACAGAGAGAGAGAAAGAGAGAGAGAGACAGAGAGACAGAGACAGAGAGACAGAGAGAAAGACAGAGAGACAGACACAGACACAGAGACACAGAGAAAGAGAGAAAGAGAGAGAGAGAGACAAGTGAATAGACATGACAGCCGAGGAGCAGAAGGCCTTCACCCAGCTCCGCTGCTGTGAGAACTTTCACAACAGTGTGCAGAGACAGGGGACAGGTCTGTTCCAAGAAGGGCTGAGAACATGGGGTATCTGTGGGCTTAGGTCAACAGTTCCAAGGACAGGTTTACGCCTGGGAGAGGAACTGGATGAGATAAGGAACAGGCCCCTGGGAGACATGTCAAAGTAGAGAAACAGTAAACCAAAGTGTATGAGAACACTTAGGGCTTGGACATAAAAGCCAGGAATTTAAGATGTGCCGTCTGACTGCCAGACCTCTTTGCTTTTCCTGCCTAGGCAGAGTTTGTGGTTAAAAAGTACCCTGTGAAGTCACCTATTCTATGCAAGTATGTGGGTAGTGAGATATTGAGAATTAATATTGAGAATTAAGCCCAGGGCCTCCCACATGCTGGGCAAAGCCACCTACTGTAAAATGAAAAGGTTGGGGCCCAGCTTTGGAGGATCCCTGTCCCCAGTGCTTGAGATCTGAATGTTGCACCAGACCCAGCAAAGACAACCACAGCACTGAGTGGCAGTTCTGGCCATTCTCTGTTCAACAGCACCCTCTAGGGGACAGGTGTGGACTGGCATATGTTAACCACGAAGTGTCGTGCTCCCCCGCCTCCCCCCCCCCATCAAGTAAAATTCCCTTTTATTGTGATCTACCATCCCTAACTCTGAGTGATCAAGCCAGAATGGCATCTCCTCTGGGCTCCCAGAAGTCTTAGCTTCTGAACTGCCAGTGAGCAACCACTACAGATAACCTGATGGACAGAATACGCCATAGGCACAGAGAACCTCTAAGTAAGCCATGAGTGTGTCACAGTCGTGGAGCCAGCTCTTAATAGCCATCAAGTGCAGACTGCTGATGAGCCAGGGCATGCTGTGAAATAGCAAGCAACAGCAGCTAAGTGAAAGGAACCTCCCCCCACCCCGCTCTCTTTCTCATGCACTTGGAAAGCAGAGCACACTGGGCTGGAGGAAGAGCTGACAAGTCTCCTCCCATTGCCAGGCTCACACAGGTGAGGCACAAACTGGCCACAGGTCAGGGAGAAAAGATGTTCAAAGGACATGAGGCATAAACCTCTTCTTTCTTAGCCCACTCCCACCCACAGTTCCCTAGCTGGTAGCCTGCTCCTGAGCTGGAGTTCATTTGCTTAGGAGCAGGTTGTTGTGGTTTGGTTTTCTCTCTTTCTGTGGATGGAGTGAGTATTCCAGACAGGGGGCCCAGTGAAGCCATGATCCCAGAGAGACTGTCAGAGAAGACCAAGAACAATCCAAGCCCTGACTCAGCCGTGGTATTGGGGTGCAGTTCGTGTATAAGAGGTGCAGAGGGGGAAGGGGTATGGTCCCTGGTATTTCCACCAGGCTCTGCAGTTAGGGGTTGGGGGGGGGGGGCATGAACATGGCTAGTCTGATCACGTGTGCTACAGATGCCATTCAAACAAGAAGTTAGTGTGGGCTGTCCTCTGTTTTTGATAGGCTGGTCCTTAGCAACCACAGTCAGAAGTATGAGCTGCTCATGACAGCTGTCCTCACACTGGAAGTTCTTCCTGTAGCCTCCATGTCTTTTCTTTGGGGTGTGGTTTTGTGGGACCTGCAGGGAGCAAAAGACAGTCAGTGGCTACCCAACACACTGCACACGGTGGTTCTCTTAACATACCCTGCTTAAAGTAGGGGAAGCATGTTCTAAAGCCAGTCGGATATCTGTGGTGCCAAGGGGGAACCATGATTCCTGGTAGCAGACAGAGTAAAGGTGGAGGCTGGGGGGCCTGGGCCTGGGGAGAGGACATCAAGTCTGCGCTCACCATGTGGGGTGCCTCTGCTCCAGGTCCTGGAGGGTATCCTTCAGGGTCTGGCCCCGTGTCTCAGGCAGCAGAGCACACAGTAGGCCTGCACCAATGGGGAGGCTGCCAAAGATGAGCATGGGAAGCGCCTGGTGGTACTGCTCCAGTAGCATCACAAGGGGTGTGATGATGCCACTGGCCCTGGCAAAGATGCTCACCAACCCCATGCCTGTTTGCCTGGGGAAAGCAACACAAGCTGAGGCTCTGCCCACTGATGGAGGATGCACTCACTCCACAGCTGTGAGGAGCCAGGTCTCAGCCACCTTGGTCTGGCCACGGGGCAAGCTTCCTGGACTAGCCATCCCCCTCTGTCTTCCCCCCATCACTCAAGAGACCCAAACTCCCTTTCCTTCAGAGTGCTCCTCTCCTGGGAGCACTCCTTCCTCTCCTCTCAGCTCTTACTTCTGTCCCACATTCAGGCCCTGACATGGCCAGAGCCTACCTATGTCCATAAGTGACACCTTGGGGAATGGCACTAGACTTCCTAGGCCCTGTAAGCAGCTCACTGGCTGTCTGTGGGCTGATGACAAGGGGCAGAGAGACTGGGTGGTATTAGATCCGCAGGTCAAAGGACCAAAAGTCACCCCAGCACCTCTTACCTGATGATGGTGGGGAGGAGTTCGGCCGTGTACACATAGGAAATGGTGAAGGAGGCAGATGAGGCAAACTTCCCCACCACAGCCAGCACAGTGACCACCGTGGGAAGATCTGGAGGAAGTGCAGGACAGTCACACAGGGAGGACACCATCACCTAAGCCTGCACACCTCCCTGTCTATTCAAATGCCTCACCCTCTATACCCACACCCTGGGGAAGCCCTTAGTCCTGAAGGGGGTGGGGCAATGGCTCTAGCCATGGCAGGGAGGAAGAAGGGAAACAGACTGGTACCTCCTGGGATGAAGATGATGATGATACACATGGTGCCAGCCAGAGTCAGGGCACAGAACTGGCTCCACTTGCGACCCAGCTTCTCCATCATGGGGATGCTGAGAGAGCGGGCAGGCACTTCCACTGCTCCAAATATTAGCTGTGTTAGGTAGATATCCAGGCCAAAGTCCCCCACTTGGAGGCTGAGGCCATAGTATACCAGATTGTCCACAAACCTACAAAGTACCCAAGCGTCCCTGTCACTGCTGGGTGTACATCAAGTCACACCCAAAGGAACATCCTGGCTTTTGAGTTCAGACCAGGAGACATGGGCCCACCTGAGGAGAAACCATCACAGTTAGAGCCTCTGTCCACCCCTCCAGTGACACACAGCAGAAAACAAGTGGCCCTCTGCATCTGTCCTAATGGAGGGACAAGGCCCTGGGCACTTACCAGACAACTATGAGAATCAGAGTCACCTTCCTGAGGTAAGGGTGTCTGAAAAGATCCAAGGCATTCCCCGAGGGGCCTGTCTTCTCAGGGACCAGCTACAAGAAGGGCAGAGTTGAGGTGCCAGGGCACAGGCATGGAGATTGGCTTGAGCTGGGGATGGGCCTTCACCTGCTTACAGGTACCTGGTTTAGGAGCTCTGAGGAAAGTGGCCGGCCATTCACCAAGGCTGCCTTCTGGACAAGTTGTTTGGCTTCCTCTGTCCTTCCTTGAGACAGGAGCCACCGTGGAGATTCTGGCAGAACCCTGTCAACCACACATGGCCGTGATGCTGGGGTCTTGAGCTCTGTGCAGCTATCCACCCAGAATTCCAGTGCACACTGAACCTCCCACCCAAGCCCTACGGGCTCCCTCCTCTGGGTCCTGCATTCTGCCACAGTGCTCCCAACTCGGGTGGCCTGTCACTGTCAAGGGTCTTCTCACCAGAAATAGAAGACAAGCAGGAACGTGGGTGCGGTGCCTATTATCTGAAGGAGTCTCCAGTTTCGTACACCATAGGCCACTCCTGTTAACACCATCAGCCCAACGGAAAAGTGAATCTGGGACAGGACCATGGCTTGTGTTCTCCGGGATGGCCCAACCCACTCTGACACTGTGAAAACAAGGCTCAGTCTGGATGGAATCTCCTCACTCCCCTTCTGGCGGTTTCCCAAATGCCAGCATGTCAGTGATGTGATTGGTCCCAGCACAGAGAATTTTGTTGAGGCCTTTTTCAGTGCAGTTTCCTGATACTATGCCCACAGGAAATTTCGGGGCTCTGACTCTGAGGGAGAAGGCTCCTGGGCCCAGACACTCACGCAAGACATTGGTGCTTAGTAAAAATCCAGCATTGGCAGCAGCCAAGGCAAAGTGTAGGGTCATGTAGAGCTCAAAGCTGGACACAAAGGCTGTAGCCATGCCCGAGATGCCTGATAGAAGCAGCTGCATTAGGAGGGAGGGTCTTCGGCCAATCCTGAGGTACAGGGAGACAGGATTTGAAGTGAAGAGGCCTTATCAGAAATTAATCAAGAGAGCCCCAGACAAGCATATTCTGGCTCTCTGTCAGAGTAGGAAGATAGGGTTTTCCCTGGGAGACCCATCTAAAGGTAGGCAATAGGACTTATCTTGATGGCCACTGGTATGGCTCCAGGAGGATAACTGAGCTAGCACCAGAAACCTAAAAGCATGCTGGACCAGCAGCACATACCAGTCACAGATGGGCCCAAAGACCAGGGCCCCAATGAGGAGTCCAGCCATGAACACCGACTGAGAGGTCCTCTTCAGGTTCTTCCGATCACACACCAGGTCAAACTGAGGAAGAAACATAACTCATGTTACAAGCAGGTGAGGTATCCAGGGTCAACTTTACTATCTAGCCCCTCCTAGCCCTCCCCCCCCAGCTTCACATACAACACCAAGGCACCTCACTGAACATAGTGAGCACATGCTAGTTCAAATCTAAACAGAAATATAGCAACCTTTGAATTCTGTCGGATATCACAACTTGTCTAAGAATTCACAATTTAACATAAGGTACAACTCTTTTCCTTCCAATGACATTAAATGACATTCAATTTACACAGCATCTTGTCACTTGCTTTGATGAAAGCCAAAAGTGAGGGTGGCAGCGTCACAGGACCAAATGCTTGGGCAGCCCCTGAACCACAGACAACCTGTTGGTGTCTCATTCTCCTAAAGAACTACGTAGAATGTTTTTTCTTTCTGTTCTTATTTTTCTGTTGCTATGATTTAAAAAAAAAAAAAAAAAAGATGACTAAGAGCAGGCAGAGTTTATCTGGTTCACACTTCCAGGCCACACACAGTCTATCACAGAGGGAAGTCGGGTTAGGAGCTCGAGGCTGGAGCTCGAGGCAGGAATCCTCGAGAAGCTGATTACTAGCTTACTCTCACTGGCTCTTGCTCAGTCCAAGACTACCTGCCTGGGAATGGGCCAGCCCACCATGGGCTGTGCCCTCCCCCATCAATCTTCAGTCAAGACAACCTGGTACAGATACAGCCTCAGGGTAATCTGATTTTGGAAATTCCTCAGCTGTGGTTCCCTCCCTCTTTCCTGGTAACTCTAGGTTATGTCAAGTTGGCAATAAACTAGCCAGTACAGTGTGGATTGAAATCTTCATTTGTTTATTTTTCGGCAGGATGCCGTATTGCTCTGGCTTTACTCAGACTCACCACATAGGCAGGATGATCTTGACCAACCCATCTTCCTGCCTCTGTCTCCTGAGCGCTGGGATTATCAGCATGTGTGTGGTACAGTGGCTAGCTCTGTGTATTACTGTTTAAAACAACTACTTGTTGGGGCCAGAATACCTACCATTAAACTATTTGAAGTTAATTACTTAATACATACAACTGCTGAATATTTTTTTTTCTGGCATAGAGACCACCATGTAAAACCATTGACACAGTAAGAATGTAAAATTTGGAAACTTCTGACAGAACTCTAAATAGCTGCTTTCTGACAGACAACCTGTTTCCTGAGTAAGCTACTCGGGCCTTCTCAAATTTTCACACATGGCTGCCCAGTTATCTTCCGATGCCCCCAGTTCAATCAGAACTCTAAAGAGTGCTGACATGTCGGTACATGTGTACACAAGAAGTGGGAAGAGGAATACAGATCCCCTAGGAAAGTGTCAACCCATCCAGAGACAGGCTGACCACACCTTGAGGAAATGCCTCCATGAAATCCAGCTGTAAAGCATTTTCTCAATTAGTGATCGAGGGGGGAGAGCCCCTTGTGGGTGGTGCCATTCCTGGGCTGGTAGTCCTGGGTTCTATAAGAAGTCCATCAAGCTGAGCAAGCCAGGGGAAGCAAGCAGCACCCATCCATGGCCTCTACATCAGCTCCTGCCTCCACGTTCCTGCCCTGTGTGAGTTCCAGTCCTGACTTCCTTTGGTGATGAACAGCAGTGTGGAAGTATAAGCTGAGTAAACCCTTTCCTCCCCAACTTGCTTCTTGGTCATGCTGTTTTGTGCAGGAATAGAAACCCTGACTAAGACACCAGGAATACCAAGTAGAGAAGCATATATACCCATCTAACCTTGCAGGCAGGTCCACTGATCCTCATCCTGCCAGGCTGTGGCCCGGAGTGGGAGTTCTGTGCCCTTGTATGGATCAGCCCCTTCATGAATGCTTAGGGGAACCCGTCCTGTGAAGGCTCTTCCGGTGTCATAACTATACATTGTGTTCCAGCAAAGAGTGGGTTCCTGCCAGAGTGCTCATGTGAGGGACTGAGATAAAGGTTTGCACCACCATGCCTGGTTATTTTTCCCCGTATTTAGATTCACGTATTCCCCGTGTTGGCTTAGTAGACAATGTGTCACCATGTCAAAAGGTGAGAAATGCCTGTTAGATGTTTCTTGAGCCAATTAAGTTGACAATCAAAATTAACCATCCATGAAGCTGAAGATGCTAACATGAGCTGTTCTTTGCCTTTTTATAATCAATACCTCAGACTGACCAAAGGCACCTTGGCTGGTTGGAAACCCTTGGTTTCAAGTCAGTTGGCAGGAGGTGGAGGTGAGATGTGTCTGTTGAGGTATGCATAAAATTAAACCAAGTGAAGGCTAAGAGAATGTTTGCTGAAATGGGTTAATGAATACATAAACTAAAAGTTACACCTAGCCACTTGATCTTCAGTTAAATAAACTTAGCAAGAAATTAACCAGTCCCGGAGTTACTGCACTCACACTTTCCAAGGACGACAGTTCGTTCCAAAGGACTTGCAGGACGTGAGGGACGGCGAACTGCCTGCCTCTGAATGAAGTAAGGCAAGACAGGAAACTTAACTTGTGCTTCCCTGTTCTATACAGCTTGGGTTTTGTCTATCAACTAGACAATTGCTTCAGAGTCAGATATCACTTAAAATGAATGCAAACAGTTGGGGGCCTGCTGTGGCCAGGCTCCACAGTCAGACCTGAATAGCTTCCTGTCACCTTGAACCCATTAGCCAATTTGTCTTGGTCTCCATTCATGCAAAAATGGGAATAAAGTCAACTAGGCTCTGACCTGATCATATGATCAGGTCATCTGTAACAGCTCAGGTCTACTTGCCTACAGGTGGTATTCTCCATTGTGGGCTGGGTCCTTTTATATATCAGGTTGTAATCAATAAAGTGTCCCTACCAACATGTCCACAGGCCAATGTGACCTGGGCAGTCGCTCAATTGAGGATCTTTATTTCCACATGACTCTCATTTGCATCATATTGGTGACAAAACTAGCAGGGGCTTTGCCCCTTGTTGATCCAATGTGCAAATACATCGCCTGCTACGCTGTAACTTTCCTCTCATTTGTCCCCGAGATCTTACATCAACATCATAATGTAAAATACACTACAACTTTAAAACTCCCACAATGTTTAAAAATTTCAGAGTTTTAAAAGGTCAATGTCTCTTTAAAAATCTAAAGTCTCTGAACCGTGGGCTCCTGTCAAATTAACAACAAAAACAAGTTATATATGTGTCCTTCCTCCCCAAATAGAAGAATAGGAATAATCCAACAAGGCCTAAATCCAACACTGTACAGAACTCAGTTTACCGTCTGTAATACACCATGGGCTTCTGGGTTCCACGTGGCTTGGGAAGTCCGGCTTCTCTGGTTCTACTGTCCAAAGCATACACGGCTAAGCTTGTAGGCTCAAGATGGCTCCCCACCCCATCCCCATCCCATCAGGATGGCTCCACCCCAGCCACATATGCTGCTGTCCTTGATGGTCATCCCATCCTCCTGGCACTCTCAATATTCTGAGGTATCCTCTGGAACTGAGTGTCCCTTCACCAATGGCTTCTTTTGGTCTTTTTGTCAGGACTCCAAATGTACCTCACGGTGCAGAGTGTGTTAGCTTCTTTCCATGACTCCCTCAATCCTGGTGTCTCCACTGTACCTGAGGCTGACCTCTGAGCTCTATTTTAGGGATTTCAATACTGCCACATTGTTCCAGGCTTGAGTGACTCCTCGTGAGCCTCTTAACCTTGCACCTCTTGTCCAAAGCACACAGAAGACTCTTTACATGTTGCCAAATTCAGCTACCAGCATGAGATGAAGTCATTCCCCGCCCCCAGCCCCCAGATCATAACTTCTGTGTACTGACTCTGAGGAAACACTTTATAAAATATTTTACCTCATTGACGACGGTCTCTATTAATCTTAGATGGTTTTCAGTCCCAGATGGCCACCATCTTCCCAGCAAAGCGAAGGTTTCATTTCTGTACATTCTTAATCCAACATATGATTGATCCAATGCCAATAGTCACTGCTTCCCTCTGAAACCTCCCAAGTCACGGGTCCACCATCTGTATTTCTCTTGGTATCCAAGATGCCACAGACAAGCACATAACTGCTTTTCACTCAAAGTTCCAACATCATCCACAATCCCCAAAACAACACGCTTAGGTTCAGCACAACAACAGCTCTATCCTGGTATCAATTCTGCTTTTCTGTGACCAGAAACAACTTGTGGAGGAAATGGTTAATTTCGCTTACAAACTACAGTCCATAATCAAGAGCACCCAATGCAGGCATCTAAAAGCAAGAACTGCAGCAGAGACTATGGAGAAAGCCTGCTGACTGACTTGCTCCCAGGCTACCTTTCTTATAGAGCTGAAGTCAATCGAAGGGTTTTTCACACAGAGGTCTGTGCCCTCTTGCATAAATAAGCAACCAAGAAAATGCCTCAGCAGTCACCAGGCTCGTCTGATATAGACAATTCCTCAATAAAGGGGTCACTATTTCCAAGTAACCAGGACACGGACCTGTAAACAAGCCTTTTGCACTGTCTCCTAACATACAAGTCTCCATATGAGAACATGCTATTTATTTTTTCTCATTTACTTTGTGTGCCTGTACATGTGTGCACATATGCATGTGCATGCCATAGCACACATATGGAAGGTTGGAGAACAAGTTACTGGAGTCCGATCTCTCTGTCTATCACCCGGGTTCCAGGAATTGAACTCAAGTCATCTGGCTTGGCAGCAGTGCCTTTACCTGCTGAGCCATCTTGATGGCCCTGTGCTGACTGTTTTTGGCATCTCTGCAGCCAAGAGTCATAGGATCTTGCATCTTCTGATACTCTAGGACAAGAAGGATTGTGGTGGCTGAGAACCTATAGACAGGCATATTTCACTGATTGCTTTGTGCTCACTCAAAACTAAAGAAGTGGGGGGTGTGCCACTGTCAAACTGTTTTCTTGTCTGTGAGGACCCAGATTGATCTTAGGGATGACCCTGTGGCTGAGAAGTGTGTTAAGAAGACATAGAAGGCCACCATCATATCAGAGATTCCTCAAAAGCTGGCCCTTTCCCAAATAGTGTTACACCCTCGGAGACTGGAGACTGTTCCGAGGCCCATGAAAAGGCCCAGTGTGTGCGTCTGTCATAAGCAGGTATCAATGCTCTGGAACCTCCAGGGTAAACAAAGAGTTTCTGATGGGTGCTGTCATTTAAGAATGCTTGCTGGGTTGGTGAGATGGCTCAGCAGTTAAGAGCACTGATTGCTCTTATAGAGGTTATGAGTTCAAATCCCAGCAACCACATGGTGGCTCACAACCATCCATAATGAGATATGATGCCCTCTTATGGGTGTCTGAAGACAGCTACAGTGTACTTACATTAAATATTAAAAAAGAAGAAGAAGAAGTGTGCCATTTTGACTGTGCCTTTTTGGTCCAGCCATGAGCAAATCCAGTGTTTTATGGACTCATTAGAGTAATCACTCCCATCCTGCCCCTCTTGCCCGAGCGAGTGGTTCTGTGTGGCTCCCTTTTAAGGAGATATGCTGGCTATCTGCTGTCAAAGAAAGAAGTTAATGTCTAACTTCTTTCACTGATAAATGAAAAAGATTGAACTTTTATAACTGCCAAATGTGGGCTGGCAAGAGAGCTCAGGGTAAAGACGTTAGCTACCAAACTTGAAGACCTGAGTTCAATCCTCAGGACTCACACAGTAGAAGGATAGACCTGGCCTCTTCAAAAGGCTATCTCACTACACACATGCTGCGACTACCCTCAAAACACCCCAACACACAAGCACATGCACACACACTCACATCCCAGCACCCTCGTGGCAGTTCAGAACTTCTGCAACTCCAGCTCCACAGACCTGGACGCCCTCTCTGTGGCCTCTACAGGCACCAGGCATGCAAGTAGGCAAAACATCATACACATAAAATAATAACAGCTTAAAAACAAAAATATACCAAACTGATTGAGCTCACAGTCTCAGCAACTGTCCCCTTTCCATTGTCATGTGTGTGTAGTGTAGAGTCGGAACCTGACAGTGAGGATGTTGTGTTTCCAGAGCCCAGCTGAAGGCTGGGGAAACTGAGGAATGGTGCTGGATGGGAGGCCTGTGAGACTATGTGCTTTCCAGCCATGGGGATGCAGGCCTGCCGCCTGAAGGGGCTGCTGGTTAGTGTGGACAGAGGGAACTCTTAACAGCATGGAGCCAGTCAGGGAAACCCCAGATGTCGTGGAGAAGCCTCTGGCACCCATAAAGGGTTTTCTGGTATCACAGAAATCATGTTGGGATTGTATGACGCCTCTTCCTGAGTATTCAAGAGCTTGTTGCAGCTTTTCAGTTTATAAAAAGACTCAGATGATCTTTCCCTTGTTCCCCAAATTCTAATTCTTACTGATTTGCTTGTGTTAAACTGAGGCTTTCTCTCTTGTCAGTTGTTTAATATACACATTATTATCAAGAGAATTAAAAGGACAAACAAAGAGAGGTCCAACTCCTTGCAAACTTCCCATCCAGTCTCTGTGCCCATGACTCTCCCTTCCCTGAGGCTCTGAGACACACACCTGCTGCCTGTGGTCAGCCTGTCTTCTGATGTTGTCTGCAAAGGACTCCTTACTCACTCCCTGTCAACATTCTGGGGAGCCTTCTAGTGCCACCAGCATCAATTACTACCTCCTCAAGAAGGCAGATGCAACGGTTATGTCTCAGAGTCCATTCACCCTGTACTTCTGTACTAAGGACCCAAATCTTCCATAACCATTGGGATCCTGGAAGATGAAAAACGTGGCATCACTCTCCTTTTACTGTGTCCACACCATCTGGGCTGGACAAAATTACATAGTAGACCAGCACATACTGTGGACAGGACTTCCTTAGAACAGGCTTGGAGCAATCTAGAAGGTTCAGTGGACCTTAGAGATACTGCTGTTTGGCCAGGTGGGCAGAGCAATTCTGTGCAATTATAAATGTGTTTGAAACATGTGAGGGATAGTCAGGGTTAGAATCTACCACAGGGAATTGTGGAGAGGCCTAGAGCAGAGGCTCTCAACCTGTAGGTCTCAATCCCTTTAAGGGTTAAATGACCCTCTCACAGGGGTTGCATAGCAGATATTTACATTGCAATTCAAAAAAATAGAAAGATTACAGTTATGGAATACCAATAAATACAACTTTATAGTTGGGTGTCACCACAACACGAGGAACCGTATTAAAGGGTTGCAGCGTCAGGAAAGTTGAAAACCACTGGTCTTGAGTCTTCTAGGCCAGGTAGGAATTCAGCTACTAGATTCAGTGATCAGGAGTATCCTTAAGCAGCCTAGCTCCATGGGGTGGGGGGCAGGGTGGAGAGTCCCAGGCAGGAACACGCTGTCAGACTTGGAAGGACTATAGTCCCATCCAAAAAAGTGAATGTTTCACTTTAGTTAAAACACTGTCTCCAAAGTCATCTAAAAATGAATGTTTTTTTTTATTCTAATGTTTGTTGAGGAGGGGAGTGAATGTTTAATCTGTGGGGTTGAGATCTGCAACTAAAAACATGATGAGAATGCAGAGGCCCCTCCAGAGCCCACTCCCTCAGGTCTCTGGACTCTCAAGATGTGCTCCTCTACTGACAAGAAAGGGAGGGCTTGACCACGGGATCCAGCAAATATGCCTGGCTCTGTGACTAGCTTCCTATACTGCCGGGGCTAAGATATCTCCTCCAATTATGTCTCAGCCTGACACAGGATGCTTCCAAGGACCCCTGGGACTCAGTGGTTGTAGGCAGAGAAATCGATTTATCTGCTTGACTTTCTAAGAGAATGCAGCTAATAGAAGTCAATGTTTGGTTATCCACACAAGAATCATGGGTTCTGAAGTCTCCAGAATCCTAGAAGCCAGTAGAAAGAGATGTAGACAGAGGTTGGGAAGTAGGAGGCTACATGGAATGCACAGGAAGGCAGAGGGGTGGATGGGGACGGAGGGGACATTAGATAGGAGGAGAGCATTAGGCATCTGATCAAGGGGCTTACAAGTCTTTGGAATAGGTTAGCTTATAGCCAGGAAGACTTGAAGGAAAAGGAAGACTCTGACAAATAAAGGGACTGGGAAGTAATGGGTAAGTGGGGGCAGATAAAAAGGCAAGTGGCTGGCCATGTGGCATAAACTTCTACATGGGTAGTGTGGACCCTAAACAAGTACTTTACCCATGGAGTCATCTCCAATCTCTCTTGTCAATTTTTACTCGTGTGTTATTTTCTAGAGCATTAAACAAATAGATAGCAACAACAGCAAGAGGTTATGAACCATTGCACACTTCCCATTTGTGGCCCAGGCCCCTTCTTTAATACAGCAGAGGTGGGTTCAGCTCCCAGACAGACCGTCTACTGCCTGCAGCCAGGCTTCCTTCTGTTTTCCTTCTCTGTAAAAGGCTTCCTCTTCTCTGTCAACAGTTTATGGGTATCTCGGTGCCACCAGGTCCACAAAAGGACAAATGAAAAAAAAAAAACATTGATGGACAACAAGCAAAGCAGACATAGAAAATGACAATGAGAGACAGGCCAACAGAGGACAAAGAGAAACACAGGATGACTAGAAAAGGAGGACACAAGCTAAAGACAGCTATACACAAGCATTCAGGCAACAGGCAGCTATACACAAGCATTCAGGCAACAGGCAGCTATACACAAGCATTCAGGCAACAGGCAGCTATACACAAGCATTCAGGCAACAGGCAGCTATACACAAGCATTCAGGCAGAGCAACAGAGGGTGATCCAAGGCACAAGATCAGACAGAGGAGCAGACCACATAAGTGGGCACACAGACAGCAGACCACCCTACCTCATTCTTTAGGGACTGAGGCCTATTCTCAGGATAGTCCCAGCCTGAGTCACAGGCCTGTGTCTCATTGTAGCGGTGGCTCAGGATGTCTTCCAGGCTGGCACTGTCAGGAGGTGGCCGGAACATGAGGCAGGACTCGGGCTGGCCTGCCGTGTCGTTGGGTATGCTTACAGCCAGCTGCTCAGCAGCACTTAGGTTGAAAGTGTGGTTCTTAACCCAGGACACTGAACAGTGGTGAGCCTCATCAAGGACCATGAAAACCTGGCCAAACACAAAGAATGCAGACAGGAAATGAGGGATGCCCATCAGGATGGTCACCCGCATCTGAAAGCAACCAAATTCGCCCACTTCAGCCATGACCTGTGCAAACTGAGCCATGTCTGCTTCTCACTCTTTAGTCTAGGAATACTAGGCAGGTCTGAAACCTGGCTTTGAAGCACTTGCTGCTCTGGGCTGTGGTGACATCTACATTAATGTTTAATCTAGCCTTGCTAAGGTCTACCTATCAAATCTCTGCTACTAGCTGTCACCAAAATGTGCCATAGTTTGACACTGGAACGTGTCAAAACCCCACTAAGGTCTCATCTGTTAAAGACTGGGTGCCCACATGGTAGTACTATTGAGAGGCAGTGCAACCTGGAGGAGATGGGGCCTACCTGGAGGAAGTAGATGATTTGAAGGCATGCCTTTGGAGGAACTATTAGAGGCCCCATCTTTATCCTGTGCTTCCAGAACACCAGGAGGGTGGCAGCCTTGCCCCAACATACTTCTGTCATACTGTCCAGTCTCATTACAAGACTGCAGAAAAAGAAAAACAAAACAAAGAAACAAACAAAACAGAACCTAGTGACTTGAACCTGAACCAAAATAAATCTTTTCCCTTTAAGTTCTTGCTGTCAAGTATGGTGTTACAGCACAGAACGCTTACTAGCACCAAAAACAGGCATTAAGAACCAGATTAAAGGGCTCCAGAGATGACTCAGAAATTAAGAACACTGGCTCTTCTTCTAGAAGTCCTGAGTTCAATTCCCAGCAACCACATGGTGGCTCATGGGGGGTCATCTGTAATAGGATCCGATGTCCTCCTCTGGTGTGTTGAAGGAGAACCACAATGTACACACATACATAAAATAAATAAATCTTTTTTTTTCAAATTTAAAACACTTTATTTATCAATATTTGTATAAACATATATACTTATACATGTATACATATATACATACATACATACATATATAAATGATAATTAAATAATAAAATGTATTTTAAAAGTATGGGGGGTTGGGAAGAGTGGGAGGAAGGAGAGAGGGGAAAGTTAGGTAAATACAGTGTTCATATATGAAATTCTCAAAAAGGAATCCAGTTTTTTAAAAGGTTCAACAGATTAACTAGCATTTTACAATATGAAAGTAAATATGACCTATAATTATGTTGAAGGACATTTTAACTCACTACAAACTTTGAAGTTTAAAATAAGATCAATAAAAAATTATTTTACCCAGCATACTAACACAAACCACAATAACGTTTTATAATTCAAAGTATTTCTAAGAACAAGAAAATAGATTGTCAGGAACTAAGTCAGCAGAACCAGGGGTATACTGTGTGTTAATTTTTGTTTGTTTGTTTGTTTTTATCAAATCATAATTTTTACTTTTTAACACAGGGGTTATAAACACAAAAATGCAGAATGTGGGGAAGGGGATGACACAGGAACATAGATGTTCAGGGGGAGTACAGATATCTTTCAGAACAGGGTATCATCTGGGTGAAGGTTCAGGGGTCAGGTCACTATGTCCCTTCCTATGATTCCCTTGTCATAATCTAATTTGGTACTATCTGCCAAGGGCTGCCTATTTACAAAGTTTATGACTACTCAGGCTGGTAGACTTCAACAAAAGCTGCCTGTTTACAATAGTTTATAGCCCTCTGTTTCAGTGTTTTTCCATAGAGACCCAAGTCTTTGTGTTAGCAGGCATATATGTCAGGCCTATTGCTGATTTTAGGCTTATGGCTGATTTTAGGCCTTCAGTGTATAAGCAGGGCTGCCCCTGACATCTCCTCCCTTCTCCAAGTATAGAAGGGCTGTGGCAATTCTAATCTTGCCAAGGCGGGGATAGAGGCCTGACCTCCAGTAATTAAAGGGGACATTGTAATGGCTCCAGTCCTCCTGTCGTTGTACAGTGAGGCATAGGGGCCATACCCATCCTGATGTCTTTTTCCTGGAGAGGGGAAACTTTTGACATCTACCCCTATGCAGTCAGGCTTGTCCCTCAGGGAACCCAGAAACATATTTTTAACTTTTATTTATATTCCCTTGCAGTGCTTAGCCTCGCAGCCTCAGCAAGAATTCAGATTGCCAGACAGAGGGGGTTCTGGGTGGCCCCTCTCTGCTTGGTCTAGGGGTAGAAGCCCCCTCTTTTAGGATGGGTAGAGATGGGACTTAGGAACACCCTGGATAGAGAAACAACCTCATCTAGAGTCTCGTGGTCCTCCAAAGCTAACATATGATAATGTATCTGAATAGATTTTGCTATCAGATTATCTGTCTGTTGTTTCACAAAGTTAGTCAGCCTATTTAAGGCTGAGGGACCAAAGGAAATAAGCAAAAATAACCCAATTAATAATCCCAAGATGGAAGGAAGTAGAGTTAACAATCATGGAGAGGTTGAAGACCAATTCTTGTACAAGCTCTCCTTTTTCTCTTTCTCTTTCTGTCTTTTCTCAAGACCATCTCTGGCCTTTTTCATGCTCTCTTTAATCATCCCTGTTTTGTCTATGTAAAAGCAGCATTCTTCTTTAAGGGCTGTACACAGTCTAGAGCTGTTTACAGTCTTTTCTACTGTAAAAGAGAAAATCAGGTCCAATAAAGTCCTTTGGAATTTTTGGGGATCGCATCAAACAGCGAAACGAGGGATTTCTTCAGATTAGTGATGTCAATCTACAGCTGTTTGATGTCCTTGTCAAAGGCCCATTGGAGGTCTGAGTAGTATAAGTCCAGAGGCCAGCATCAGGATTAGAACTCCTAATAGCAGACATCACAGGTAATTAAGTTTTACCTGGAAGAGAAAAAAGAAAGGAATTCTCAGGGAAACTTCTCTTACCTGGATGACAATTGTTATTCATCTTATTTCTAATTGGGCCTGGTTTTGAGGAGGTATCTATTTAATTCATTAATCTTTTTGGTGGCCATTTAGTTGTGCCTTCTGTGGTATCAAACAGTTATATCAATCCTCGGCCCCATATAGGAACTGGGTCCTGGCCATTCCATTTAAGGGTAAAAAGGTCCTTCCACATAGTTATGGCATAGTTTTTATTGGTCTCATCAATGCCAGAGGCAATCAGCGGCAGATTTGCTGTGAGCTTTCATTTTTAGAAAGTTAAGAGTAAACAAGGCATGCTACTTCCACCCTCAAAGAGCATAAAGACACTATTTAAAGAAATATAATTCATTATTAATAATCTCTTTTATCAAAGGACTATTATAAATCAGCCAACAATTAATCAATCTATATATCAATTAGTGAGAGCTTCTTCTACTTTTTGTAAAATTACTCCTCTTTTGTCAATTAATTGTTGAAGGAAATTAAGATTTGCATCTCTCTTAAGATTATTAAACAGAGACATAAATTCTTTTGTGAAGAGCTTAAAATAAGATCTTAACCAATAAGCATCTCCTGGAAACTTTTGAAAATCGTTTGAAATAAGTAAACTTTCTTTCTTTCTTTCTTTCTTTCTTTCTTTTTTTTTTCCAGACCAATTATCTGTTATTTCTTTTTTATTGGATATTTTATGTATTTACCTTTCACTATTATCTCCTCTTCCTTTCTCCCCCAAAACCCTTTCTCATACCCTCTCTTCCAATTTTTATGAGGATGTGCTCCCATCATTCTCCCAATCCCACCTCCCTGCTCTCACATTCCCCAGCACTAGGGATTCAAACTTTCAGGGACCATGGCCCTCCATTTCTACTGTTGCCTAACGAGGCCACCCTCAGTTACCTATACAAGTGGAGCCATGAGTTCCTCCCTTTATGTTCTTAGGCTGGAGTTTTAGCCCCTGGGAGCTCTGGTTGAGTATTTTGTTACTCCTTCTAAAATAAAACCAAAGCACCCACATGTGTCTACGCATTGTGTCTTAGGTATTGTGAGCTTTTGGGCTAATATCCACTTATCAGTGAGTGCATGCCATGTATGTTCTTTTGTGATTGGGTTATCTCACTCAGGATGATATTCTCAAGCTCCATCCATTTACTTAAGAATTTCTTGAATTCATTATTTTTAATAGCTGAGTAGTACTCCATTGTATAAATATACCACATTTTCTGTATCCATTCCTCTGTTGAAGGACATCTGGGTTCTTTCCAACTTCTGGCTATTATAAATAAGGCTGCTATGAACATAGTGGAGCATGTGTCCCTGTTGTATGTTGAGACATCTTTTGGGTATATGCCCAGGAGTGGTATAGCTGGATCCTCAGGTAATACTATGTTCAATTTTCTGAGGTACCACCAGACTGATTTCCATAGTGGTTGTACCAGCTTACAATCCCACCAACAATGGAGGAGTGTTCCTCTTTCTCCACATCCTCGCCAGCATCTGCTGTCACCTGTGTTTTCAATCTTAGCCATTCTGACTGGTGTGAGGTGAAATCTCAGTGTTGTTTTCATTTGCATTTCCCTGATGGCTAGGGATGTTGAACACTTCTTTAGGTGCTTCTCAACCATTCGAGATTCTTCAGTTGAGAATTCTTTGTTCAGCTCTGTACCCCATTTTTAAATAGGGTTATTTGACAGTCTAGAGACTAATTTCTTCAGTTCTTTGTATACCTTAGATATTAGCCCTCTATCAGTTGTAGGATTGGTAAAGATCTTTTCCCAATCCGTTGGTTGCCGCTTTGTCCTATTGACGGTGTCCTTTGCTTTACAGAAGCTTTGCAGTTTTATGAGGTCCCATTTGTCAATTCTTGATCTAAGAGCGCAAGCCATTGGTGTTCTGTTCAGGAACTTGTCCCCTATGCCCATGTGTTCAAGGCTTTTCCTTATTTTCTCTTCTATTAGTTTCAATGTAGCTGGTTTTATGTGGAGATCCTTGATCCACTTGGAGTTGAGCTTTGTACAAGGAGATAAGTATGGATCAATTTGCATTCTTCTACATGCTGACCTCCAGTTGGACCAGCACCATTTGTTGAAAATGCTGTCTTTTTTCCACTGGATGGTTTTAGCTCCTTTGTCGAAGATCAAGTGACCATAGGTGTGTGGGTTCATTTCTGGGTCTTCAATTCTATTCCATTGATCTTCCTGCCTGTCTCTGTTCCAATACCATGCAGTTTTTAACACTATTGCTTTGTAGTATAGCTTGAAATCAGGGATGGTAATTCCCCCAGAAGTTCTTTTATCGCTGAGAGTAGTTTTTGCTATCCTGGGTTTTTTGTTATTCCAAATAAATTTTAGAATTGCTCTTTCTATCTCTATGAAGAATTGAGTAGGAATTTTGATGGGGATTGCATTAAATCTGTAGATTGCTTTCGGCAAGATGGCCATTTTTACTATATTAATCCTGCCAATCCATGAGCATGGGAGATCTTTCCATCTTCTGAGATCTGTTTCGATTTCTTTCTTCAGGGGCTTGAAGTTTTTGTCATACAGGTCTTTTACTTGCTTGGTTAGATTCACACCAAGGTATTTTATATTATTTGTGACTATAGTAAAGGGCGTTGCTTCCATAATTTCTTTCTCAGCCAGTTTATCTTTTGAGTAGAGGAAGGCTACTGATTTGTTTGAATTAATTTTATACCCAGCCACTTTACTAAAGTTGTTTATTAGGTTTAGGAGTTCTCTGGTGGAAGTTTTGGGGTCACTTAAGTATACTATCATATCATCTGCAAATAGTGAAATTTTGACTTTTTCCTTTCCAATTTGTATCCCTTTGACCTCCTTTTGTTGCCTAATTGCTCTGGCTAGGACTTCCAGTACGATATTGAATAGGTAGGGGGAAAGTGGACAGCCTTGTCTAGTCCCTGAATTTAGTGGAATTGCTTCAAGTTTCTCTCCATTTAATTTGATGTTGGCTACTGGTTTTCTGTATATTGCTTTCACAATGTTTAGATATGGACCTTGAATTCCTGATCTTTCCAAAACTTTTATCATGAAGGGGTGTTGAATTTTGTCAAATGCTTTCTCAGCATCTAGTGAGATGACCATGTGGTTTTTTTCTTTGAGTTTATTAATATACTCAAAGAATTACATTGATGGACTTCCATATATTGAACCAACCCTGCATTCCTGGAATAAAGCCTACTTGATCATGATGGATAATTGTTTTGATGTGTTCTTGGATTCTGTTTGCGAGAATTTTATTGAGTATTTTTGTGTCGATATTCATTAGGGAGATTGGTCTGAAGTTCTCTTTCTTTGTTGGGTCTTTGTGTAGTTTAGGTATGAGCGTGATTGTGGCTTCATAGAATGAATTGGGTATTGTTTCTTCTGTTTCTATTCTGTGAAATAGTTTGAAAAGAATTGGTATTAGGTCTTCCTTGAAGGTCTGGTAGAATTCTGCTCTAAAGCCATCTGGTCCCGGACTTTTTTTGGTGGGTAGACTTTTAATGACTGCTTCTATTTCTTTCAAGGTTGTGGGACTGTTTAGATGGTTTATCTGCTCCTGATTTAACATTGGTAACTGGTACTTGTCTAGAAAATTGTTCATTTCATCCAGATTATCCAATTTTGTTGAGTATAGGCCTTTGTAGTAGGATCTGATGATTTTTTGGATTTCCTCGGGTTCTGTTGTTATGTCCCCCTTTTCAGTTCTGATTTTATTAATTTGAATACTGTCTCTCTGCCCTCTGATTAGTCTGGCTTAGGGTTTATCTATCTTGTTGATTTTCTCAAAGAACCAGCTCCTGGTTTTATTGATTCTTTGTATAGTTCTTTTTGTTTCTATTTGGTTGATTTCAGCCCTGAGTTTAATTATTTCCTCCCATCTACTCCTCTTGGGTGCATTTGCTTCTTTTTGTTCTAGAGCTTTCAGGTGTGTTGTCAAACTACTAGTGTATGCCCTCTCCAGTTTCTTTTTGTAAGCACTTAGAGCTATGAGTTTTCCTCTTAGCACCGCTTTCATTGTGTCCCATATGTTTTGATATGATGTGTCTTCATTTTCATTAAATTCTAAAAAGTATTTTATTTCTTTCCTTATTTCTTCCCTGACCACATTATCATTGAGTAGAGTATTATTCAATTTCCATGTGAGTGTGGGCTTTTCCTTGTCTTTGTCATTATTGAAAACCAACCTTAGACCATGATGATCTGATAGGATGCAGGGGATTATTTCGATTTTTTAATATCTGTTGAGGCCCGTTTTGTGACCAATTATATGGTCTATTTTGGAGAAGGTACCATGAGGTGCTGAAAAAAAGGTATATTCTTTTGTTTTAGGGTGAAATGTTCTATAAATGTCTGTTAAGTCCATTTGGTTCATAACTTCTGTTAGTTTAACTGTATCTCTGTTTAGTTTCTGTTTCATTGATCTATCCATTGCTGAGAGTGGGGTATTGAATCTCCCACAATTATTGTGTGAGGTGCAATGTGTACTTTGAGCTTTAGTAAGGTTTCTTTTATGAGAGTGGGTGCTCTTGTATTTGGTGCATAAATGTTCAGTATTGAGAGTTCATGTTGGTTGACTTTTCTTTTAACGAGTATGAAATGTCCTTCCTTATCCTTTTTGATGGCTTTAAGCTGAAAGTTGATTTTATTCGATATTAGAATGGCTACTCCAGCTTGTTTCTTAGGACCATTTGCTTGAAAAATTGTTTTCCAGCCTTTTACTCTAAGGTAGTGTCTGTCTTTGTTACTGAGGTGGGTTTCCTGTATGCAGCAAAATGTTGGGTCCTGTTTGTGTATCCAGCCCGTTAGCCTATGTCTTTTTATTGGGGAATTAAGACCATTGATGTTAAGAGATATTAAGGAGAGGACATTGTTGCTTCCTGTTATTTTTGTTAACAGTGGAGGCGTTGTTTGTGTGGTTATTTTCTTTTGGGTTTGTTGGAAGAGGCTTACTTTCTTGCTCTTTCTGGGTTATAATTGCCCTCCTTGTACTAGTGCTTTCCTGCTATTATTCTTTGTAGTGCTGGGTTTGTAGAAAGATATTTTGTAAATTTGGTTTTGTCATGAAATATCTTGGTTTCTCCATCTATGGTAATTGAGAGTTTTGCTGGGTATAGTATCCTGGGCTGGCATTTATGTTCTCTTAGGGTCTGTATGACATCTGTCCATGATCTTCTAGCTTTTAGAGTCTCTGGTGAAAAGTCTGGTGTAATTCTGATAGGTCTGCCTTTATATGTTACTTGGCCTTTTTCTCTTACAGTTTTTAAAATTCTTTCTTTGTTATGTGCATTTTGTGTTTTGATTATTATGTGGCAGGAGGTATTTCTTTTCTGGTCTAGTCTATTTGGCATTCTGTAGGCTTCTTGTATGATTATGGGCATCTCATTCTTTAGATTAGGGAAGTTTTCTTCTATAATTTTGTTGAAAATATTTATTGGCCCTTTGAGAATCCTCACTTTCTTCTATACCTATTATCCTTAAGTTTGGTCTTCCTATTGTGTCCTGAATTTCCTGGATTTTTGTGTTAAGAACTTTTTTCATTTTGTGTTTTCTTTGACAGTTGTGTTAATATTTTCTATGTTATCTTCTGCACCTGAGATTCTCTCTTCTATTTCTTGTATTCTGTTGGTGATGCTTGCATCTATGATTCCTGATTTCTTTCCCAGGTTTTCTATATCCCTGGTAGTCTCCCTTTGTAATTTCTTAATTGTCTCTACTTCCATTTTTATGTCCTGGATGGTTTTGTTAAATTCCTTCACCTGTTTGGTTGTGTTCTCTTGTAATTCTTTAAGGGTTTTTTGTGTTTCCTCTTTAAGGGCTTTCACCTGTTTATCTGTTTCTCCTCAATTTCTTTGATGGTGTTATTTATGTCCTTCTTAAAGTTTTCTATCATCGTCATTAGAAGTGATTTTAGATCTGACTCTTGCTTTCCTGGTGATATAGGTAATTCAGGACTTTCTAAGGTGGGAGAACTAGGTTCTGATGAACCCAAGTACCCTGGGTTGTTGATGCTTGTGTTTTTGCGCCTGCCTTTAGCCATCTGGATCTCCTTGGTGCCACCAAGGAGATGTCCTCCTCTGGTGTGTTGAAGGAGAACCACAATGTACACACATACATAAAATAAATAAATCTTAAAAAAAAAAAAAAAAAGGCCGGGCGGTGGTGGCGCACGCCTTTAATCCCAGCACTTGGGAGGCAGAGGCAGGCGGATTTTTGAGTTTGAGGTCAGCCTGGTCTACAGAGTGAGTTCCAGGACAGCCAGGACTACACAGAGAAAGCCTGTCTCGAAAAACCAAATAAATAAATAAATAAATAAATAAATAAATAAATAAATAATAAAAGAACCAGATTAAAGAGGAAATGTAAGGATTCTTTGGAAAGTACGTTGGATGGTGTTTTGCTGGGTCAAACACATGAAAGTGGACACAGGTGTGGAAAGCTCAGGCAGACTCTTTGAAGGGACATTTGCTGAAGCAGACACAAGAGAAAAAATGTTCTGCTAAAGCAAGCATGTCAAAGGACACATGATAAAGGATTCTTTGCTAACAACACACATGTACTGGTCTGCCTTGCAATGCGTAGTTGAGCTACATTCGTGAGGATTCCAGAGAGGAATGCACTGAAAAACTTCTGGTAGTGTACTACAGTTTCTTGTTGAGTCCGAGGACTTAGGCTGATTGGATGCGTGTGCTGAGGCAAGGCATGTGGAGGACACGTGATGTTTGGAGGGGATAAATGGGACTCCCCGGAGTGATGGAGACAGAGCTTGGCTTGCTGGTACAGCTAGCTGTACAATGCTTGTGGGTCTTGAACCTTCTCTGATCTTCCCTTTTCTGAGAGAGGTACAGCTGAGAACTTCTCCTGGGATCTCTCCAGGTCCCTCCTGCTCACTCGAGCCAAAGCTGAAGCCTAGCTGTCTCTGCTAGGTCATGCCACCCACTGCTGTTGCTCACCCAGCTCTACTGAACTGGACTGCTGGTATCCATGAAGTGTTTGAGAGTGGATCGAGCTGCCGCTGTTAACCTGTGAACTGAACTGCCTATTTCCTGACAACACAGATGGGAGTTACTCCAAAGAACCATGCTAAACAGGTCCACTTCCCCTGTATCCTTTCTTTGCCACTACCTCTGGTGGGTGGTGGGCTACAAGGGAGGTTAAAGCATTTAAGAATCATCATTTTAAAAAAAAGGTTTGAAAAATTAAAGCTACATAGGATGCTTGTTGTTTGGAATGGTTGGTTGAGGACGGTGGGAAGGTTTGATTTTTTGCAAGCAGAGCTTCATGAGTTCCTGAGTGATTCTGGCCGAGTACAAAAGACCAGAATGCTGACAGGAATACTGAGGAAGGGCTGTGCTTATGAGTTCCTGATAGAAAAGGAGATTTAGAAACCAGACTAGAATGTATCCATGGGACATTCCAGAAAACAAGTACAAACTTGTCTATATTTAATCTGTTCTGTGACTTTGTGACGTTGTGTCCAAGATGATGGACAAACTGGTAGAGATTTCACCACAGTGCATATCCAGGCAGTGGCATAGATATTGTTGGCTGCTCTCGGGTAGTTTTACTGCAAGAACTTAGAATGAAAACTGAGGTGCAAAGATTTGAAAGCGTTGGCCAGTAAAGGAGACAATTTAAACATCAGTCTTTAAACCTTTCAGTTACTGAAAAGACCTGTGCCACTAAGGAAAGCCAAGCTTATTCCATTGGAACAACAAGATGTCTTGAGAACAGCTTAAGAATTGGCCCCTCACACTCCAGGCTCAAAGGGGGAAATCTGTAAACTCAAGTTAGAGGCTTTGCTTTAAGAGAGTGAGTGCTAGGATGTCCTGCACATGCAGAGCAACCTAAGGAAATGCTTTGTTGTATTCAGATACTCAAGACATGAATGGTTACTTTAGCCACAGTAAAAGGAGGAGCAGCTACTTCTACACTGGTGTCAGGTCTTGCAATCATCTAGATGGTGCTGACTTTGTAGTGATACAGAATTATGGGATCACGAGGGTCAAGGAAAGTCTGTGAGGCCAGACTATGTGTTTGGGGGTTGAAGTCTGTTCAGGCAGCTGTTGAACAAGCAGTGACTTAAACCATGAGGGTGATGCCAAGGCTGTAATGGAGACCCTAGAACACGAAATGCCAAGGAAAGCCACACACACTGAGCAGATTCACCCCAGAGCAGTAGCCAGGTGGGACGGAGTCAGCAAGGCTGTCCAAATCCTTTTGTTCACACATCATACCATCATGTGCCCCACAGAGTGAACATGCAATCCCACCAGTCAGGTACAAAGGCTTCTTTTCCCACATGGTCACTGGCATCTCTTGTGATTTCTTTTAATAATAGCTGTTCTGACTACGGTGAAACAATCACAACGTAGTTTTGGTTTAATTTTCTCATGGCTAAAGATACTGGATGCTTCTACATGTGTTTATTAATCATCTTTATTTTTCTTTTAAGGAATGTCTCATTTGTCCACTCATTACTCTCTTGGGGAAGAGAGGTTGTTTTTTAGTTCTTTACGTATTGTGAACAACCATTCTCTGTTCAATGCACACACAGCACCAACTTTCCATTCTGTAGACCGGCTGTTCTGCAGATCACTTCTTTTGTTATACAGCTTTTAAAGGTCAAACAATCCCATTTGTCAAATCTTGCAATCACTTCTTGTACTGGTAGAGTCCTTTTGGGAAATCCCTTGGCTGGGATCTTGAAGTGTTTTCTCTGCATTTTCCTTAATAATTTTATGGCTTATGTCTTTAATCCACTTCTGATTTCGTACAGAGAAGGATTTGTTTGTTTTCTCAGCACCCACTGGTTGAAGAGACTTTCTTTCCTCTAATGTAGACTTTGGGAACTGAAGTCAGGAATCACGTGGCTTTGGCTGCATGGGTTTATCTCCAGGTTCTCTTTCACATCAGTTTACACATGACACTTTCAGCTTGCTCTTTCTGCTTACAAATGCATTAGCTAACCAGGGTCATATGTGCTTCCATGTGAATTTAAGGCTTTTAAAGTTCTGTGAAAAATGACATTCAACTATGGATTGATTTCAGTAATAAATCTATTTTTCAAAATATTAATCCTGCAACCCATAAGTATGTGGCACCTTTCTATCTTCTAGTATCTTCTTCACTTTCTTCCTTTAGTGCCCTCAGCTTTTCATTGTAGTGGTCTTTCTTTACTAAGCTTGTGCAAGCATGTGTGTGTTTCTTTGATTTTCCTGTCTTCTCAGTAGAAAAGCTATGGGATTTTATCTTGATTTTGTGTGAAAGAACTCAAGACTTGTGAGACTTGATATTACTCAAGACACACAGCAGGGTCGTGATAATCTCATAGGGGGTTGGATTTCTAGACCTTTTTGCTTTTAATCTCTAGTCAGGGAATCCAAGATCAGAATCTGAGAGGATTAGTGTAGAGTGAGCCACAAAATCATCCACTGCTATACGTATTTATACTGCTAGAAATAATCCCTAGGGCCTCATGCTGTTAGGCCGGAGGTTTTGGGACAAAGGCCAGGATGGCATGGGCCAAGAGGTCCCTGCTTTTCTCTTCTGACCAGTTTACAAAAGATCTCTCAAAACACTGGACAAAGCCAGCTCCTAGCTCTGGATTCCAAAGGAACCACCAGACCTGAGAGCACACTATAGAGCCTTACTCACTCTGTACCTCTTCATCAAGTCACCACTCCCTCCCCCTCCCCTTTAAGAAGCCCCCACCCCAGCCAGGAGTGGGACTTGGCTGACCTCCTGAAGTGAGACTGGCCAACTCACCCAAATAAACCTGCCTTTTACTTTAAAGGCAGCTCAACTGGATTTATTGCATTGGCAGAGATGCCAATCACTAGCTATCTTACTTACTATTGCTGTGAAGGCACACCATGATCAAAGCAATTCCTAAAGAAGAAAATATTAATTAAGGGCTTGCTCACAGTTTCAGAAAATTAGTCCACTGTCATCATGACAAGAAGCATAGTGACAGACAGCCAGGCATGGGGCTGAGTGTTTTCATACTGATCTACAGTTAGGCAGACATGTGCATGTGCGTATGTGTACACACACACACACACACACACACACACACACACACACACGGAAAGGGGGGTGGAACAGAGAGACAGAGACATGGGCCTGGCATGTTCTTTTGAAAACTCAAAGCCTAGTAAAGTACTTCCTCCAACAAGGCCACACCTCCCTAATCCTTCTCAAACAGTTCCACTCCCTAGTGACTAAATATTTGAGTATGATATCCTCTGGGGCCATTCTCATTCAAACCAACATATTAGGTAGAATGTCCATTATAAAAGAGTAAATCTGTGATCTGGATTGCAGAACTCCTGTCTTAGTTTGGGTTTCTGTTGCCGTGAAAAGACAGCATGACCAAGGCAACTTAAAAAAAAAAAAAAGATTTGTTTATTTATGTGAGTACACTGTCACTGTCTTCAAACACACCAGAAGAGGGCATGGTTCCTATTATAGACTGCTTTAAGCCACCATGTGGTTGCTAGGGATTGAACTCAGAACCTCAGGAAGAGTAGCCATTGCTATTAACTGCTGAGCCATCTCTCCAGCCCCAACCAAGACAACTCTTATAAAGGACATTCAATTGGGGCTGGCTTGCAGGTTCAGAGGTTCAGTCCATTTCAAAGCAGGAAGCATAGCAACATCCAGGCAGGCATGGTACTGGAAGAACCAAGAGTTCTACATCTTGATCCAAAGGCAGCCAGGAGAAGACTGCCTTCTAGGCGCTAGGAGGAGGGTCTCAGAGCCCACCCTGACAGCCTGACACACGTCCAAAAAGAACATACCTACTCCAACAAGGTAATAGTGGCACTCCATGGCTCAAGCATATTCAAACCACCACACCCTGGGTTTGAGATCTGAATCCTGTACCGGCTTCAACTATGGCAACCACAATGCTGAGCAGCAGGCCCACTGCTCCCATGTCCCCCGAGTACCGGCTATTCCCTGTTCAATAGCTGAGGACAGGTATAGTTTACTTACCACATGCTAGCCATATCTTCCCTTATAAAGCCTCTCTGTTGTGCTCATCAAGACAGAGACAAGAGCACACTGTGGCATTACCTCCCCAGGGAGATGTGAGTAAACATCTATTCACACCACAGACCCACCATACCTAGAACAGAGAAATGATCTACCCAAATCCTCCTTGATAAACTTGCGAGTTCACTTGGCTTACAGACCAGATGTGCATAAAGGGTTACTTACGAGGGTGTGGATAACCTTCAACATTTGCAAAATGAAAAGTCCAACCCCAATTGAGTGATAAGCTAAAAGCTGTATAAACCAAGTCTCTGCAGATGTGACCCTTCACCCTTCTGTATTCTCCAGGACCTGCCAAGACCACACAGGAAATTAGCATGAAAGAAAGAGGAATTGGAGGCTGTAATGTCAGGTCAGGGTTGGATGACCTTCCCCCAACTCTTTCTATTCGCCAATCTTAATGCAGCCTATCTTGGGAGGGTCTCACACTGGGAATCAGAGCTGCTCTGATTTCAGTGTAGAAGTAGCTATGTCATACCTGGTGGAGATGATTCACAACACAGGTCCGTGTATCTGGCATGACCTTCGATTAACTACCGATGAAGACACCTTCACCTGATAACACATAAGGACCTGGGTAACTGGCAAATATACCCAACTGCAGTCCAACAGCCTTGAGCAGCCCCACCCATTCGGTGAAACCTCTCATCTGGGCTGTTGCCTGTGTCTGCTGCTTGCTTCTGTGGATAACTTCCAATATCCTGGCGTCTCCACTGAAACTCAGGCTTCATCTTCACATAGATTTGTAATGGCCCCAAAGCCACTTTATAGGGAATATAAACCCTCACATGCTTCTTGGCCTCAGCAAATTTCTGGACCCTTTCTGCCACCTTCTGTGGCCCATCACTTGTATCTTTTGTGCTGACAAAACCAGTACCATGTAGATCAGAGGTTCTCAACCTGTGGGTTATGACCCTGTTGGGGACTGGACAAATCTTTCACAGGATCGCACATCCAATACCCTGCATATCAAATTTTTACAATTCATAACAGTAGCAAAATTATAGTTACGAAGTAGAAACAAAGTAACTTTATGGTTGAGGGGGGGTGTCACACAGCATGAGGAACTGTATTAAAGGGTCCCAGCATTAGGAAGGTTGAGGACCACTGATGCTGTGAAGTCCTTGAGATGTCGCCTGGTTGCCTTGAATGACAGCTGCAGTTTGCAGTCTAGTTTCTGAATGAGGGGATTCTTTCAGAACCATTCTCAGTTCAGGCTCTTCCTTTGAATAAATGAACTATTTTCACAAATTCTAATCTTTCGTAGGTGAGGGCTTATCTTTAAGGGAAGCCTTTCTACTATCTCAGTGAAAAGAGAGAGGGTTTCTTCTTGAAGGTGCTAATTCCTCTAACAACTGATTATGGTGCTCGGTCTACGCTTTCTTTATCTGCAACTTCAAATTGCTCACACTGCATTCCCAACAAGGTTCACTTGCATCTTATCTTTGTGCTTTCTCACTGTGGATCTACTTACACACGCAATAGCCTTATCACAGCCTGAAGAGTGTACTATCTGGGTTCTCTGTGAGAAACAAAACAAACAACCTCGACGTTTTGAATCTGGCTTCACTCAATTTCTTCCAGGATACAATGCAGCCTAATTCTTTGCCACAATATATGATCAAAGGCTTCCAGCCCAATTCCCAGAGAATCCTTGTTTCCCTCTAAAACCTCCTAAGTTGAATGAGACTGCCTGCATTCCTCTGAGCATTCTGGTCTTACAAGCTCCCAGTAGAACGGCCCACTAAGCCCTGTTTACAGTGTTTTAGGGATCCATTGGCCCAAGGTTCCAAGTTTACATACTCCTCTTTGCAAACCTTCCTCAAAGGTCTAAGAATCGCATGATCAGATCTGTCACGAAAAGCCAGAACCTTCCATACCAGTTCTCTATGTGACTTTTCTCTTTGTTGTGACAATATATCAAAGCAACTGAAGGAAGAACTGACCCTGCCTGACAGTGTGAGGGTGGAGTTTAATCAGTGCCACCACCGTGCCAGGAAGTAGACAGTACAACTCGGGTCTCAGCTCCCTTCACGCTTTTATTTATGTAGTTCAGGAACTCAGCCAATAGGAAACTGCCCATATTTAGGACCTTCCCTCCTCAGTTCTGAAAACATCATTACAGACACCACCCAGAGACGTCCCTCCTTAGTGATTCCAATCCAGACAGGGTGACAATGGAAATTAAGCATTACAGAATGAAAATATTTCTCCTAGACATATATAATCCCCAAGAAATGGAAATAATGTCTACCAAGAAATGGAAGAGATAATGTCTACCAAGATCCCAAAGGCAGCTCACAAAACAAAACAACAAAAGCTAAAGAGCATGTTTGTCTATGATCTCAAAAGAGAACAGTATGAAATACCCATGACTGGATGCCCAGCCAACAGGTACAGTACTGCTCACTCCTCGGAGAAGGTAACCAAGTGTGAAGGGGGAGATGCTGAGAGAATCTGTGTGCTCCAGAAATAGTTTCACAATGTTCTCCAAGGGTTTGCACTGTGGACATCGGGCCAGGGTGTGGCAATGTGAAAACTGGTGGGACCTGTAAGAGGCCTGACCAAGGAGGAAAGTGTTCAAGTTTGTGACGTGATATCTCGCATATGCACACACTCCTTCCTCCCTGATCCTATTCACCACGACAATCCCACAGAAACAATCAAAGAAGAAAAGACCAAGACACACACCAGGATCCTAACGTGAACATCTTACTGAGCAGTGATTCAGAGACAGAGGTGAGCAGGGAGGTTGGTCCTGTCCAACAGCAAGCTGGCCTTGTGTCTCTTTCAAACTAGGGCCCACTGATATCCACTGAGTAATGAGGTGCGGGATATGAACTGGTCCTTAACAACCACAATCAGAACTAGGAGCACTATTAATGCTAACTTGGGGAATAAAGCTTCTTCCTTTAGCCTCCATTTCTTTTTCAGGGAACTGTGTCATTGAGGACCTGCAAAGGGGGAAAAAAAGCAGTCAGTGCTGTCCACGATGCAGTCCCATGATTAATAAATGCCCTTATCAATTCTAGCAGGAAAATAACCTATGATATCTGTGGCACCAAGTTGGTGCCATGTTACCCAGTGAGCAATCAGTAACTAATAATGAACTACAGTGATTGGGGGGCCTGGGGAGAGGCCAGAAGTCTGCGCTCACCGTGTGGGGTGCCTCTGCTCCAGGTCCTGGAGGGTATCCTTCAGGGTCTGGCCCCGTGTCTCAGGCAGCAGAGCACACAGTAGGCCTGCACCAATGGGGAGGCTGCCAAAGATGAGCATGGGAATCGCCTGGTGGTACTGCTCCAGTAGCATCACAAGGGGTGTGATGATGCCACTGACCCTGGCGAAGATGCTCACCAAACCCATGCCTGTTTGCCTGGGGAAAGCAACACAAGCTGAGGCTCTGCCCACTGATGCAGGATGCACTCACTCCACAGCTGTGAGGAGCCAGGTCTCAGCCACCTTGGTCTAGCCACGGGGCAAGCTTCCTGGACTAGCCATACCCCTGTCTTCCCCCCATCACTCAAGAGACCCAAACACCCTTTCCTTCAGAGTGCTCCTCTCCTGGGAGCACTCCTTCCTCTCCTCTCAGCTCTTACTTCTGTCCCACATTCAGGCCCTGACATGGCCAGAGCCTGCCTATGTCCATAAGTGACACCTTGGGGAATGGCACTAGACTTCCTAGGCCCTGTAAGCAGCTCACTGGCTGTCTGTGGGCTGATGACAAGGGGCAGAGAGACTGGGTGGTATTAGATCCGCAGGTCAAAGGACCAAAAGTCACCCCAGCACCTCTTACCTGATGATGGTGGGGAGGAGCTCGGCCGTGTACACATAGGAAATGGTGAAGGCAGCAGATGAGGCAAACTTCCCCACCACAGCCAGCACAGTGACCACCGTGGGAAGATCTGGAGGAAGTGCAGGACAGTCACACAGAGAGAAGGACACCATCACCTAAGCCTGCACACCTCCCTGTCTATTCAAATGCCTCACCCTCTATACCCACACCCTGGGGAAGCCCTTAGTCCTGAAGGGGGTGGGGCAATGTCTCTAGCCATGGCAGGGAGGAAGAAGGGAAACAGCCTGGTACCTCCTGGGATGAAGATGATGATGATACACATGGTGCCAGCCAGAGTCAGGGCACAGAACTGGCTCCACTTGCGACCCAGCTTCTCCATCATGGGGATGCTGAGAAAGCGGGCAGGCACTTCCACTGCTCCAAATATTAGCTGTGTTAGGTAGATATCCAGGCCAAAGTCCCCCACTTGGAGGCCGAGGCCATAGTATACCAGACTGTCCACAAACCTACAAAGTACCCAAGTGTCCCTGTCACTGCTGGGTGTACATCAAGTCACACCCAAAGGAACATCCTGGCTTTTGAGTTCAGACCAGGAGACATGGGCCCACCTGAGGAGAAACCATCACAGTTAGAGCCTCTGTCCACCCCTCCAGTGACACACAGCAGAAAACAAGTGACCCTCTGCATCTGTCCTAATGGAGGGACAAGGCCCTGGGCACTTACCAGACAACTATGAGAATCAGAGTCACCTTCCTGAGGTGAGGGTGTCTGAAAAGATCCAAGGCATTCCCCGAGGGGCCTGTCTTCTCAGGGACCAGCTACAAGAAGGGCAGAGTTGAGGTGCCAGGGCACAGGCATGGAGATTGGCTTGAGCTGGGGCTGGGCCTTCACCTGCTTACAGGTACCTGGTTTAGGAGCTCTGAGGAAAGTGGCCGGCCATTCACCAAGGCTGCCTTCTGAACAAGTTGTTTGGCTTCCTCTGTCCTTCCTTGAGACAGGAGCCACCGTGGAGATTCTGGCAGAACCCTGTCAACCACACATGGCCGTGATGCTGGGGTCTTGAGCTCTGTGCAGCTATCCACCCAGAATTCCAGTGCACACTGAACCTCCCACCCAAGCCCTACGGGCTCCCTCCTCTGGGTCCTGCATTCTGCCACAGTGCTCTCAACTAGGGTGGCCTGTCACTTGCAAGGGTCTGCTCACCAGAAATAGAAGACAAGGAGGAACATGGGTGCGGTGCCTATTATCTGCAGGAGTCTCCAGTTTCGGACACCGTAGGCCAGTCCTGCTAACACCATCAGCCCAAGGGCAAAGCTGCTCTGGGCCAGGACCATGGCTTGTGTTCTCCGGGATGGCCCAACCCACTCTGACACTGTGAAAACAAAGGCTGAGTTTGGACTAATCTCCTCACTTTCTGTTGATATCCAGATGGTATCATGGCAAGGACTGAGCCTCATTCACAGCATAGGAAGCTCCTCTATGACCTCCTTAGGTTGAGATGACTGAAACTTTCCCCACAGGCTGTTCAGGGGCTCTCACGAGCACAGGTTTCAGACTGTCCTGATGGCTCCAGGGCTCACACACTCACCCATAATCATGGTGCTCATCATATATCCAGCAACAGCAATAGCTGAGACGAAGCACAGAACCATGTAGAGTTCAAAACTGGGCACAAAGGCTGTGGCCACGCCTGTGACGCCTGACAGAAGCACCTGCAGCAGAATGCTGGCTCTGCGACCAATCCTGAGGTAACAGGAAGACAGGATTTGAAGTGAAGAGGCCTTACCAGAACCGAATCAAGAGAGCCCCAGGCAAGCATATTCTGGCTCTCTGTCAGAGTGGGAAGATAGGGTTTTCCCTGGGAGGCCCATCTGAAGGTAGGCAATAGGACTTATCTTGATGGCCACTGGTATGGCTCCAGGAGGATAACTGAGAAACCTAAAAGCATGCTGGACCAGAAGCACCTACCAGTCACAGACGGGCCCAAAGACCAGGGCCCCAACGAGGAGTCCAGCCATGAACACCGACTGAGAGGTCCTCTTCAGGTTCTTCCGATCACACACCAGGTCAAACTGAAATGAAAGCAATGTATGTAAGACTGGGTGTAGCATCCAGGGCCAACCAAGTTTATCATCTAAACCCCATGGTTCCCACACTGTATACCAAGGCAATTCTCTGCACCATAGTGAATTCATTGAGCACAGAATATTTAAAAATTTGAAGGGAACATGATACAATCATTGAATTCTGACTGGTATCCTACAACTGCTAGCCGGAGGTGGCATGGAGGCATACATCTGGGAAAAAGTTGAAAAGCAGTAAACCATTCTGGTCAAGCAGTAAGGCAGGTAAAGAGACACGGGAGGAGACAGTAAGTAGGACAGGGAGGGAGGGCATCAGGCAGAGCTCATGAAAAGGACAAAGGGAAGAGCAGGGGGAGAGAGAGAAAACAGAGGTAGGCAGCTGGGCAGATAGGCAGAAGGATACACCAAGAGATACAGACAAGGGAACATTAAAAGGCCAACAGCCACTTAGGTAGCAGAGCAGCCAGAGAAAGTTACAGTGGCATATGCATTCAGCTGGCATTCAGAGCTCAAGACTGGGCACAAGGCTGGCCTGGCCTGTGATGCCCAATGGGGGAGTGGACAAGATGACTGGGCTAAAGGAGAAAGCAGGCACAAAGACAAGAGACAGAGCAGCAAGTAGCAAAGGCACAGGGTCCGAGGAATGGGCAGACATGTGAACAACAAACAACAAGCCACCCTACCTCATTCTTTAGGGACTGAGGCCTATTCTCAGGATAGTCCCAGCCTGCGTCACAGGCCTGTGTCTCATTGTAGCGGTGGCTCAGGATGTCTTCCAGGCTGGCACTGTCAGGAGGTGGCCGGAACATGAGGCAGGACTCAGGCTGGCCTGCCGTGTCGTTGGGTATGCTTACAGCCAGCTGCTCAGCAGTACTTAGGTTGAAAGTGTGGTTCTTAACCCAGGACACTGAACAGTGGTGAGTCTCATCAAGGACCATGAAAACCGAGCTAAACACGAAGAATGCAGACAGGAAATTGGGGATGCCCATCAGGATGGTCACCCGCATCTGAAAGCAACCAAAGTCACCCACTTCAGCCATGACCTGTGCAAACTGAGCCATGTCTGCTTCTTACTCCTTAGTCTAGGAACACCACGCAGGCTTGCTGCTCTGGGCCGTGGTGACAACTATATTAATGTTTAACCCAGCTTTGGGCAGCTACACCTATCAGTTTATACCTTACATCCGTAGTCTGACAAGAAAGAATATCGAAACAACAACAAAACCCCTCAAACCACACTTATGTGAGAATGTTTTATTGTCTGTGACAGACAGACATCACAAGAAGAACACCTTTCTAGGCCAAAGTCTTCAAAAGATAAAATTGTCTTCCTCATTGATTTCCAACCATAACACTTAAAACAATTCATAGACACTTCTATTGCTTTACCATGACAAAAAACAAAAAGCCCTTAGATTCTAGGAGTGTCTGCAACATTTGGAGGGGCATAAACATCTCTTCCGGAGACTAAGCTTCACGAGAGGTGGGAGACAGATAACAGGTCCATAGCAAAGGCTCCTGAGTCAGTGGTTTCACCAAGCATTGGACCTCACATTGCACAATGCAACACAACACAGTGCCTTCTGGGGCAAACGTGGCAAGACTGACGTAGGTCTAACCAACTGCTCTCACACGTATCCGAGATCTGCTCCACAGGAGAGAATTGACGTTTGTGCCTGTAAACATGATCAGAACCTATGGCTACTAAAGTCTCATGCCCTAGAATAGAATTGATGAGTGTTATTTTATTAAATAGCTATACTGGGAAAGTGTTTTCTCCATCCATGTTTTCTATTCCTAACTTGTGATGCTCTTAATCTTGGTCAAGGAAGCTTCTTGTTGCAGAGGGTAGTTGTTAACTCTGAGACTTAACTGTTCAAATTGGTGAGACTAAGTGAATGTGTATACTCAGCCAGAGCAAAGATCTCTCTCTCCCTCTCAACAAGCCTCCCTGACCATCACAGAAGAGAGGGCAGAGTGGGTATAAGCGCTGGTTCTAAGTTTGGTGTGGAGAGCTGTGGAAGGCTGACCTCTCTGTACATGACATGGGCGCTGCACACATCAGCTGTAGTTATCTACACATGACCTGTACAAGATTAAGTCAGCTAAAAATGCCAACGTTTCAGAAACAACCAAAGTGACCATAAAGGAAATGTGGCCCATATGTACAACAGAATATTATTCACCATTAAAAATAAAACAAAAACCAAAACCAGTGAAACTCTGCTCTTTTGTGACTGTATACTTTAAACTGCAGATTTTAGTAACTGAACACAGCCAAGCATGGAAAAACAAATACCTTATGAGAATATGTGAAACCTTTAAAATCCTTATCTCACAGGAGGTAAGAGTAGAAGAATGTTTCCCAGAGTCCTGGGGGCATAAGGAAGAAGGGACAATAAAAGCTGATCAATATCTATTAAGTAATGACCGTGAGAAAAGAGTTCTGGTGTGCTGCTGCTCCTCCTCCACCCTAAACCCTACCTGAGGTGCTAATGGCAGCTGTTTGCTGCATAGGAAGAACCATCCTGTGAAGGAGTGGCCATTGATAGGTTGACTGTGCTTCTTTAGGTGAACCCACATCCGTGCACATACGGACTCATATGTCTACTAACTGTATTCAGTGGGTTATTTGCTTATTTCTAAACAATGGGCTGGAAAGTTGGCTCAGTGGTTAAGAGCACTTCTTGTTCTTGCAGAGGACCTAGATTTGGTCCCCAGCACCACCATGACAGCTCACTCCTCTCCATAACTCCGGTTTCATGAGTATCCAATGTTCTCACCGACCTCCACGGGCATGCCCATGATATGCATAATGCATACATGCAGGCCAATCATTCATACACATAAAAATTATATATAATAAATAAAACTTTAAACATCTACAATATGCAAATGAAGACATGATGTTGGGAAGGAGATGTGTTAGGGCAAACTGCGAAAAGGGAGTGGAGGGTGGGTATGGGTATGACTAAGATATTCAAACATGAAATTTTTTTTTTTTTTTTGGCTTTTCAAGACAGGGTTTCTCTGAGTAGCCCAGGCTGTCCTGGAACTCACTCTGTAGCCCAGGCTGGCCTTGAACTCAGAAATCCACCTGCCTCTGCCTCCTGAGTGCTGAGATTAAAGGCATGCGCCACCACTGCCAAACATGAATTTCTCAAAGGAAAAAACTTGCCTGCACTAACTCTGCCAAGACCAATTTCTTGCCTATAACCTTGATATTCTTCTGCTGATCTTATTTTTTTTTTTTTTTTGGTAGTATGTAGTACTAGCTAATCCCAGGTACAATACTGCAATAACTGAAGCTTCCTCGGTCTGTACATTAGTCAACAGTGTCCTATCAAGGCTAATGTCCTGATTTTGATAGGTGTGTATGGTTGAGAGATATTTACATTCAGAGGAGCCACAAGGAATCTTTGGTATCACTTGCAAATATTCCTGTAAGTCTGTGCTTACTTCAAAATAAAAGTCTGAATAGCTGTGTCCTTGGAACACACAGAAGGCAAGCTGGCAGACCTGAAGATGTTCAATAGCATAATCATTAGGAAACTGCAAATTAAGACAGGAAACCACTACATACCTAATAGAACAGCTCCATTCAAAATACTGACACCGCGTCAAGTGCCCAGGTGTGTGGAGCAACAGGAATGCAAAACAGTAAAGCTCTTTTAAACAACAGCTTAACAATTTACTTACAAAACTAAACATACTCTTACCTTAAAACCCAGCAATTATGTTCACTGGCATTTGTCAAATGGGTTGAAACCTTATGTCCACACAAAACCCTGCCCAAAGATTTCAGGAGCTTTGTTCTTAACTGTCCAAACTTGGAAAGGACAAAAGATATCCTTCAGTAGGTGGATGATGAGCTGTGGTGGACACTGGAATTCAGTGCTAAAAACAAAAAGCAAGCAAAAAGCTCCAGCTATTATAAAAAGATATGAAAGAACTTTCTATAGCACTATATAGAAAGTTATAATATATATATATATAAGTATATAGCACTTATATATTTCTATATAAGAGAAGCCAATGTGAACAGACTACATACTGTGTAATTGCTCCTAGCTACACAGAGATCAATGGATCATGGAGGGACACTCATGTGAAGAGTGCCTGTCCTGCATGAGGTCCTAGGCTCAACCCCTGTGCTTGTGACATGAAATAAAAACAATCCACAACCAATACAAACACTGGTTGCCAAGGAAGAGTCAGTGTGGAAAGACATGAACAGGCCAGGTAGAAGAGAGGATTTTAATGGGCACAGATGTAGTTTACATCAAAAATATGATTCACAATCCACATTCTCCATGGGGAGAAGCTCAGCACTGCTCCACACTGTCCAACAGGAATCCCAATGGCTACAGTCCTCCCCTGTCTAAAATCATAAGCAGAATCAAAGAGTCAAGAAAAAAATCAAGACATAATGGGAATGGCTCCCTGCCTGCCATGTCCAGTTTCCTTCTCTCCATCTGGGGCATGTGTTTCCCCAACTGGAGCACCACAGTTTAACCACAGAAATGTGGATGTCAGTGAGCACATCTGTTTGTGTGCACCTTGGCTACACTCTAGTCGCATGTCATGTCCTACTCAGAGCTCTCCCAAGAAGGGAAAGAAAAAAAGCATTCATACACCATTAAGGACAATTTACTCTTTATTGATTAAAAATCAAAACAACAACAACAAAAAAAAAAAAAAACCAAAAAAAAAAAACCAAAAACAAACAAACAAAAAAAACCAACAACAACAACAAAAAAAAACCATGCAGTAAAATACAAGTCAAGAGAAGAGGAAGAAGGTAATATTTTACATTTTCCACCATCCAGCAAACATCCTAAGGAGGAACTGGCATTACTGGTACATCCTTGCTCTAGCCTTCAGATTACTTAGCAGTCTCAGCTGGCTCTAGTATTTGGTTGAAAACAGAAGGGAAAACACACAAAAAAACAAGAACCAACCCAAATGATTTCTTATCATCTAGAAAGACCATTTCACATACTATCTTGGCTATATTGGCACATGCTATCTTGTGCTATAGTTAGTCATTACTCCAGGGACAAAGGTATTTTGAGGACTTAAGTGACAGAGTACCCCTGGAAGCACTGCTCCGGCTCCCTGGGTTCTGAGCTGGCCTACCTAGGGAGTTTCCACTGACTGGTTCTCTCACCATCAATCACTGCATAAGCCAGCACAGGGAAGTCACCACACATCACAGAGAAGTAACATTGTCCTGGGTCTTAGTGTAGACCTCCTAGTTGCCAAAACAGCAAACAATGAACAGAAAAGAGCCCCGGGACCTTTACTGTCATGTCTGTCCCCCACAGCAAGGCAAACGTGATGATGGTCTAGAGAATGTGAACAGGAAATAGGCTGCTGCTTACTTCCAGCCTGGCACTGGACCACCCCCAAGTCAAAAGCCAGAAGAGTGATATCAAATTCCTTTCTGAGCCATTAAGTGAATTAAGTGAGTCAAGCTGCTGAAACCAAACTGGATTCTACAGCAAGCCATGAGTCTTCTGCAAAGGTAACATTGCCTGCTTCCCATACGCAATCCCACCTCCCCGTCTTTGCTTCCTCATAACCCTACCTTTAACAAGTGGGGGAAAGAAGAAAGAAAAACAACTAGCTGCTCAATCTTTTTTCTCCCTCCTAGCTCGGCAGGTTCCTCCTTTTACCAACCTGCTGGGACCTTGGGACCTTTTCCCAACCCCTCTGTCAAATCCATCTTCTCTTCCTCTCCAACACCTTTCTCAACATGCCTTTGCACTCAACAGTACCAAAGTCCATGACTGAAACTACAGGCTCAGCATAAATGAAACCATGAGGTGGCACAAGTTAGCAATGGAGAAAGCTTTTAGGTATGTTCTAAGAGAAAAGTCCGCAGAGCTGCTTGAGGAGCAATGCTATGGTTTGACCCTCAGAACCGGGTGAGATGGGCTGAGGGTGGGAACATACTGGGTACCTAATCTTGTTCATCAAACCAACAATGGCAGGTGCAAGGAACTCTATAAAAGGCAACTAACTAGTCCTTTTCTAGGGCCCACTGCCCATCTTTGTGTGTCTCTTTAAGGCCAGACTGACTATTCCATTCTTATATAAAATTTGGTAACTTGGCAGGCTTATTAGCAATTAGACAAATGCTATTTAACAGTAGGAAAAAAAAAAATCAACCTCACTGATTATTCCCATATTGCATTGAGCTCTTTTTTAAACCTAAAGAATAAGTTACATAATTTCTGTAGAAAATCAAATCAACACTGTCCACTTGTCAACCTAGAGGTCACGGCACGTGTGGTTTCACGTTCCATCTGGGTCAGTTTAGTGGATGAAGACCCCTCCACGGAGTCAGTGCAAGAGAGGAGCAGAAGGCAGGCCTCTAGCCTAGTGCGGGTCTCCTTTATTGCTGTAAAAATCTCAGTCGTGTACACCATTTCCTCAGGATTTAGAGGCAAATCCATCTTCACAGGAGGATCAAAGATCAGTTTTTCTTCAGTTTAATTTTTTTAAATATTGAAAATACTTTCCCAATGATATGATTTACAAAGGTCTTTTTCTTGTTCAAAAACTACCTCTGGCAAGATCTGTAAGCCATTGCTTGATGTTTTCTGCACAAACAATCCATGGTTGCACTCTGAAGGAGCAGATGGCTGAAGTCTGACTACTGTCAGATGTTTCGCACCAGCTGAGGTTAAGGCTAGCAACCCTTTCTGGAGGGAGCAGTGAAGGGGGTGCCTGAGAACAGCTCAGCAAAACACGTAAGAGACACCATGAAGAGGACAGACAAGAGTTTAGGCTGCCTCCATTCGAGGCTGTGCTTTTTCCTAACAAAGGTTGCTAGAATTCACATCAGGTACAAAGAAAAAAACAGTAATTAAATTCTCTGGGTTCCAGCTGAACAATCAACTTTTAATTGCTACTTGAGTATTAAAGAGATATCCCAAGATGCTCATGTCCCAGCAGGTGTGGGAGAGCAGGCAAGATGAGGCTGCCCAGTGCAGCTGCTCTATCCACTGGGGCCATCACTGTAGTAAGGCAAGAATGAGTTGAGAGACTTCCATCCTGGGCCTTGAGGCACAATGGCCACTTCTGCTTCTCAGATGGAGGGAGAGGGGACATGAGCAGTGTGTCTACCAACAGAACTCTCTGAGGAAATGCTGGCCACTGGTGATCCAACTTTTCTTTCCTTGTAGGAAAAGGGAGGTAAGGAGAGGGGTGGCAAGAAAAACATAAAGAAAAAAACTAAAGCTCCAAGCTGGGAGGTTCGTTGCTGGGTTCTTTGGCAGTTGTAGGTTCAGGCCAACAGAAGCAACAGACATGTGCATGTGTGGCATCTCCTAGGCTGACTCTTCCAGGACTGTAGTTTAGCTGATGCTGAGCTGGGCAAATCCTATCAGCTTGCCATCATCAGGAATATCCGAGCCTTCAACACCAGATGCCTAAGAACCAAACAAAATGACAAGGTGTGGCAATTTATAAATAAAATTTCAGGTAGCAATAAAAACTGATAAAGGGCCACAAAAAGGAAGGTGAAAGGTCCCTGACATAAATAGGCCTCTGTGTTTCTTCTAGAAATGATGGGGCTGTTTGTATAACTATGACAAATAGCTTTATCATTTCCTTGAAAAGAGTTAGAGGCCTAGATGGTAGGCTTCTGGGAGGGAGAGAAGTGAGGCCACTCAGCTTGAGAGTGCAGTCGGGGTCTTGGGAAGAGTGGATGAACACAACTCAGCAGAGTCTTTTGGTTTTTCAAGACAGGGTTTTTCTCTGTGTTGCCTTGGCTGTCCTGGAACTCACTGTGTAGAGCAGGCTGGCCTCAAACTCAGCCACCTGCCTCTGCTTCCCAAAGCTGGGATTAAAGGCGTGCGCCACCACTGCCCTGCTGGTTCAGCATATTCTATAGTCTCGCATTTAGGGAATGGAATGGCTGGTCTGCAGAGGAGTAAGAGGGGTGAATACCAGTTTGAAAGTGACAGATCGATTTGACTGAGGTTCTTCCACAATTTTCTGCAAATTAGCTGCCACTGTAATCATACAAAGAAAATTAATGAGCAGCTACATAAATACATTTTCAACAATATTTTAAAATCTTAAAATGGTAGTTAAGAATGATAGATAGTAAAATGGAAAAAAAAAAAAAGGGCCAGACATTTTCCAAATCAAAGCTATCACTGATCTCCAGACTGAATAGTAAATCCTGAGTCACTGTTAAATTAACTCTTTAAAATGTCTTGACTACCCTAAAGAGACAATGGAGTAAAAGGTATGCCTTATGTTATGACACCAGAAAGCCTGTGACTAGGAGGCAACCAAGTATAGCCTGTGATCTGTCTTTGTTTTACTATTCTATAAATAAGAATCTTTTTCAAATGATATACTACAAACCTAAGTGTCAGATGTACACTTGTAAAATTTTAGTACTGGGGTGGGGGTTGGGGAACTGAGGCAGGAGATGGAAAGTAAGTTCCAGGCCTGCCTGAGCTACAGAGCAAGACTCTGTCCCCCAGAAAACAAGGAAAAAAGGACACAGACTATACAAGGCCCACAAAACCTAAACTATCCATCAGTTAAGTGATTCAGAGCAAGTGTTGGGACACCTGACGTCACTTCCCATATTCGCTTTGGTTTCCCTGTCTACACAGATCAGTCAAGCCGACATATCAGGGAGGCAGAGCCATTATCTTACTTCTCCTGTCAGTTAGTCAAGCGACATATCAGAGAGGCAGAGCCATTGTCTTACTACTTCTCCTGTCAGCTCGCCTACTGTCCCAGAGATGTTTACCACCATCAAGAGTCTGAGGAAGGACAGGTTTTTGCTGGTTTGCTCAGGAACTGCCCTTGATAATATAATTTCATTGAGGCCAAGACTACTTCAAGAAGCATCAGACCTGTTCACTGAAAGCAGGATTTCTAGGTCCCACCAAACAACATGACAATAGGCTAAGAAGAGAAAATAATATGCTTACCTATTACTAAGTCCCTTCCATCGACCAGGCCAGCAGAAATGAGCTCCTGAGAAACACCCTCTGCTGTATCTGTAAGGACAGAGAACACTGCGCTGTATTTCTGTGTACACACGTCACTGTAATGCTCACAGGAAGAGCATGACAGAGCCAAGATCTACTCAGTCTGCAGAATCAAGAAGGTAAGTAGGGGTTGTCCTCTACTCTCAGGTGCAGCATCCTCCTAAGTCTGGCTGGGGAGCAGAATCTATATGAATTACATGGCTCAAAGCAAAAGACAAATGGCTGGACTGTACAGTGCAGAGATCACCAGCTCATCAGAACAGCACCCTACAAGGAGACTCATCCACTCAATAGTGTTTCAATGCAAAGTGGTGGCATGCCTGACACTTCCAATCAGGATTACCAACTGTAGCGTGTTTTTACTTTGGTTTTTCTAGGACTCAACCTCTGTCCTGCTCACTCTATGTTCTACAAAAATTAGTAAAAACTCTGAACTTGAGCTCTCTGAGCTTAGACACGAAATGCAGTGAAATGAAGTGAATTTCTCAAATTCAAGACTTGAGAAAATACTTTACAATCTTTCCTGAGAATCATGAAAGTTTACTAAAATTATTATCATTATGGTGACAGCTTATTTTCTTACCTACTCATCCTAGGTGACACAATGTCAGCAACTGAAATAACAGTAAGCAAATAAGTGAAGCAAACGACCTCAGTCTAATCTCATCTTTAATCTCAGCATCCTGGAGGCAGAGAGACAGACAGGTCTCTATGGGTGTAAGGCCAACTAACACTACAGTAAGACCCTGCCTCAAATAAGCAAACAAACCAATCAATTTCATCTTTAACTGAATAGATACTGGAGCCTCTAGATGGAACAAGAGAACCAATGGGAGGTGGTATGGTGGTTTGAATATGCTTGGCCCAAGGAGGGGCATTATTAGGAGGTGTGGCCTTGTTGAAATGCGTGTGGCCTTGCTGAAGGAAGTATGTCACTGTGGAAGCAATGAGACCCTCCTCCTAACCTCGTGGGAGCCATCGTCTTTCTAGTAGCCTTCAGATAAAGGTGTAGAACTCTCAGCTCCTCCTGTACCATGCCTGTCTGGATGCAGCTATACTCCTGCCTTGATAATGGACTGAACCTCTGAACCTGTTTAAGCCAGCCCCAATTAAATGTTGTCCTTATAAGAGTTGCCTTGGTCATGGTGCTCAAAGAGTAAAACCCTAACCAAGACAGAAAATGGTACCAGGAGTAGGGTACTGCCATGATAAGTCTGACCATGCTTTTTTTGGAAAAATGTGCATTTGGGGGTCTTTGAATTTGAAAAGCAATGGAATGCTTTAAATGGGGCTTAATGGGCTATCTTGGTAGGAATATGGCAGACTTTCTTGCTGAGAGTTTAATTTCAACTGTGCAGGCCTGGCCCAAGAGGTTTCAGTGGGGAACCATTTCAGTATGTGGCCTAGAGACTGTTTTTGTGAGGTTTTTTTTTTTTGGTGAAGAATGTGGTTGCTTTTTGCCCTTGTCTGAAGAGTCTGCTTGATTCTAAGGTAAAGAGATTTATATTAATTGTATTGACAAAGGAAGTCTCAAAAAAGTCCAGCAGGCTTTGTTCTTTGGTTTAGCCCTATGAAGAATGTTTTAATGAAAAGGAGCAAGCTGAGAAAGGAAAAAAGATAAAATATATGGTTCAAGTAAGTAAGGGGCACCAGGAAGTGAAATGGAGCAAGTGGTGACTTGGGGGCAAGATCTCAGCCAGCTAAGCTTAGGTCTAAGCACAGTGGTTCACATCTATAATCCCAGGAGACAAAGGCAAGTAGATCTCTGAGTTCAAGGCCAGCCTAGTATAGAGCAAGTTCTAAGTAGAAAAAAGCTTAAGTCTAGGTGTGGTGGTACACACCTTTGATCCCAGCATACAGGAGACAAAGCCATGCAGATCTCTGGGTTCAAGGTCAACCTACACACCAAGTTCCAGGACAGCCAAGCTTACAGCAGTGAAGGAGTTGGAAAACAGAAAGCCGGTGATAATGTAATAGAGCAAGGGGCCACGTCCCAGCTCCAGCAAGCAGCAGAACTCAGCAGCTTTTTCTTTAAAGTCAAAGATAGGAGGGACTACTAGGACAATTGATGCTGGCTAGCTGGAGCTAACAAATTAGCAGTGATTAAGAAGACACCAGCATCACTGAGGTGAAATCTGGGAACTGTTTTCTGAGAGCACAAAGAAGCTGTGTTTCAGAAATAGCCAAAGTTATACCTTGTGCTGCAGTTAGACTTGGTAATGTGTAAGAATCACCCAGGTGGTACTTGTTTTGAAGATATGAAGGGGTCATGGAGAGCAGCTGAGGCTTGGCACTGTGAGAGGCCATGGAAGGCCTTTGGTGAAGGTGCAGCCTCAGCTGCAGTTGACAGTCCAGGACTGAAGGGGTCACGGAAAGAAGGTGAGGCTTGGTACCATGAAGAGGTTGTTGGTGAAACCTAGTAGCAGTGAAGACCCAGTGTATTAGAGATGTCAGTACCATAGGATGATCACTGAGAACATCAGCAGCAGTGTAGTGAGTCAGTCAGAGCCTAGAGTGCTACAGAGGGCAGAGCTGGAGATGTGACTCAAGCCCTTTGGAGGAGCCCAGAAGAACATGTATGGATCCCAGCCATTGGAATGGAAGCTGTGACGTTAAAGTTGGCTTGGAGACCCCAAGATGTTTGAGATACCAGAGCTGTGAGATATCTGCTGAGGAAAGCTGCTAACAGGGAGTGGAACCAGTCTAGGAGAAAGAAGTATATTACAGTCAACAAAGATGAAAAAGGAGCTGGAGACCTGAAGACTACTCTGACATCAGATATGGAGATGCAGAGTGTGGAGTTTGCCCAGCTGCTTTCCTGTCTTGCTTTGGGGATTACAGTTAAGTGACTGGATGAATCTCAGAAGAGACTGAACTTTGGACTTTTAACATTGTTGAGATTGCTTTAGACTATGGGGACCTTTGAAGTTGAACTAAATGTATTTTTTACTACAGTACTGCTAGGTATGACCCCCAATGGCTTTTGTGTTTGAACAAGCCTATGGGGGCCAGGGAGTTGAATGTGGTGGTTTGAATATGCTTGGCCCAGGGAGTAGACACTGCTGTGAGGTCTGGCCTTGTTGTAGGAAGTGTATACTGTGGGGGTGAGACCTTCCTCTTAACCATGTGGGAGCCAGTCTTCAGATGAAGATGAACTCTCAGCTCCTCCTGCACCATGCCTGACTAGATGTTGCCATACTCCTACCTTGATGATAATGGACTGAACCTCTGAACCTGTACCCCAGCCCCAATTAGATGTTGTCCTTATAAGAGTTGCCTTGGTCATGGTGTCTGTTCACAGTAATAGAACCCTAACTAAGACAGGTAGTATGCACACATTCATATAGATGCCTAGCAATTAAAACTCCTAAAAAAAAAAATATCTAAAAAGTAAAACACATACCCTCTGTATATCTGCATGCAGGAAATTAACTGTGGAACCTAGCAATAGACATTTGCTGGCCATTCCTAACCATGAGTTAACAAAGGCAAAAAAAATGAAGTCTTGTTCTAGGTCGAAGTTCACAGTTAGAAAGAATATTATGACAAGGTTCAGTTTCCACATGAGGAGAGGAAGCCAGGAACCCTGTCTCCTGCATGCTTATCAGAAAGAAGCTTGTGCAAGGATAAGAGCAAGGACTCTGGACTCTGGAAGAACTAGATACCTCGTTCTAGATTATGAACTGGTTGCTCTGCATTCCTCTAACTTGGAGTTCATCCTCTGTCAAATGGGAATCATTGTTCTGTAGACAGCTGTCTTAAGAACTGAGTGGAATAATGTTTAGGGAACTGCATGCCCGACAGCAGCATTTACTAATAGACTTGTATTCATCACTATACATCTTATTACAGTCAGATCTCCAAGCGAGAGTACTAGTAAATCCATTGCATCCACTGCAGTTTTTCTTCATATATATTTCACAAAATCTATGCCAGGAAGTTTCACCATCCTTTAAAAGCAAACCTTATTTAAATGACAAAAACTTCATACCTACCTAAGTAGCAAATTAGTACTCATTGGTTTTAGTCATATTTTGTAATACTCACCCCTCCCAGGAGTAAATTCAAATCGAATATCATTTAGTTCTTTTTTGGAATTCCTATTAAAACAGAATAAGGAAAACAAAAATTTCTGAATTTATGCTTACAGTCTGCCAATATATATGTATATAAGTATGTATACATATGTTTATGTGTGTGTGTCTATGCATGCCATGTATATATATATAGATGTAGGGTATTTATGTGAATGTATATATGGAAAGATTATTCTGTTCTCACAGATCATATACTTTATCCTACTATGTTCATTCTACAGGGCTATTAGCTAACACTTTGGGCATTATCATCAAATTAACTTATATAGCTTTGAATTTATTATCCCCCTACTGGTGAACACAAGAATCTCTAATTTGAGGATACTCAAGCCCATTCCCACCCTTAATCCCACTAAGATAATATAGCACTACGATCTGAATGAGACCATAAACTGACTGTTGGAAAGCCAGTCCTTGGTGTAGTACTGAGAGGCTAATGCAGTGAGCAGGTCTGTCGGCCATAAGGTGAACTGTGCCTCTTCTTGCTTTCTTGTGCACTCTTGTCTTTTTGGTCACAAGATAAAGCAACATGAAAGCCTTCGTCAGATATACACACAGACCCTACCACTTTGGACTTCTAGCTCATATTGTAAGAAATGAAATGTCAAGCTGGAGAGATGGCTCAGTGATTAAGAGCACTGATTGCTCTTCCAGAGGTCCTGAGTTCAATTCCCAGCAACCATATGGTGGCTCACAACCATCTGTAATGGACATTTGATGCCCTCTTCTGATGTGTCTGAAGACAGCAACAGTGCACCCACATACATAAAATAAATAAATAAATAAATAAATAAATAAATAAATCTTTAAAAAACAAAACAAAACAAACAAACAAACAAACAAAGAGGCTGGTCCTTTTTAAAAAAAAAGGGAGGGAGGAGGTTGAGAATTTAGCTCAGTGGTAGAATGCTTGCCTAGCAAGCACAAGGCCCTGGGTTCAGTCCTCAGCTCTGGGAAAAACATAAATAAATAAAATAAATAAAGAAAGAAATCAAATGTCGGGATTCTGTTGTGGTTTGTTGTTAAGACAAGCTCTTACTCTCTAGCCTGGGTTGGCTCAGACTCTAAGGAATTCTCCCGCCTCAGCCTCCCAAGTGCTGGGGTTATAGGTGTGAACCTCCATACTTTCCTAAATCTCTAGTATTTATAAATTACTCAATCTTTGGTATTCTATTTTGGCATCAAAAAATGGAGGAGAGCATATAATCATATAAAACTAGAAGAAAAGCCTGTGCACACAGGAAGGAGGGATTGGAATGCTGGAGGACATTGTCATTCGTAGTCCACTCCATCACACGCACAGTACTAAGTACACAGTAGTCCTTCAAATCCCACAACAGCGCAGAAAACACACGAGACCAAGATGAGGAAGAAAGCTTTAGAGGCAGGGTTTTGTCTGTTTATGCCTTCTAGGTAAGAGTATTCTGCTGTTTATAAGTCTGTGTACCATGTGCATGCCCGGTGGGTACCCTCAGCGCCCAGAAGAGGGTGTCAAATATCCTGGGACTGGACTTACAGATAGTTCTTATGTGGGTGCTGAGAACCGAACCCTGGTCTTCTGCAAGAGCAGCCAGTGTTCTTAACCACTGAACCATCTTCAGTCCCCAAGATAGTTTTAAATGGGACTTAAGATGAGCAGGATTTGAACAGGCAGAGAGGGCAGGAAAAGGAACTGGGTCCATACTGGTAGCAATATGATTGGTGAGGTACAGCTGTGATCGACACTTAATATATTGCGATGATTTAGGTAGCCTGAAGTTCTAGGTAAGAGAGAAATCAGAACATAATGTCTAACAGCACACATGGCAGATCACTGTAGACGTAAATCCACTTAGCTAAACAAGGAAAAGGGTCAGGTTTATTTCACAAATAATATGCTTGAGGACCTCTCACTGAAATTGTGTGGTTTAACTGGCACTCCAATTACAAATAACAATATGGCAAACTGGTCTTGAGGTGTTTATTATCTCTTCTGTTCATTTAGCATCAAAGTCTCCATTAAGGGAAATAAGAACCCAACTTTCTACTACTTCCATAAACTGTAAAAGAGTGATCCTTAAACAATCACTCTGGCTGGCACCATCCTGCACTTTGGAGGCAAAGCAGATAGCTCTCTGTGAGGTTGAGGCCTGTATGATCTACATAGTAAATTCCAGGACAGCCAGGGGTATATAGTGAGTCCCTGTCTCAAAAACACCATCAAACAAACAAACAAACAAACAGCAAGAATAAAATAAAAAACAAGAAACAGACAAAAAGTCCCTCTCAAGATAACAGAGGCTTCATCACACAGGGTCCTCCACACTCTCTTGAGGCACATGTCTACTGTGGTAAGACTCAACACAGACTTCTCTGTACAGAGAGACAAGCACACGTTCTCTCTGTACAGTGCAATAGGAAAGGGCACTAAGGCACCCTGTTCATCTACAACTGAGTACACTTCCTATAGAAAGAAAGTATCCAAAATCTGCTTTTCAACATTTGTGATGTAATTTCACTATTCCTAGCAGAAACCACTTTAAACAGCTCTTGTGGCCTCTATCTCTAACTTTACAAAGAGGACAGCCTGGAATTCCTGTGTGGTATTCTACTACATGGTACTTCGGTGGCATACTTTAACACTGAAAGAAGGTCTAGCCTGTCTTTGAGCTAATTTTTTTTCATATTCATTTATGACTACAAAACAATACAATACCAAACTTATTCTGAAGAGAAAACTATAGAATCTTGATTCCAACGGTTATTAGTAGGGATAAGGCTGAGACACAGACCTGACACCAATGATGTTTCTTCCTGAGCAATCTACCTAGGCCTTTCTGTACACCCCACCATAAACCAATGGCAAAACAGGCAGGAAAACAGAGCAGGTACAAACTTCTACGCAGGTTGTTCAATCACAGCCATCAAGTGCCTGTCCTGGTTTGTATGCCCATACACCCCATCGTCAGACTCCTCCTCAGAGGAACAGCCAGCTCTGCCGCTGCCCCAGCATCCTCCTTACAACCCAGACAGCCACGCTGCAAACGCACACACTGTTCCCTCTCCCTACTAAGCAGGTATGCAAAGCAGTCACAGAACCTAAGAGCTAGATTCTCAAACAAACAACCAGCAATTCATGTTGGAAACACACACATCGCTATGCAGTACCATACTCTAAGGCCCAACTATGACAACATCTATAGAGTACTCAGAAACAGCATATGCGCACTTACCTTAATCTTAGTACTAGACTGATAGGGATCTTGGTCTCCTGGGACCGTTCTCCTGAAGACTGAGCCTGAAATGCATTGATATAAAGTCCCTGTCAGGAACATGAAGCAAGGACAATGGCCATCTAAGAAAGATACCTGGCAGAAGTTTTCATCCTCCCCAGCCCAAGTCCTTGTAGCTCCCAAGACAGCCCCTGTGGTGGGAGGAGACACCACTAAAGGAACAACAAAAGGCAGCTATCAGCTAAGTCAGATGGAATCAGAAAGTTAATTCCCAAGGATAGCCTAAAGTAACCATCTCCTAGGACTCCATCCAACCCAAGGTTCCAGTCCTTTTTAAATCTTTCTGAAAACTGTAAAGCTTTGCTTGCTGGGGGACATGCATTCTATTTGTCTATAAGATAATTCGAATCTTCCTGTCAATTGTTCTAAGACACCTGCATTTTTCCCGTGTGACAGATGAAGGAAGGGAGGTCAGCAGTGTGACCAAGTACAAGTACCCAGAGCAGTGGGCTCCAGGGACAGAACACGAGATGAAGATATATTAAAGAACAAAAGGAAACTTCAGAACTGCCATTTCTTATCACCTAGCATTTCTAACAATTAATAAATGAGCTGACACTGAAACTCTTACTCAGTCAAATGGCATACTATCACACGATACAGAGTACCAGATGGAGCTGCAGTTATTCAGACGCAGGGACTCACAGAAGCCATTATTACCCAGACACTGTCACCACACTACAACATAATGACAATTGTGTGTGCTGAAGTAAATGTTACCTAGTTTTAGAAAGTCAATTCTCACAAAATAGACAAGTATCTTCAACAGAACAAATGTGGTTAAGAGAGAGCCTGAGGCAGTAGCATGAAGGAGTGTAAGTGAGCAAGGAAGACGCCAACGGTGACTCTCCGGGCTCAAAGGAGACTCCTCTAACTGTATTTGGCTTCCTTAAACTTCACAAGGACCTAATGACAATGCGCTACTAGATTTTCTGCATTTGGTATATTTTCATATCTGACTCACTTTGTTGCTTAAAAACCTGTGTGGTCCTTATATAGCTCTTTCATTTGTATCTGTAACACTATCAAGACAGAATTTCTTACCTGTTCCAAACAAAGTATCAATGTGCATTACTGTTTTATCACCTGCCCACGGGTGACAGGCCAGGAAAATAGTCCCCACTTACCTGTGCTGGTTTTGTTGGCTCTGCAGGGGGCAGGAGAGAGACTTGAGCTGGCTGGGTGAGCATCTGGCCAGCTGGCTGAGGTAGATGCGCGGAAATCTGTTCTGGAACTTGAAGCAAAGTCCCCATGGGATCAGCTGCCGAGAAGAGCTGCAGTAAACACATGGGGTGGCGCTGAGTGAGTGGGAGAGCTCTGCACCATCTCAGCGAGCTCACAGGGCAAAGACTCAGGCTTCTGTGCCAGGTGATCCATACAGGGCTCACAGTGTGCTGTCTTAATCTTCAATTACTACTCCTTCGCTGCACTTGCCTGTACTACATACTATTCAGTATTTCTAAGCATTCTAAAATCTTTTGGGTTTTGGTTATTTTAGAGGAGAGTGTTTTGTTGTTTTAGTACACAGGCTGCTCTGGAACTTGCTAGGTAAGTCTAGTCTCACTCAAAATCTCCACTCAGCTTCCCGAGTGTGGGGAGTACAGATGTGTGCCATCACACCTGTCTAGCAACGTTCTGAGGTATAACCTGTGAAAGATGAAAGGTGAGTGGGTTGTCATTGCCCGGCCTCTAGAAAAGGAGAAAGTAGATTAGTGCTCTGTGAGAACAGCTGTTTTAAGAGACCGCTCAGAATCTCTTCTTGCTCTGCCAGCTCCTCTCTCACCCACCATGCATCTACAGTCAGGAGGCTTCACAGGAGGCCAACCAAGGAGCCAACACACCTATGAATTCTGGCATCTAAAGCTGTGAGCTAAGAGAATGAAAACACAGAAGAAAAGACAACATCTTCAACAAATGGGAAACCTGATTGTCACGTGCAAAAGAAAGAAATTAGACACATATCTATAACCTGGCACAAAAATTTGATCGAGTCCTCAATTTGAAACCTGAAACCCTAAATTTTCTGTGTAGGAAAGGACTGTGAGACTCTATTTACCCAGGACTGAAGGTCAACGATTGATAGCCAAGACCTCATAAAACTATAGTTTCTGTAGAGCTAAGGAAACACCCAACAAGATAGAAAGGCCCACAGAATGGAGGGAAGCTTTGATGGCTGTCTATCTGAGAGACAATTAACAACCACAATATACAAAGAACTCAAAAGACAAAAGAATCAAGGAAATGAATGATCCAATTCAAAAGTGTTCTAGGAGTTTAAACAGAATTCTCAACAGAAGGAATAAAAATGGCCTAGAAACGCCTCAAGATATATGTGACATCCTAAGCAACCAAAGAAATGCAAATTGAGACAACTTTGGCATTTGATCACCCAAGTCAGAATTGTGAAGATCAACAAAGCAACTGACAAAAAGTGCTGGCGAGGTTGTAGGCAAATGTCTGATAAGAAAACTAGCAATAAATCTACTGTAGGACCCAGCCAGGCCACTCCTAGGATATGCTCAAAGGACTTGATATCTTACTCCAAAGACACCTGCTCAACAATGCTCATGGCTACTCTGTTCAATATAGCCAGTAAATGAAATAACTTAAAACACCCTTAAGCAAATGAATGGACAAAGAAAATGTGGTTCATTATACAACAGAGTAATACTCAGCTCTAAAGAAAAATGAAGTCATGAACTTCCCAGGTAAACAGTAGACCAAAAAAACCCCACAGAAACCAAGAAAGGACAGGGCTGGGGTGAACAGGGAAAGAGACAGCAGGAAGCAGGTGATGTGAGGAGGAGGTGAGTACAAAGAGGGGCTCCAGCTGGGGAGCAGGGGTGCAGCAGAGAAGAAAAAACAAGAGGCAAAGAGCACAGAGGCTGTCCAAGGAGACCTATTACTGGATATTTACTTACTAATACAATCATATTAAAAAAGGAGCTGAGGCAGGAAGGACAGGAGGACAAAGCTAGACATAGTCCACAGTGAGCTCTTGTCTGAGGGTGGAGGACAGAAAGTGTAACTAACACACACTAGACACCATATGCTTCAAATATATAATACAGTTTAATTAGGCAATCTGGAGGAAAACCACATCTCGATTATAAAAGTGAGCTAAACATGTTTAAAATTAGCTACTGGGAAAAATATCAATATAAGTGAAAATATTTTACTACTAAAAGAGAAAAGTTAATGGGCAATAATAAAGTCCTACTTTTGAAAGAAAATAATAGGTAGACAGACAGACAGATGTGCACTCATGTTCATTCTCATTCTGTGTCTCTCTCTCTCTCTCTCTCTCTCTCTCTCTCTCTCTCTCTCTCTCTCCTTCTCTCTCTCTCTCATTCCCTAATATTATATACAAGTTAAACCTAAGGAGACTGGCTGAAGAAGTGACTCAGTGGTTAAGAGGACTTACTGCTCTTGCAGAGGACCAGAGTTCAGTTCTCAGCACCCATATCAGGCAGATAGTAACTACCTGCAACCCCAGCTCAGGGGATCTGATGCACTCTTCTCACCTCTGTGAGCACCCACACCCATGTGCCCCTATATATACATACATAAAAATTTAAATTAAATTTAGAATTAAAAACTTAATGAAACTTTTGTGTTCATTAATCCCATAGTAAAAGTGTTGCATTTTGCCGGGCGGTGGTGGCGCACACCTTTAATCCCAGCACTTGGGAGGCAGAGGCAGGCGGATTTCTGAGTTGGAGGCCAGCCTGGGCTACAGAGTGAGTTCCAGGACAGCCAGGGCTACACAGAGAAACCCTGTCTAGAAAAACCAAAAAAAAGTGTTGCATTTTCATAGAAAAACGGAAGTTAGAGGTTAGTTCTGAATAAGTTCACCTATTATTAATAGAAGTTAAGGGTCAGCTTCCACATTGTATGTGCTCATGATTATCTACCTTAAAAGGCCAAAAGGCTCTAGAAAACATAGAAATGAAATGTGAAGGGATGAGGCTACAGCCCAGCCTCATTGTACAAAGTCCTAAGTTTGAATCCCAACACTGCATAAAACCAGGCATGGTAGTACAAGCCTATAATCCTACCCCTGAGGAGGCAGACGTACAAGTTCAGTGTCTGGGTCAGCCTCGGCTAGGTAGTCAGACTGGGCTAGGAGATCCTGTCACAAAAACAAAGCAAGAGGCAGAGGAAGTAACTGAAAATCTGAAATCTCAGACTACTGTTGCAGGGATGCCAAATGGCCCCACACTAGCACTAACAAGACAACACAGCTGTTCTTGAGAAAACAAAACACCAGAGCACAGTAGCGCATACCTGTAATCCCAGTACTTAGACGCTGAGGCAGTGGGATTGTGAGTTTGAGGTCCTGGACAACAAAGTAGTACCTTGCCTCAAACCGAACAAGTAGAAAACATAAACAGAATTCCCACAACTCAGCAATTCCACTTCTAGCTGTCTGGCTCAGAGACCTGAGAGCAGGTGCTACACACTGCCGTCCACGACAGCACTATGGACAACTCAGAGGACAGGAGTGCTTCCACTGTTGGGCAGATGAATAAAGAAGAAACTTCACACCTCTATAATCAAGTGTCACAGGACATCGTGCAGGGTGCGGGAAACAAGCCAGTGGGAGAAGAGCAAACACTGCGACTCCACTAATGTGAAGCACAGAGAACCATTAAGCTTACAGAGACTGAAAACATAGGTAGCTGTCAACAGCTAGAGGTGGGAAAAGCCAGTGGGTAAGAGTTAGCTTGAAAAGATGAAAAGTTCTTGGGACAATCACTGCACTGTGAAATGAATGTACTCAATGTCACCAACCTGGAAATGACTGTAACTGCGAATTTTATGTTATGCTAACTTATTACAATTAAATTAAAAATGATGTAAACAGCATGAGAATCTAGGTAGATAAGAATCCACAAAGAGGGGTGGAGAAGTAGCTCAGTGGTTAAGAGCATTGCCTGTTCTCAGTTTGTCGGTCTTCCTCCCTCTCTGGCTGCCAACTTCCACACCTCTCAATTCTTCCTACAGTCCTATCTCTGCCCAGAAGTCCTGCCTTTCCTATCATGCCTATAGGCTGTCAGCTCTTTATTAAACCAATCAGAAGGTGAGAGAGGTGTTTACAATATAAATATGATGCAGGTACTGAGCAATTGGAATAAAAATACCAAAGTCTCAGTTCTCTATCGTAGGAAATCAACACTTAAATAATACAAAGACAACCTTTACACAGTGCACAAAGATTATCTCACCAAGATAAGGTTTCTCTGTGTATTCCTGGCTATCACAGAATTCACTCTGTACATCAGCCTGGCCTCAAAATGAGAGAGCCTCCTCCCAATCTTTTAAGAGGGTAGGGTGAAGAACAAAGTCTCAACTATTCCAAGCTAACTTTGAATTCTAACTTCGAACTCATTATGTAGTCAAGAAGGACCTTGAACTTTCAATCCTCCTACCTGCCAAGAGCTGGGATTACAGGGATATGCATCACACTTAGTTTTATGTAGCACTGGGGGTGGAACTCAAGGTTCCTGCTGTACTGGAAAGCATTCTACCACTGAAGCCATAACCTCAGCCCCTGATGAATTTTCACTGGCCAGAAGAACTGATGGGGCTGTTCATGATGACAGGTCTTGGAAGAAGAATGATTCCAGATGTACTGAGAATGAGGAATAGGAATACACAGCAGTGGAAGAGTGTCAGCTACTCACGTGTTGGTAGTTAAGATAAACAAGATAGTTCTGAATACATAAATCACGTACGTAGTAATGCGTGTAAACTGCATACTATATCCACAAATTGGGAGCAAAGGTAAGTTTTTAAATCACATACCATACTCAAAAGAGAAGCTACTACCAGAAAGAAGAATAACAACACAATGCATCAAGAAATCACGTCCCTCTGATAGTAAGAAGACCAGCCCACTCTACGGGGCACTGTTTGTGGGATTTCCTATCACTTTCCACTTCAAACAGACCAAAACTTGTGGAGAGCTTTTGGGGCTGCTTGACAGGAATCTGACATTGGCCAAGGACAGGAAATGGGCTTTAGGCGGGAATCTGACATTGGGCCAAGACTAGGAAGTAAGTTCAGGCAGGAATCTAATTTTAGGCTAAAACAGAGAAGTAATTTCAGTCAGGAATCTAAGTCTTAGGTCAAAACAAAAAAGTAGGCCTCAGGCATGAATATGTGGGCTAGGACAGGGAAGTAGGCTCAGATAGCCCTTAGAAAGTGACCAAAACAGTGATCACGGGACTTATTGCCTTGTTTGTTCCTTGACTATTTGCATCTATTGTATTGCTAGTTCCTCAACCTAGAACTGACCTAAATACTTGCATGTAACTGAAATGGTTTAAAAGAAAATTAGGAAAAAGTAAACCCATCTCAGTCTTCAGCCTCAGAACTGGCTGGGGTCATGCTGCAATATTATTTAATCGTCTCTCTTCTTTTAATCCTTATTGGAGAACCTGTTGACTGACTGAGCTGGCTTGGTTAAAACCTAAAAACAATTCAGCAATCAGGGAAGTCAAATTAAAGTCTGGCTTGTATAAAGAATGCCTCATTAACATTTAATCACACAGAGATACAGAGACAAAGACAGACTGGTTGAACAAGCTTAACATTAAGAACAAAATAAAATGTCTATTTTAACAAGAGCTTGATAGCCTTCAGTTACTTACCTCAGAATTTGATAATGAGTCTTTTACTCGGGGAGACTGAAAGAGACACAGAAAGAGATGTTTATTAACTGAGATAGTAAGATGACTTGTGGCCAGTTTAAAGTAGTGAATTCCAAGAAACTGCAAGTAATACTGACTGTAAGCCACTCTGTTCCATTCTGATCCATAAACTAACTGGAATCTAAGTTTTCTGAAAAGAGAAAGCTGTTGTTGTATCATTACAGTCTTTGTCCAGGTAGTCAATACTGAACATATCAACATACTTACTGTGTTACAAGTTAACTGTTAGAGCCAGGCATGTACATACATACATACATACATACATACATACATACATACATACATACTCATGCATGTAACACCAGCAGGCAGGAGGCAGAGGCAAGCAGATCTACAAACTGAGCTCCAGTCCAGTCAGGGCTATATAGTGAGACACATACCCTTACCCACCCACCCCTGCACCAATCTCAAACAGAACAGAATATAACAGAGCAAAACAAAAACAAAAAAATGAATATCAGTTTTATAAGCAAATATCCAGATGGTCTTGTAGAGTGAAAAATTATAAAGACCATTTTATGAAATATATACAGGTTTTTTTCTTTGTCCTAGACCTGAGCAAAAGATTACAGGTTCCAGAAGGCAGAACCCAATATAAGATTTCAGGCCTTCACTGCCCTGGGATACATCCTGGGAAGAGTATTAACATTCCTCAAGCCTCAGGGAAGAAGACCCACCTGTGGGTGGGAAAAGCCCAAAGCAGGAAGACACATTCCTGACTACAAAAAAAGATGCAAATCATCTAGGTAGGGCTGTGGCCGGAGCAAGTGAGAAATAGTTAGCCTGAAATAGTTGGTAATGACAGGGTAGGGCACAGTGACATGGTAAGACTACATTCTTGAGAATGAGTGTGCAGAGTGATTTTCATGACTCTAAAGCATTAGGGGTGGGTTCCTCTGAAATGTTCCACTATTTTTATGCTATGTATCCTTGACAACCCCTCACCCCTCCTCACTCCCCTGGTTTGTAGTTTTCCTCTTTAAAAGGCCCCTTAGCCCGCCACTCAGGCTCAAACTCCACTCCTGCTCTAGTGAGCAGTTTGGCCATTGGCTGCCAGCTCTCTTCCCTAATAAACCTCTGCTGATTGCATCCACGTATGGTGTCTTGCGAGTTTGTGGGTGGCAGTGACTTCCTGAGACTTGAGTAAGGGTATCCCGACTTTGGGGGTCTTCAGTCTGAGTTCCTGTTAAGAATTCGGTTAAACTTAACTGCCCCAGGACGCATCCTGGGAGGAGCACATTCCTTAGTCCAAGGACACCTACTGGATTACCCTGCTGGATTAACATTCAGAGGAAGAAGGAATTAACATTCCTCAGACCACAGGAAGAAAACCCACCAGAGTGTGGGGACTGCCCAGAGCACATAGACAACATTCTTCAGAACGGACCAACCCTTGACACTTACAGACAAAGGAGGTCCTTGCTACCTCATTGCCCAAAGACCAATCAGTTTAAAAGTCACACTGTTCTGCCAATCATGTTGTGCCTAGTCACTGTTTCTGTAGTACACCCCTTAAACTGTATAAAAACTGCTCTTAACCTTAACTCGGGGTTCTCTTGCCTACAATGCAAGGGAGCCCTGGTGTACCAGTATCATTAAACCTCATGTTGTTACAACGAATCCCATCCGTGTGAGTTTCTGGGGGAGCGCATCCCCTGGTTTTGGATTTTACAGTCCAACATTCCCAGGAAGTAAAGGTCATCCTCCAAAGCAAACTTCATTTCACTAATCATAACCATATTTTGTACCTATGATCAAATTACAGAGGAAACTCTAAGCCTTTAAGCTAGTTATCGACATATTTTCTAGGAAGTCTCATTATAACTGTTCTTACACACCCATGTTTATTGCTGTGCTATCTACAATAGCTACATGTCCATTAACAGAAAATCAGATAAAATAAATGTGCTAATTATACAGTAGAATTTTATTCAGCCATAAAGAAAAACAAAAGCATGGCATTTGCAGGAAAATGAGTAAAACTGGAAATCATTAGGTTGAGTGGAAACCAGCCACTCCATAAAAGACAAATATATATGCAGTGCCTATATTTAAACTTTTTGTTTGTATTTGCATTTTCAGTGAGTCTAGAAAGAGAACGGTAAGAGTTGAAGAAGATATTTTCCCAGGGGTGGGCTGGAAATCATGAGATGTACATGGCATGAAAAAAGAACGGGAGATGCTGGAAGGGAGGAAGGAGAACCAGGAAGACATGAACTGGAGACAAGAAAGGAGATGGAGCAAGAACATGGCAGTGAACAAGACAAGAAGAACAAGGTGTGAACAGAAATGCAGAGCAAAACCCACTACTTTGTATATTTTGTTAAATTAATTTTTAAAGTTCTCAAGATAAATACATAAAAAAAAACCTAAAATGAGAACAATCCCAAGGCCAAGTATAGCACAACTGTATATATGCGTGAAGGAATCTAAGCCAGAGCACACAGACACATAGGCTTCCAGGCTGAAAGCTGTCAGCCTTACATCAGCCAAGACACGGAACCTGGTAAGAGGGCCGTCAATGAGAATTCCATTTTTTGGAGATGAATGAAACTGCAAATAAAGTTAATAAGCAAGACTCAGACAAATTATATAACCACATTTTCTGTTATATAAAGAATCTATGGGCTGGAGAGTTGGCTCAGAGGTTAAGAGCACTGACTGCTCTTCCAGAGGTCATAGTTCAATTCCCAGCAACTCTGTGGTGGTTCACAACCATCTGTTATGAGATCTGGTGCCCTCTGCTGGCCTGCAGGTGTACGAGCAGGCAGAACACTGTATACATGATAGATAGATAGGTAGATAGATAGATAGATAGATAGATAGATAGATAGATAGACAGACAGATAGACAGATAATCAATCTAGGCTAAAAGAAATGGCAGAGAGAAAAGAGAAAGAGACACACAGCAAGGCACACAAGCTCAAATAAGCAGACTAAGAGAGATGGGGTCTGCACATGAAAGCAGAGGGGAGGCTGTGCTGGAGGAAGACAATGGAGGACAAAGTGCAGCAGTGTATATGGAGGAAAACATGCCAAGGGAGCCTACTACCCTATATGGCGACTAAACCCTTCTACTTACAAATCACAGAATTATTGGTAAGCAATGGATGAAATTCACCTTGCCTAGTACCTGACACATGAGGCAGACAGCCTGCCTGTGCCAGTGTGAACAGACACTGACACATAAGGCAGACAGCCTGCCTGTGCCAGTGTGAACAGATACAGAAGTAAAGGGAAGCTGCATGACTGTCAGCGTTAACAAAGAGACATCACAAATGGCATCTGTGGCTACGTTACTTATCTTTTAAAAACTAAACAACAACATGAAAACAAAATAAGAGAGGAAACAACACATAAATGTCTGGTATTACACTCAGGCAAAAGGACGACTGTCTGTACTATTGCAATGCCTGACATGGGACAGACTGGGGAGGTTGATAAAGAATAAAGAGCGGCCGATAAAGGAATGGTAAGTAATCTTGAAAGACAGAACAGAAACTATCCAAAATTAGAAGAGAAACAAATGTTCATCATTTGTGTCTTTTGCAGGACTTTTCTAACTTAATGCTTAATATATATTTGCCAATTTTCATTGACAAGGCCTTAAAAAAAACTTAGTTATACAAAAGAATCATATTTAAAAAACTTAACAGGTAAGCAAACATTCTAAGGACACCACTGGGCATGGTGTACACACCATTAATCCCAGTACTAAGAAAGCAGAGGCAGGAGGATCTCTATGAGTCTAAGGCCAGAATGCTCATAGAGATCTCCAGGACAGCCAGGTCTGCAGAGAGACCGTCTCAAAAACAAAACAAAAAACAAAATGGTCCTAAGAACTCAATAAGAGTAGATCCCACAAGGCAAACATGCCCATTATTAAACTCACCCACAGCCAGGCAGTGGTGGCGCACGCCTTTAATCCCAGCACTTGGGAGGCAGAGGCAGGCAGACTTCTGAGTTCGAGGCCAGCCTGGTCTACAGGACTACACAGAGAAACCCTGTCTCGAAAAACCAAAAAAAAAAAAAAAAACAAAAAAAACCTCACCCACTCCAAAAGAAAGACCTCAAGGCTTCTAACATAAGCACCTATGTATGTACACACAAAGATAAAGACAGACACACATACATACACAGCAATATACACAGGATATCCAGTATATACTAACTAATGAAGTCTACTATTCCTTTCCAAGTAAAACATATGTTGCAAGGCCTTCTAGTTACAATTTTTCTGCAGTATCTAGCTGTAGTGAGAATTTTGGAATTTTGGTTTCTTTAAAACAAAAAAAACACAGAAACAGGGCTGGAGAAATAGCTCAGTGGTTAAGAGCACTGACTGTTCTTCCAGAGATCCAATATTCTCTTCTGGTGTGTCTGAAGACAGCTACAATGTACTCATATACAATAAATAAATGAATCTTGAAAAAAAAAAAAAAAACCACAGAAACAAGAACATGCTTTTGTCTTAATCCTGTAGGAGGATGTGACATGGGACTTCTTCAGATTGTCCACAGCAGCTGACTATGACTTATCTGCCTCATGCTATAGAAGGGGCTTGATTTTGCCAGCTGCAGATAGCTTCTGCAACTGTGTGACATTTGGAATTCTGGGAACTTTTCAGAGGGTATATAAATACTAGCACTGCCGCCCCCTCCCCAGAGAGGGGCTTGTTGGTTGTTATTGGTTGGTCGCATTTTGATAAGAAGTCATGCACAAAGATGAAACAAAAAGAAATTAGCTATCCTGACAAGAAGTTTTAACACATCCTAAATGACATCACATTGAGAGACTGACATTCTAATTTGCTACATAGAATTAACTAGATTAATTAATTAATTAATTAAGTGTCTGTGGCACTTGTCTTCTTTCCGTTTTACCTCTTTCAGCTGTAACAAAGACTCAGAGGCAACTCTAGAGTCTACACAGTCCTGTGCAACCGACTTACCCTGAGCTGAGAAATGGCGGCTCTCCCTTCCTCACTCTCCTCATCAAACTCATCGTCACTCCATTCCCAGCCTCCGTCCTCTGTCTTATGGAGCCGGCCGCTGGAGCCGGGGACTCTGCGGACCTGAGCAAGAAAGGCATGTGCGTTATGGAAGTGCTTTGTATACACTCAACAGGAACCTCAATTCTATTTCCCATCCCTCTATCACCTAAATAAAATAGTAACTGTCATGTGTCCCTAAAACGTCACATCTTCCAACCCTCAATCTGCTCTGCCCAGAACTTTAACCACAACCCTTTTTACTCTGAACCCCAATAACATTGTTTATGTTAGAGCACAGAGCAAAAAACATCTAACATATTCATATACCAAAACATTTAAAGGGGAGAAATGATGGTTTCAAATATGCTACAGACAAACCCAAGGGAAAGCATCCAATCTTTTCCCAACGTTTTTTTCCTCTTTTGGGTTAGGACCTTACTGTGTAGCTCAGGCTAGCCTGACACTTGTACTCTAGACCAGGCTGTGACATTGATCAGCCTGCCTGTCTCCAGAGTGTTGGGATTAAAGAAGTACACCAACATACCCAGCTTTAACCTTTTAATTCTAAATTATAAAGAGAGCAAAAGGAGCAGGCATTCAAAACTACCACTGGCATTAAGTGAGTTAAAAGGGCAGCCTGAGCTACATGAGACCCTGACTCAAACAAAACAAAACAAAACAAAACAACCAAGCCCACTATTGCTTCCTAACTTTAGCCTTCTTTGGAAAGTTACACTCATCTCTCTGCTATGTATATAACACTGCTTGATATTTGTGTGTGGGTGTCTATTTTAGGAGTTATCCATGTTTGGGGTTTTCCACAGTGGAAGATGAACATCTTACTATAATCTGTGTCCTATTCTCTTCTTAAAGTCTTGCTTAGTAATTAATTTCTTTTCCCTACATTCAGAAAAATTAAGTATTCTACCACAGCCATCTTCTTTAAGAAGCCTTAACAGAGCCAAAGGATATTTCCTGATCTCATGACTTTCAGTCTCATGTACTTCCTCAAGGATTGGCATAGTATAATTTAATAAAGCCAACTATTTTTTCAAATTTGACTTTTTAATGTGTATGAGTGTTTGCCTGAATGTATATCTGTTAGCATTTGATAAAGGCTGCAGAGGCCAGAAGAGGGATTTAGATTCTCCCTGAACTGGGAGTAACAGTCAGGAACCACTGTGTAACGAGCAGTTCTCTAATTGGACTTAATTTTTGCTCAACAAAAGGGAAACTAGCCTGGTACTGAAAAAACGTAACCAACCACCCAGGGCTAATGGGGTCAAGGGTCTTGAAGGAAAGCCTCCGGTTGTCACTCTTACTAAGCCAGCATAATCTCTAACCACATTCTGAGTATTTGTCCTTATACCCACAGAGAAGTAGAGCCTACACCTCCACCAACGAAAATCACTTTGCTAAGATGGAGATCAATACAGAAAACTATAACCAATCAAGATGTACGGTGTAAATCCCATCCCAACGGACTCATCTACAACACAACTCCTGCACCTAAGGCTCAGGGAACATTTCCAAAGAGAGAGTTTGTGACCAATTTTTTTTATTACTGTTTTCAATTTACTACTATAAATGTAAATAAATTTTAAAATAATAGCTTCACACACCACACAAGTTACACAATGAGAAAAGTTCAACTGACCAGTTTCTCATTATGTAGAGTTGTATAGGTATTAGTACATTCGAATTGAGAACACATTGATCACCATTCTTCACAGAACTCACTGCCCGTTTCTCCCCCACTTTCCTCAGTTCTGGGAAACTGGCTTACTGTGTGTGTCTGTGCACTCTTGAACATCTCACACAGAATCATATAGTAAGTACTATTATTAACACGTTTGTAAAGGTTCATTCATGTTATAACATGGATCATTATATATGCTCCTGAACGTCCTACTGGAATACAGACTATATACTATATATATATATAATTCTTAACACAAATATTTTTAAAGTAAACCGAAAATACATTTGATCCACCTACCCTAAGAGCACCAACAATAAACTCCAAGTGACACCGGCTATGTGGCTGGCTAGGAGCTGCCAGGCTCTCCGAGGAGCATGGAACTTCATAGCTAGTTCAGAGAAAAATGTTTACAGTGTAGTGTTCATGTCTCCTCCACTTCCTACCCTACCTCCCTTTCCTTCTACTTTTTTGGATGAGGTTTCACTACATTACTCACTCTAGTCTCCTGAGCTCATGTGACCACACTGCCTCAAGCTCCAGGTATTAAAATTAGAAGCAGGTAGTACTAATCCTGGCAACTGCTACCAAATGACTTATCTTCTCATGAAGTCATAATGGAAGCACTGGTAAGTGGAGAAACATTTGTGATTTATTAGCAAATCATATTTCATTATGTGGACACAGTATTCTTCACAGCTGATAAAAGATGCCGAAGCTAGCCTCTCGCTTTCCATCCTTTTGTTTCAGCTGCCAAAATACTGCAGATGGCAGGTTACAGGCGTGCGCTCTGCGACCCAGCTTGGACTGTCCTTGAGATCAGAATTCACTGATCTTAAAGTAATTGCAGTGCAGACATTGAACAATTTCAATTAGGACTTAAACTGTGATTACAAACATAGATGTTTTAAACTGTATTCAAATTATTTGCAAACGTTTACTAAATACAAAGAACTGACCTAACCCTATTGAGATGTGGTGAGGTAAGTTTTTGTTCTAATAATGTAGAGACTGTCATGTGTTAGATGGTGATAAGTTCTTCAAAAAAGTAAAGCAGCCATGACGGAAGAGAAAGTCATGGGAAGGAAGTACTGTAGGGCAGGTGGGCAGAAAAAACTCCTGTAGGAAATGCTACTCTGACCGCCTACAGTGAGGTGGGGCAATGCACAATGCTTCCTCAAGTAGCCAGTCATTCTGAACTTTCCATTCCTCAGATGTCACATGTCAATCATCTGGGACCAACCGACTGTGCCCTAAGCCTGTGACTCAGCTAAGTGACAGCAGCTGATAAACACAGCAGCTGAGAAAGAAGAGCAAGTGAAAATGGAAGGAACCCTTTTCTAGATGAGAAGAAAAGGGCAGCTGCTCAGGAACATTCTAGAAGAAAATGAAGATCTCTTAATAACCAGCCGTGAGTGTCCCTATCTGCAGAATAGCAAAGCTCTGAGGTGAAGGCAAGCTGAGATGCTCTTAGTGACTATTAGTGAGACTACCAACTCCAAATATTTAACATACATTTGCTCTTTATTAAGCAAAACCTCTGGATAATGGCAGAAATCTCCAGAAGTGAAATGTGTGCGTAGTGAGCTTCTCCCAGAATGGTCTAACTTCCCAGACAGGCCTTCTACTGTATCATACTCAACAGAGGGTCTTGGTCTTCCCCTCCAGTCTATCACCAACAGAAATCCATTGGACAGCATTTTCTTCACATTTGCTAAATCTCCCTTAAGGGGAGAAGAGTAAGGAAAACGGGGGATTTTATTTTGGTGTAATGGCAAACATATATTATGTCCAAACTAGAACTTTAATGCATTTCTTATGCTCAAACTATGAACAACGTTCTTAGACTCGCCACACACAAAATAAAGTGTTCTGTCATAACACGTCTGGAGTTTGGAGGTAATATGACTTATACCCCAAGCTGTAATTGCTATGCAAAATCTCCATCTCACTCTGGATAGCTGAAAACAGTGATTCAACAGGGTTTGAACTGACTCACTGCCTCCCTTGTTATGCTTGGAGACAGCACAGTAATACCTAAGCACACAGCTGCCAGGTATTTGCTGACTGGATATATCAAATGCTTCAAAACAACTGAAAATAAATAATTCTCATTTCTGTTTATAGAATAGTACCCAGTTTAAAAATGCAAAACAAACAACAACAAAATCCCCACAAGTCTATTCTAAGCAACCCAAGAAAACTGAATTAAACACTCCAGTTACCTTTTTAGATCTTTCAGAAATGGTAGGTGCTCTCTGGAGTATTTTTTCTTGAAGAAATTCTTTATTCTGGAAAAGAAAAGTCATTTTTCAGAACTTTTTACTGAACCAACCATGTGACACAGATGTCAGTCACAGTTAATATGTGCTAAGTAAAGGGCTCTGTGAAGAGATGAGGGGTTTCTGTTCCAAAGGTTTTTACACAACACTTTTATTATTTTTCACCTAGAAACAAACCTTCAGTGTGTTCTAGATTCTAGAAACCATTTTCTATGAAAAGCTCACTTTACTGTACTTTCTTTGTCTTTGGCCCTAGATGACCAAACATGCTAACGCATTAAGTTGGGCTGTGAGGCATTTGGTGTTCAGCACTAAGCCTTGAAATGAGAGCTCAGTCTTCAGAGACTGTTTTTACAACAGGAAAATGTTCACGTGTATACAGATGTATGCACATGTGTGTGTACTATGGCCAGCATCTACCTTGTTTTTTAGGATAAAATCTCTCACTGAGACTTCAAGTGCACCAGCCAAGGAGCTCTGGGATCCATCCGTGTCCACTTCCCCAGTTAGGGAATTAAAAGCCAAGTTTCCACACCTCACTATTATTATGGGTTCTAGGGATCAAATTTCTGTCCTCATGCTTATGTGGAAAGCATTTAATTCCAGCTCCCAAAACAAAGTATCTTACTTACCAAAGACTGCATACATAATACCTTATTTTAGCTACCATCACGTCTCCAAATCTTAGGAAAGGCAACTGTGAACACAGTGTGAGTAACCGGGGAACATCTTATGAATGCCCACCTTTGCTTTCTGGAAAAACTTGTGCCTCAACAGTTCTGCTGCTGTTGGTCTAAAAGCAGAAAGGAGAGTTTTCAGTTTTCAAGCATATTGTGAATTTTCATCTTCAAAAATGAGAAACTATTTCCTGGCCAGCTACCTAAAAACTTAGTACATTCCACTTTCCTTCACCTGCTAAACATCAGACTGTTTAGCAACATCAGGGTGCTAAATAATGTTGGTACAGGACACTGAGTAGAACAAAAACTCAAACAGAAATGGCCAATGAGTGGCCAGGTGCTGGGTAGCACCTTTAATCCCAGCACTCGGGAGAGGCAGGCAGATCTGAGTTTGAGGCCAACCTGGTCTACATAGTGAGTTCCAGGACGGCCAGGGATACGCAGAGTAGCTTCTAGGGGTAGTGGGAATAAGAAAAGTGATAATGACAATTATAGAATGTTTGGAAAGCTTATTAGTGAACTACTGTTTCTGGAAGAGAATTCTTAGGGACTCCCAATGTTTGTACTTAGCAGTATCATTTTAAGGGAGCCAGACAATAACTACCTAAGTTTTACCAAAGCATAAAAATGTATTTGAACTGGAAGAAAAGCAATCAAAAAGTTGGTTCCTGTTACATAGTATCCCAACAAGTTTCATTTTAAGGCAACTATGGATTCTTGGAAATGACTCAATTTTTTTTTAAGAAAAAAAAAGGAAAAAAATTTCAATTTTCCAAATTTAACCCAAATTCAGTTAAGTTCAGTAATGCATGATCTTGTTTGGAGTAAATTCTTCATCATCAACTTTACAAGCTTTTAAAAGAGAATCACTAAGAATAAATAATTTACTCTTCAAAGACCACGTCTACTCTCATCACATACATGGAATGCTAGACAGTGCTATTTCTCAGAAGCTCGGGGGTACAGAGCACTGCTGAGGACAGGTGTGTACTGAGGAGCTTGTACAAGCCTGGTAAGCACGTACCTCTGAATACAACTCCAGCCTCAACAGTGGCCCTTAAACACTGCTATGCATAGAACACCTGGCCAGTATTTTCAACTCCTCATCAAAAGCATAGAATTTGGGAGAAAGAGCAAGGTATTGGTAGTTCTTAAACCTTCTCAGATTAAACTTCAAGTTTGAGAACTAATGCTTATGAAGATTAATATAGATGGCAAATGGGCAAACAGCAAATGCCTATAAATTGAAATTAAACAGTGACATTCTTATTTTTTTCATTCAGTAAAGATTTCAATGGTGCAATGCCTTCTTTGCCCAAAATAACATCTTACTACTCTTTGTTCTAGGTCCATTTCCTTTTTTCTAAAGTACAACTTTTGGAAGAGAGAAGTCTAAATTATTAAAACAAAATAAAAATCTTAATTTCATGTGCACTCTGAGTAATACGAATGCGACTGCCTAGAGAACTGAGTTATTCTCAGTCAGCATTCCTTTGTTCCGGCCTTACCCTCGTGACTGCTGTCGTGGACCTGCAGTCAGGGTTAGGTTTATTTTATTTCTTTAAGTCTCGTGTGTCCAAGAGTAGCCTCAGAGTTGGCTGAATAGCCACAGACGATCACTAACCTTCTCATCCCCCTAGTCCTGCCCTAATGCTAGGATGGAAGGCCTGTGCTGACACAGCTCATTTCAGCTGTTATTTGAATATCACTTCTCCATTCCCACTAGTCTCTCCATAAGAAGTCTACACTTGTGCATCCGTGTGACTGTATATACAGGCTGAACATCCCACTTTATTACAGGCGACTTGCACAGGCTGCTTAAGCTCCAATCTGCTTCTTCCTTTGTGAAGCAGAGAATGGAAATGCTGACCTGCTGGATTCCTGTGAAAACGAAGTGAGCTAGCACACAGTGTGTGTGCTCACATGGCGCGTGCACTCACACGTTCACACGCACCGCTAGTTCATCAGTCAATAGTTTGTTGTTTTCTTTCATTTCTTCTGTTTAATGGAGTTGTGTTTTGTGTTATTTGACCTTAAAATACTTAAACAATGCTTAATTCTCTAATTCCCAGAGATTTCAATATATAGAGAGCCTTATTAAAGAGTTGAAAGGACAGTCCACAGTTCTTTCACATCCTTCACTAGATCCATAGTTAACATTTTATGTAACCAAACTATAGTTGCCAAGAAGTAACCTAACCATCAACACCAGTAGTCTTTCTAACTAGAAACTGCAGCTCTTTTTGGATTTCTTCCGTTTCCCAGAGGCTTGTCTGACTCCCTCGGCATGCCCTGTCACATCTACTCTCCAAGTCCAATTACTCTACCAGTCATGCTTTTCAATTTTTCTCCTTGCTTGAGACTTCTGATGGGCGAGTATTCTATAGCACATTCCACAGCTTGGGGCTCTTGGAGGTGAAAAGCTTCATCAGGCAATGCGCCTTTCTTACTGCATAGCTTCGGGAGTTCATTATGCTGTACCCTCGATCATTTAGGGGAGAAGGTGCCTGCCTACCAAGTCTCTTCACTGTTAAGTTTTTCTTTCTTCACACTTTATTCAATCAGGAGCAAATCAAGAGTCCAGACCACACATTTTAACTGAATCTTTCAGTTCTAAAAGTCTTGCTTGATTCTTTGGTCAAGTCTTTTCCCATGGTTTTGATTTATGGTTTTAATAAATTTGAATGTTTATAAGCTTTCCAGCTACCACTGCATTATCCAAACTTCTTGAAGAACTAATGCTGCTGTATGCCAACTCTAGTTCATTTTACACTGCCGCTGTGTGTGCTGCAGCTTGAATGGCTGACAGCACCTTGAACTGGGCGTGCTGGTCTCGGGAACTATGAGAACTGGACCGGCAGGTGTTCCAGTACACTTCTGCAGCTGCCTGACAACAGTACTTCTATGCTTAAGAGGTGCTGGGTGTGCATTTAGTGAGGCAAGTACAAATTCAGACTCTCAATCTGTAGGAAGTCAAAACAATGAAGGATTTTGTTACTTCTTGGAAATGACTGAGAAGGGAGGCTTCTTGTGTGTGTGCTGTACACACACACAGAAGCAGCTCATATGCACAAACTAAACAACTTATAAAAAAAGGAGGAAGATACTTTCTGATGGTCCTCCAAGTAGGAACTCAGGTGAACTTTCCTCCAGGTGGCCCCATGATCCCAATTCCAAGAGTCATCGTATCAGAGTCAAAGCCACAAGCCCATGGGACATGTGACTGAGTAGTGTTCTGCTGATGGCCATTGGATCAGTTAGAGGTTCTTCTGCAATTTACAGAATCTTCACTATTTCTGGCACCTAAGGATCTTCACATTTGATGGATTTTTGCCTATTACTTCTAGGTATTTGTAAAAAGGAGTATGTTCTTTTTGTCAGTTAACTTGGCAGAAACAAAGGAATTCCCTGTCAGTTTTAGCCACTGATGAAAAGCAGAAGAAATTCTAAAACCATGAACATGAACTTGGCTGCCTACTTCCTTACCCTTTCCAATATTTCCAACAGTAAATTCTGAAGCCCCATTACATATACTAGACACATGACCAAGGATGTCAAAGTCTTTTACTTTTGTCGACCTTTAGAGAAAACAAAAATTAAACAACTTTTAGTACTAAGAAATGTAGTGGAATATATAGTCTGCCAGTGGTATCTCAGGAGAACTGCTTCCAGGACCCCTTTGCCAACAGCAAAACTCTGATGCTCAGTCCCTTGTATTTAGATGGAATGGAATGTGTAGAACCCAGATAACCCTCCTGCACTTTCTACCATCTCCAGCTTAACCAGTATAGCTGCTACCGTGCTAAGTAAACTGTGATGCTCAAGGAATGAGGACAAAGAAAAGGCTGGTGATGCTGAGTACTGATAGAATCTGATCAGAGTCCTTGGATCCATGGGTAGATGAAGCTGTAGCTGCGGAGGTGGTGGATATGGAAGCTGATGCACACATGAAAACAAAGTAGACACAGCTCCAAGTTACAGTCAAGAGTCAAGTTCCACCTCGAGGACTAGGGATAAGGTAGCCTCAAAAATCCAAGGTTCTACTCAGTGATCTCGCCGACGATGCTGTTCAACAACACCACACATAAACACCCTTAGTTAAGAACCTGCTGCTAACCACTCAATGTGTCTAAAGCCAACAAGGAAACTATATGAAACTTTGATTACTAAACTCTTTCCTACATGGAACACAAATGTGCTATTATAGTCCTTTGTAAATTGTAAATGGCAGTTATATTTCAAGTGAAGGTTGAAAAAAGGAAAACTTGCCCACTAACACGGCATTATTTTACTAATGAGAATTCATAAATATAATTTCATAGTTTTAAGAAATTAATCAAGAAATATCTGGGCAACTTATATAAGTACAGAAAATCAACTCAGTCCCTTCCAATCTTGTAAAATGGCCTTTATGAATGTTTCCAACATTTTTAATTCATTCATTTTAAGAATACACACATAATACTGTGTATACAAATGTAATTCTTAGGGCTTCCCACACCATTTTATGTATCAGAAGAGTTATGTCATGTTTATCTAATACTTTACCTTTTTTCTGGATCCTTTTGAAGGCACAGTGAAATCATTTTTCTAAATGATTTTCCATATTTTTTCAGCATTTCTTTATCTTGAACACCAGTTTCCAAAGAAGGAGGATCGTTCTGGAGTGTCAGCATTAAAACCTGTAGAGTAAGAATTTTGGTTTCTTTAAAAGCCCAGTGATGTTATGTGACTATGTTTTTGTTTTAATCCCAGGTATGGGATATAGGGGTGCTTCAGATTGTCTACAGCATCTAACTATGATTTGTCTCATGCTCTAGGAGGGATGTGATTTTTGCCAGCTAAAGGTAGTTTACCATTGGAATTCTGAGAACTCTTGAGAGTGTATAAATGGGAGAGCCCAAGAGAGCCTGTGGAGGCTGCTGCTCTCCTTGCTGCTGCTGCTGCTGCTGCTGCTGCTGGTGGTTTCTGTTGCTGCAGTTTGTCAAGTGGTCATGAGCAGAGATGAGAAGAAATTGGATATCCCGACATCAAAGATTAGACTTGCCCCAAGGAACCTGGTGCCCCTAATCATCAGGAAGTAGTCTAAAGAGGTCTATGTCCCCTTTCCCCTCTAACCTTCTTTCGCTCCTACCTAGTGTTGGGGGGTTGGAAGTGATCAGGGTGAAATTAGGGTTGGAAGGGAGGTAGATATAGGAGCCCACAAAAGTATACCAATAAATCTGTAAAAACTTTCAGTCCAGTATAAACATATGAAGACTTTACAGCCTGAATAAAGCTTCCCAACACACAAGCAGATCTTACTTTCTAATAGCTGACATTAAGGGGCTGGAGATGACTCAGCTTGAGTATGCGAACCTGAGTTCAGTCCTTCAGAACTCACATGAAAAGCTGGGTGTGGTGCTCTATGTCTGCAATCCCAGCTGAGAAGAGGAAGTGGGTTTGGGGGAGGTGGTCCTTGGGGCTTGGTGGCCAGCCAGTCCAGCCAAACTGGCAAGCTCCAGCGTTCAGGGAGAAACCCTCTCTCAAAATATAAGGCAAAGAGTGATTGAGGAACATAGTTGACACAACCTCTGGTCTCTAAAAGCACACATATACATGGGTATAAACACACACACAGGTACACATACATACATACAAGTTACTATCTAGGTGGGCTTTTAGAGTCAGGGCTATAGCTCAAGAGATATATGTACTTTTCTAGCATGTGTGAGGCCATGGGCTCAATACTCAGCACCACAAGAAACAGACTGGTTGTTCAGAGCCCAAGGCTTCCATGTTTACTGGATATTAGTTAAAGCTATATAAAGATGGTGGATCCCCACAAGGGCCCACTGTCGACTGCTGTTAAATCCTTCAATTACAATCCCTTCATGTCCACAGACCTAGTTCTTCCATTGCCAGACTGTAAAAATAGAAACATAAAAACACAGCAGAAGACAGCATGGCCACCTTAGCTTCTCCTACTGCTTGCTCTGTTTTTCCTTGACTTCTCATAGTATGGAGCCTTCTCGTCCAGAAATTTCTATTATAGAAATCACCAACTATTTCTTTCAGTAACAAAGCTACATCTGGTTCACATTCTTAGTTCACATTCTTCCCAAGCCCCCTGCAACCTTAGTTACTCTGTCAGCAGAGCCTATGAAAGGCAGATGAGTAGAGAGAGAACCAAGGCGGTTGGATAACAGACACCAAATGCAGTCAGACTCAATAGCTCTGTGTACACAGACCAGCAAGCCGACTAAAGCTCAGCAACTCTGTAGAAGAGTTCAACGGCTCTGAATCCAAGAAGAGTCTGGGTACGGTGATGACTATACATCATGAACATACTTGTCACTTAAGTACACAATCAAAAATGGTTTACCCTGGATTTGGTCCCTATACAATACAAAGTAAAAATGGTTATGTTGGTAATCTTATTAGAAAGATTATATTTTGCTATGATACACATAGAAACTCTAGGGAAATAACTACAGTATGATTAGCAGATGTAAAACACCACTGGGTCCTGAGCTGGAGTGATACTCTGCATGTGAGCCTCACCTTCATCGGTGGGTATTTATGATACGGAGCTGCCCCCGTGGCCAGTTCAATCGCTGTGATTCCAAAACTCCAGATATCAGCTTTAAAATCATAACCTCGAACCTGAAAGGGATTGGGGGGAGATGGGAGGGGAGAGGTACACAATTATTTTAACCAGGTTAAAACACCTTTATAAAAATTTCTAGTAGGTCATGAAAAACTGGGGGTTGGGGGAGGCAGAAGCGAGAGGTCTCCCTGTGCATCCCAAGTTGGCCTTGAATTTCTGACTCTTTGAAGACTCAGCCTCTTAAGTACTGGGATTATAAAAGTGCACTACCAAATGTGTTCACAAACTTTAAACCAGTAAGCTATTAATTATTATGCTCATTTAAAAGAACTCGATAGTCAGTTACTAGTAGTACTTATTAAGTCTATATGAAAACATAGAAAAGTGTTCATGATGAAGCACTTATAAACTATCATTGAGCTTTATAATTAGAAGGTTCACTCTATTAACCAAAAAAAATCTAGAACCAAGGTTTTCCATAATCCTTTTCTTTTCCAAGTGTTCTGTGACATTATTTTTCTTCCTTCCTTCCTTCCATGTCTTTCCCCTTACTGGCCTCCCCACCCTTCTTTTCCCCTCTCTCTTGTCCTGAGACTCTTGTTTGTGTTCTAGAACAAGAGCTCATTAAGTTCGCCAGACTAGCCGAGAGCCGAGAGCTCTATCCTGCCTCATCTCCTGAGTGATGGGAGTGTGTGCTAGGAATGCTATCATCATAAAGGGCTGTGGATAGTTTTTAACATTGACATGAACAGGCTGCTGGATTTCTCGCCGCCTCCACTGCCACCATCCTGTCACAGTCACACATTTTTAATCTTCTATATTGAGCTACATAGGAGAAGGTTGGTCTCCAAAGTCTGTAGCCCAAGACTTAAATTCAGTGGTCAGTATGTGTGCTGTTCTGCCTTCTGGTACAGCAGGAGGGTCTCCAAAGGAAAGTTTCCATTGTCTCCATGGACAATAATTCCCACGTCCACGAGCTTCTCTACCAGACAGATCAAGGGCAGCTCCTGCTTATCTGGGAAGTAGGTTTAGCCCCTACTATATCCTCCATCCTGGGAAAACCAATGAAGTTTCATATGTCTTCATATCGCTCCCCTGCCCCAGCCCTTCTCCACAGCCTATGCTTGTTCATTCTTTTCCTGAGTGCCGCAGCCTCTTAAGACCCTGTGTGGCCTGGAGTGCCCTCCTTCCACAGGCTCTATATAGTAATGTATGTATGTATATAGAAAAATATGTGTATAGTAATTCATCTGTGACATTCACGAATAAATCCCATACAGTGTTGAAAGTAACCTGGAGTCTTGAGAAATAGGCTGGTTTGCATGTAACTTAGAAATCACTTACACCTGGGAGCATGGACGAGTCATCAGTGAATATATGCACTCGAGAAGAAAGGAACCTTAGCAAACGACATCTTCTTTTCTTTTTTGAGACAGTGTCTGGCTATACGCTCCAGGCTAGCCCCAACCTCATGATCCTCCTATCCTAGCCTGTGATTGGACAACCTGTGTACCCTATCAATTCCTACAAGAGGATTCAAGAGTAGATAGAGCCAGGCCTAGTGGCACACATGTTTAGAGGCAAGATGACCTCTGAGTTTGAGGCCAACCCGGTCTACAGAGTGAGTTCTAAGACAACCATGGCTACACAAGAAACCCTGTCTTGAATAACAAAACAAAACAAAAGGAATAGGTGGGTCAAAAGAGGTCAGAGAAACAGCCTGACAGTAGGAGAACACTGAAGACTGACTGTATGATTAGGAAGTGAATAACGCTGCAGTGCTCAACTGTTCAATACCATGAGGGAGGTAAGAAAAGGACTACAGAATGAGTACTGACATCAGCAGTGTTTAATGTGTGGGAAAACACGTGACAAGAGCCACAGCGAGCAGCTGATGTGCAAGTGGGAAGAGAAGGGCACCAGCAGTGAAAGCTCTAAGGTGAACAACCCGTCATCTGGTCTGTACTAAGATACACTTCTAAGTGCTTTATTCCCGTAGTCCTTGGATATCTTTGGTATACTCTTGCGTTTTCTGTGTACTGTGCAGTTTTTGTTGTTTGCTTTGCTTTGCTTTGTACTGCAGTGATATCTTTCCTTAGAGTAAGCTCTAAACCGTTTATCAACAGAAACATGCATTTCATGCGTCTAACATGGAACATCGATCAAACATAAGCACTAAGGTTTGTGGCTTGGTTTAACAACAAAATCCTGATCCACTTCAAAAACAAAACCCAACAGTACCTGCTCCATAACTTCGGGTGCCATCCAGCATGGGGTGCCAACAAACGTCTTTCTCACTTTATTTCTGGTAATGTCACCACCAGTGGCTAAAAAAGCACTAACACCAAAATCTGAAACAGAACAGACAGCACAGCAGTCGTTATGGTCTGAACAGGAAACCTCCCCCACGTCTCACCAACCTGGGCTGGCTGCCAACAGATGGGCTGTGGGACAAGCTAGTCCTGAGAGTTCTGTATAGTCAATGGATGAATCTCTGTAGAGTGAGAAGAAGACAGTTGGGGAGAGGATGTAGAGGTCTGGACCTACTAGGAGAAGAGTGGTCAATGCTCTGGAAAGACCCTGTGTTGCAGGCCCCTTCTTGTTGCTCTCAGCTTCCTGACAGCCATACACAGCTTCTACCTCCCAAATGCTCTCAAGATGCTCTCATTCCACCTGCCTCAGTTAGGGCTACCATCCAAATCAACGGGACCAGTTAGCCCTGGACTAAAACCCTTAAAACCAATGCTCCCCCGCCCCCAAACCCACAGAATCAAAGAATATATTTGAAATCGCAACTGAAAAATTATTAATATCCAGAATATACAAAGAATAACTATATTCCAGTGCTGAAGAGTCAGAAGCCAATATAGGCTACAAAGTGAGATTCTGTCTTAAAAACAAAGGAGGAAAAAAGTCTACAATTCAGCAGCAACCAAAAAACACATTTAAAAGAACACACCAAAACCACAAGATTGAGATAAAGCAGACGACAAAAAACCCTAGAAGCTAGACACAGTGGCATACAGCTTTAATTCCAGCAGAGGCAAGCTGATCTCTCTGAGTTCCAGACTACCCTGATCTATACAGTGAGTTCCAGGCTAGCTAGGGCTAGCTATATAGTGAAAAAACCCAGTCTAAAAGAAAAAAAATTAAAAACTAGAAAATTAGTTTTGTTATAAATGTTGAGAAACTGAAATCCTTATAAATTATAGATACGAATGAAAATGGATACAATTACTATATGTAATACTTTTTTTAAAAAGCTAATGTAAAGTCATCATATATGATCCACCTTCTAAGAACATATATCCAGAAGAAAATAAGGCAGGCGAGATAACACATGTCCACAGTCCTAGCACAGAAAATGTGGGCTGGGGGTGTCAGACGTTCAAGCTAGTCTGGACTACATAAGATAAGAGAGAAGGGAAAAGGGAAGAAGGGAGGGGAAAAAAAGGATGGGAACAGGAGCTGTGATAGTTATCCAGTTTATAGCAACATTTTCAAAATAGACAAAAAGATACACAATTTGCCTATTCACTGATAGATCAATGCATAAAAAAATGTGGCGTATGTCAATCTGTGGGTTGTATTTTTAGGTGTACACTATCTCTTACAGCCACAGAACCTCAAACTTAAGAATGGTTAACATTGGTAAATTTTCCACTACAATACAACAAATAAATAAATAAAATCATTTAAGTTAGCTAAAGAAACACTGTTGGTAAAGTCTGAGGACAGGACAGGTATGGGAAAGGGGAGAAAGGCAGCAGAGCTCTCTCACTGGACAGACAGACGCTAGACAAAGGCCCTAGTGTTCAGCACATGTCCCCATATTATAATTTCATGACCTCTTCATGCTTTTTAGGTAGCTATGGTTGTATTAATTTTCATTATGTGGTATGCTGGTGTGAAAACCAACCACAATTTAAGACTACTAGTAAATTTAAGACTACTAGTAAAAGGCATTAGGAATGTCCACAACTCATGATTAAGACGACTGCCACCCGTGTAAGGATGAGTTTCTCTAGTCTACACAGTAGAAGCTATAGCTCAAGGTCTGCATACACACATCGTCAACTTTAACGACGTCACCACACGGATTCGTACTTCTGCCATCAGTCTGACTCTGTGTCCTTGCTCTACACCCATCAACTGGTTCTGCTGAGTACTTTGGTTGAGCCAGTCACTTGGCATTTAGCAGCTGCTTTACGTTCAGTGCTTTACACTGGGATGCATTACCTGTCTTTGCTTTGCACCTTTCCCATCTTCATGAAGTACGTACATGGACGGGTGAGCACCTGTACATGTTTGTGCAGATGCAGGAGAAAAATGTTAGATACTGTCCTCAATCACTATCTTAGTTTTTGTGTTTGTGTGTAATCTCATTTTTGAGACACAGTCTCTCACTGAGCCTTGAGCTCATGGTCTGTCATAGATTAGCTAGCTGGTGAGCCCCTGAAAGCCTCCTATCTCTGCTCACCTCCTCCAGTCAGGTTCAGACACATGCTGCTCCATGAATACTAATGCTGGATAACCCTACTCTGCGTCTTGTCTTTGATGGAAAAGTGTTTCTCTTTTGACAAAAAGAAGGTTCATGTTAAAGGAATCAACTTTATGTTGGATGAAATATTACCTTACTTCGGGATTTAAAGGTACTTGCTAAACTATCTTTTAAAAGCTGAATACTGGGCTGGTGAGATGGCTCAGTGGTTAAGAGCACTGACTGCTCTTCCAGAGGTCCTGAGTTGGATTCCCAGCAACCACATGGTGGCTGACAACCATCCATAATGAGATCTGATGCCCTCTTCTGGTGTGTCTGAAGACAGCTACAGTGTACTCATATACATAAAATAAGTAAGTCTTTAAAAGCTGAATACTGTCCTGATTCACTTGATTATTGTAGCAGTCTGGAGCCGAACAGAAGGAGATTGGTCAAAACAGCCGTCTGCGGGAAGACATGACTTCCAGTCTTATCCCTAAGCTCTAAAACTACCAAAACTGTGCTCCCTAAAAGGGAGAGACTCAGCCAGGTGGTGGTGGCACATGCCTTTAATCCCAGCACTTGGGAGGCAGAGGCAGGCGGATTTCTGAGTTCGAGGCCAGCCTGATCTACAGAGTGAGTTCCAGGACAGCCAGGACTACACAGAGAAACCCTGTCTCAAAAAAAAAAAGTCTAAAACAAAAAAGGGAGAGACTCCACATCACCCTTGTGCTGTCCCTTCTTCCTATTGCTGTGATTTGCTTTCCCTGGCTCATGACTCGAGGTCATATAGCTCACTCATACTTAGGAGTCAAGGGGGACAGGAACCCCAAACAGCTGATCACACTGCATTCCCAGTCAAGACTAGCAAGCCACCATGACTATGTTCACACTAGTGCTCAGCTGAGCCTCATTCTGTTCAGCACAGCAGCTAGCACACAAAATGGTGCCACCCACATGCAGGGTGAGACAGCCCAGTTCAATTAACCTAACTCAGAAAATCCCCCACATGTCCATAGGCCAGCCTGATCTACACAATTACTTATGGAGACTTCTGTCCCAGGCTCTAGAGTGAGTAAAGTTGACAATTAAAACTTACCATCACAACTCTGGATAAAAGCAACTATGTATCACCTCTCACCAGAGGTTTCTCCTTTAAATAAGCAAGACTGCCCTGAGACAGAACCTTATCAGAAGTTCACACACCTAACGAAGGGAAGTGGAAAACAGGAAGCAATGAGTAATGGCCAGAAAATACCTAAGAGTGGTAGAAGCCATCATTAGAAGGTGCTTACACAGAAAGATGTCCCAAGAACAGGATCATCAGACACAAAGAAAACATAAAAGACAAAAAGGTGGTTCTGCTGGCTATTATATCAGAATAAAAAGACATACTGTGAGCCGGGGTGGTGGTTCAGTGGGTGAAGTCCTTTCCACACAAGCATGAGGACCCCGTTCTGGATCCCAGCACCTACACAGATGCCAGGCAGGCTTGGTAGCCACCTGCAATGAATGCTCAGGATGCTCCGAGGCAAGGTGGCAACAAGTGCACTCACAAATGTGAAAGCACATGCGTGCATCATGTGTGACACACCGACACACATATACTCACTCTCACACACACACTCACATAGTTACACATGCGTGTGCGCGCACACACACGCCCACCCCTACCCAAAAAGCACAGCCCTGCTCATTGTTACCTGCAATCTGCACAGAGCCGTCTTCTCCTAGAAGAATGTTTCCAGCTTTCACATCTCTTCAAAGAAAAAAAACATCATCAAACATTAGTTCTTTAGAATGGCAAAATTTAAGCAACTGTTTATTTACAAAACATTACCAATATTTAAATATTGTTTTATATTAAAGAGTATTAATGCCAATAAAAAATTTTAAATTTTAGCCATTTATACTATAATCCAAACATAAAATCTAAAACTATAAGAAGAAACATAACTTTTTAGACAATCTAGAAAACTAAAGTTCATTAAATATCGATTGGGATAATAATGGCCAAAGAAAGTAACCCTCATCTAGCCTTACCTAATCCTTATTGCTGAAATACACTAATTTTTTTCTATATAAACTAAATGTTAAAAAATGGTGAATTATTCTCTTCCCAGTTCCTCAACCCTCATTTCCTTGCTTGTTTTGAAGTTTTGCCATATAACTCAGGCTGGTCTCTATCTCATGATCCTCCTGCCTCAACAACCCAAATACATCGGGATAGAGATGTGCTTTCAATATATTCCGAAGAAGGGGTAAGCTTCATATAATGTAACTTTTATTTTTTTGCTTAACCAACAGCATAGGTGTGTGTATATATAATATATATATGTGTATGTATGTGTATATATATATATATATGCATACATATATACACATGTATATATATTCACTTATGTGTATATTGACATAAAATAATTCTCAAAGCAATCAGAATAAAATGGCAAAAAGTGATCTTCTTTAAACAAGAGCATTGGAATTTAAGAAAAAGATGTTTTTAAATGCTTTACATAAAAGTTGAAAAGAAACTTTAACACCTTAAGCTTAGTTTCCCATTGTTAACACCTTACATCCATGTAGTACTTTTGTTAGGTTCCAGGCAGTACATGTGTCCAGAAATGAGCTCAGGCTGGACTGCAGAGAATCTATGGTGGTTAAATCAAAGCCAGCATTCCTCAAGAACTTGTGAAATAGGTTCAGATTCACCACTGCCACACACCTGTGATTGCACATGAAAGCCCATGCTGGCCTCCAAGCCCCCTCAGTCCCTTTTCACACACACTTGCTCTAAGTCCCAAGCAGGCCCTTCTCGCCTGATTTCCACACTATGCACTATGTTCACTTCACTGGCCCCAGACTGTCTCTGATCTCCACTGCTCTCAGAACTCTCTTGAAGATGGCCCTGACCATATCCATCTCCAGTCTGTTTCTTTTTCTCTCTGCCCTCAACTTTTCCAGATGCACCTGGCTGTTCTCACTTTTATCCACGAGAGCCATCCCCGCCCCATCATAGAGTGGACATTTCAGTGATTTCTTCACTGTGTCCCTCACATCCACACAGCTTATTCAGGTTCCCTTATTTTTTAACCAATGTTCCTTTTCTATCCAAGACTCCATCCAGGACAGCTAATTGTATTTAGCTGCCAGGTCTCCTTAGGCTCTCCACAGTGACAGTTTCTCAGAGAGTCCTTGCTTTTGGTGACCTTGGCAGTTGTGAGGCATATGTATCTGACATTTCTCACGTGGTTAGACGGCGTTAGATTTCTAAAAGGAGATCATGGGCATAGAGTCCTCACAGTGACATAAGAAAGGTACATTCATGGTGTCAACAGCTCCATGTGGTGAAACTGAGAGGACTAGGGTTTTTCCTATTCACCATTTTGATTTTGAGCTGTTTGAACGCAGAATCACATGCAGGTCTGTCTCACCTGTGTAGATATGTTAGCATTCCTTCTAGACTCTGCCCAACAGTTACCTGGCAACAGCCAGGTAGGCCTAGCATACTATAAAAGAGGCTGTTTGCCCCCTCCTCTCTCTCTTATTCTCTCTGCCCTTTCTTTCTTTAACCTCTTTCTCCCTCTCTTCCCCTTCCCTGGCCCATGCGTTCCTGGCCAGCCTCTGCTCTCTCTTCTTCTCTCTCTTCTTTCTCTCCTCCCCCTTCTCTCTTTCTCTGCCTCTATTCCCTTCTCAATTCCCCTTCCCATGCCCTAAATAAACTCTACTCTACACCACGCCCATGGTATGGCTGGTATCTCAGAGAAGGGATGCCTCTGCATGGGCTTACTGAGACACCCCTCCCACCACTCTACCTTGCTCTACAAAACATATCCTGGCTTTTCCTTTTTTAAAAAAAAAATAATAATAAAGCATAACAAGTAACACTATTAAGTCATATGGAGGTCTTTCCTGCATAGGTGACACTATTAAGTTTTTATATTTAATGAGGCACTGGTCCATCTTCCAGCAGAGCCTTATGCTAAGCAACTATTTTTCTTGATTAATTTGCCATAGTCTGTGTTTCCATTTCAAACTAAACATGTAATCTGCAGAAGCGGCTTCAGAGGGAAAAGCAAAGGAAGGGCAGGGTCCACTGAACCCTCCAGGATGCCAGGCAGGCCTCACAAGCAACAGACAAGGGACCTTCAGGATGCCAAACATAGTTGTCAGCTAAAAACCTTGTTTTGTTGTTTTGCCCCCACCCCATACAAACATACCCGAGACAGGGTCTTTCTGTGTAGCACTGGCTATCCTGAAACTAAAGGCATGGGCCACCATCAGCAGACTAAAGAATTTGTTTTATTGTCCCAGACAATCGCAGGCACTTCTGCAGCCTGCAGGCTGGCCTGCTTAGTGCTTCACAGTCGCTCTGCTCACTGGGCTCACACATGGCAACTACAGGTGCCACCTAAAGATGAAAGGAGTGCAATGGACAGACTTGGCTTTCTCCACTTTATAGAAAAGTGTGAAAAGAGATTAAGAGAAGCAATGATTCATAACCAAAAAGTAGAAATATACTATATTAGCAACTTAAAGATGTCTAACACTTGTTAAAGCTAATGTCTTTGCTAGGAAAAACACTAGGGCACACGGAGAGAAAAGATTAGAACAACATGTTCACTCTAATCAGAATCTTTGAAGTCAGCGCTAGTCGACTAAAAACCCACATTCCAGAACCAGGTTCGTCCCCACTTACAATGACCTAGTGCCTATGGCCAGCCCAGTCATTACTGACAGCCAAAGCCACGTTTCCATTGTATTTTCCCTGTGTGTGTGCCCCAGACCCCCATTAAACATGTCACACATGTGGGTTGTTGTGGCATGCCTTTGGCCCTATCACCAAGATACTCTTCATCACAGAACCCTTCAGTCAGCCTGAGCACAAGGACCGAACATCTTGGATCCTAACCATCAGGAGGCAGAGGCAGGCAGATCTCTGAGTTTAAGGCTACCAGCTCTACCTAACAAGTTCCAGGCCAGCCACAGCTACATACTGAGACTCTGTCTCAATGAAAACAAAAACAAAAATTCCAAAGAAAGCTAGACATAGGACACAAGAACATTTGTCAGTTTAGCAGAGGCCTTGGTCCAAAGATACCCTTCCCTAGTACAGTCGCATGTGTACAGGTAATAAGGTGTGGACAGCTGTGGTCTTTGTGTTGTAAAGGCACAGGAGAGGAAGAGACAGACCAAAAGACAAACAGATACAAAGAAAAACACAGAAATTTGTTGGATAAATTTAGTCTCTGTCTTTTGAGATTATCCTTTAGAAGTCAAGGGAAAAAATAAAAGATTGTTTTCAAAATCTTTAAATCTCAAAATTAAGAAAATCTGTTATCAGTAGAGCTCTTACAAGAAATGTTGAAAGTACTTCTGAGACCCCCAGGTCTACCAGGGCAGGCAGACCATAGTGGATGAAATCTCCCAGAAAGAAGCCACATCCTATACTCAAGTTCCTACAAGGCTGATTATCTGGTTACAACTTCAAAGACTTGAGAAGTTAGAATGCTGCAGGTCCAGAGACTGATTCAAATTTACCTGGTTATCTACAGCCCCTTGTCAGCCTGCCTCCCTACCCTGCTCGCTCTAACGTGCTTTGAGACTATCTGATGAGACCTTTTGAACTGTACTGACTTAGCAGGGCACCAGCTCCCACCAACCACAACCTAAGAAGTAATTCATCAGACAGCCTCTGAGACTGGAAGGCTGGGACTGAGGTTTCCACCACTGTATTCGGCAAGTGTCTTGGTTTATGACCTTCTTTGTTCTGTTTCTATGAAGATTTCGTGAACTTGCCACCTCACTGGAACATGATATTTAGGGTAACCTAATTCTGTGTTCCGAAGCCATGAGCACTCACATTGGCTCCAGAATAAACAAGTTTTCATCCCTTTAAGGCAAGGACTATTTTTGTGCCTATATCTTGATGAGCAACACACCTCTGGCCAGAGCTCTGATACTCAGACTCATGTGGTTAGAAGTGGTAGGCAAGATCTACACAGTGACACTGGTAACAAAAACTGCCTTCTGAGACTGCCATGAAGAAAGATAAGGGTTAACTCTCTATCATCTGTGGTTACAGTCCAACTAGAAACAAAGACAGTGAAGATACATTGCTCACTTGACACACAGGCCTTTGCTACACTTCGGCCCAACAGAAGGATGTGTACAAAGGGCAGAGAGGACTTCAAAAGAGCCTGGTCAAAACCTGCTGGACTGTAGTACCACCACCCCAGGCTCTACCAAGAACTAGCCTAACATCCATAGACGTACAGAAGTCAACGGCTAGTGCTATATGAGTATACCTCTACTCAGCCATCAGACTTTAGAACAAAAAGAACGTAAACAAAGTACAGGAGAAGCAGACAGTGACCACACACTAGAAGGGGCTAGGGAAGAAGGAAGCAGAGGGGAGAGGAAGAGGACAGACAAAGCAATGGGAGAAGGGAGGGAGAGGAGGAGAAAGAATGGAAGAATTACTGAAAATCCTACTGGGAGAAGCAAATTTATGATAGCAGAATAATTTTCAGGACGGACGGACGGACGGAAGAAAATCACACATACAAAACAATGTGTGTACACAACAGCAGTACAGTGAAACTGTTAAAACCCAACCCAGAAGGGGAGAATATGCTGAAAGCAACAAGAGAAAAAGCACTCATGCAGGGCATGGGAATTACAAAGTTAACGCTGTCTTAACGTTGGCACAATGGTGGCCACAAGTTAATGAGACAAATCGGAAGTACTGAATTGAGAGATGGCTCAATGTAGAGTGCATTCTACTTTGGCAGAGGGCCCACATTTGGTCACTAGCACCCACAATCAGGCGATTGTCAAGAACCTGTAACTCCTGTTCCAAAGACTATGACATCCTCTCCATACACCAAGCACACACACAATGGACAAGTGTAAGTGCAGACGTTCATGGATACACATAAACATGTTCTTTTAAAAACCCTATTGCTAAAGATGCCATACACTTTGGTTGCAGGACAGAGAAATCAAGCTGGAACTGAGCTAGAAGCCTCCTTCCTGCTGAATAGCTATTGCAGTGACAGAACACTTACGCAGGCCGCAGGGAGATCATGATTCAGGTATCAACCTGACACACACTAGAGTCAACTGAGAAAAGGATCCTGAACCCAAGAATTGCCTAAGGCCATGTCTATGAGGAATTTTATTACTTCCTAATGGATACCAGAGGGTCTAGTCAACTGTGGGCAGTGCCATCCCTGGGCAGGTAGACTGGGCAGTACAAGAAAGCTACCTGAGCAAACCAGTAAGCAGCATTCCTTCACAGCTACCACTTAAAATGTATGCATTGATTTGTAAGTTAAATAAACCCCACCCCACTCCAAGCTGCTTTTGGTCATGGCATCAATCACAGCAACAGAAAGCAACATAAAACACAGAAAACCTAATCTTACTGTCTTACTTAGCTATGAACTCTTTCGGCTTCAGTGTCAGTCAGGCAAGATCTGTCAAATGATACATGACTGCTGTGGAAGTAACCAACCACTACCTGACTGGACTTGATACCCTCTCTTACAGGAGAAATTCATGCCTGGTACTATACCTGGTCAAAAGCCCATGGTTCAGTTATAGGCCCTAAATAGGAACCTTACTTTTCTAAATGAACATGATGTCAAACTGTCCTCTAGATATTTGTTTATACCCACAGATTTCTGAGCCCTGACTGGAGAAGCTTCTGGTTACAGTGGATTACTAGCAATACAGAAACTCCTAACTGGTCAAAATGCTGAAAATCAATTAACTGCAAGTCCTTAGCTCTAAGAGAGATATCCATATCACCCTCTCTAAGACTCTGAGGAGATTCAGGAAGTGGAAGGAAAGAATATAAGAGCCAGAATGCTGTCAGACATTATACTCTACACTGTACATGTACAGCATGGCTGCTGTACCTATGGATTCATAACAGAAGTGGCTATCTGCACAAGACTAGGCCCCCATCAACATTCCATCATGGTTAAAGAAGGGCATTCTTTTCATAAAGTCTCCTTGATGAGCTACAAGCAATTTGATTCCAGAGAGAAGAAAGGTTGCATTCCTAAGTGGTATAGACACTGCTAACGGGCTCCCATCAAGTAAGCAATCCCAGAACTATGCTCAAACAACTGAAAAGGGTGAGAGGACAATGGGGCAGGAACAGTATCAGAGTACTACTGTATACATAGATGAAACTGTGGAAAAATAAATATTAAATAAAAGGACCTGACAATCTGACACATCTCTGCGACTGTCTCTGATGGACCTGACAATATGAAACATCTCTGTAACTGTTTCTGATGCTTTTCTCAGGTATCTAAAGTCAAGATGGTTGGTTATTGTAAGCTATGAACCAGGAAAAACATGACTTTTATGATTATAAAGTTATTTACTCAGATATGTATATACATACATACATACATAAATACATACATGCATACATACATTAGAACTGGAATGTTATTTGTCTGCCTGTTCATTTAGTGATAGAGAAATAGGAGAAAACTTCAAGAAGCATTCTTTATAAAAATGTTGAAAGTGCTACTAAAAAACTCTAACCCTCCACAGGACCTGTGTGTGCCAATTCCCTACCCAGCAGCAAAAGATGGCTTAGGGAAAAGCCTTCCACTTCCATGAGCAACGACAACTCCCTGGAGCAGACAAGAGCCTGCACAAGGAGGATAGGGCTCGCAGATGACGTGTCCAGTGTCTCTCACTCAGTCTACACTGTGCTGACCATCTAAACAGAACACAATTAAAGCTTTAACTAAAAAAGTATTCATTTACAAATAACTTTTCAATAATTTGGAAAAATATTTAAGATATAAATACAGGGTAGAAGTTCAAGGCCAGCCTGGTCTACAGAGTGAGTTCCAGGACAGCCGGAGCTACACAGAGAAACCCTGTCTTGAAAAACAAAAACAGCCGGGCAGAGGCAGGCAGATTTCTGAGTTCGAGGCCAGCCTGGTCTACAGAGTGAGTTCCAGGATAGCCAGGGCTACACAGAGAAATCCTGTCTCAAACAAACAAACAACAACAACAAAACAAAAAAGAAAAACAAACAAACAAACAATAAATAAATAAATAAATAAATAAAGGGCTGGAGAGATGGCTCAGTGGTTAAGAGCACTGAGTGGTCTTCCACAGGTCCTGAGTTCAATTCCCATCAACCACATGGTGGCTCACAATCATCTTTAATGGGATCTGATGCCATCTTCTAATGTGTCTGAAAAGACAGTGGCAGTGTACTCACATACATAAACTAAATAAATTAGTTAATTTTAAAAGATATAAAAATAAAATGAGAAGAGCAACAGACAGTGTGGACACGGTGGTATATGCCTGTGACCCCAAGGCCTGGACAGTGAAGGCAAAGGGATCAGGCGCTGAAATCAGCCTGGGCAAGTTAGCAAGACTTTTAAAAGTTGGAATGGTATTTTGGTTTGGGGGGGGCTTTTTGTTTTGTTTTTTTTTTTTACAGCTAACAATATATAGCTCTGTTGTAAAATACTTGTATAACATGAACAAGAGTCTGAGTTCAATCCCTAGCACCTCAAAAATGAGAGACAAAATATATAAATACCATTATCTTAAGTACTTTAAGAAACAGAAAAGAAAATAGAAACCAATATTCTAAACCAATGAGTGTCTTCTTGGCAGAAAGTAATTTTTTTTTCATTTTCCAACTTTACTAAAATACTACTTTTGTTTGTTTGTTTTTGGGAGAGGGCCTTACTATCTAGTCCTGGCTATTCCCAAACCTGCATGTAGACCAGGCTGTCCTCGAACTCAACAGACATCCACCTGCCTCTGCCTCCCAAGTGCTAGGATTAAAGACATGTACCACCATGACTGGCTTACTTTTTGTTTTGTTTTTAAATACTTATCACTTTCTTAATATTTATAGGTTGTATATAACTCACACTGTAATAAGCAAAACAAACTGAAACCAGCAATGCAAAAAGTACAGGGTTCAGAAGTAAAACAAATTCGTAAATAAAAGAAAGTGTCCTCAATGAGACAAAGCACAGCCTGCACTTGCTATCAAGGAGGACGCTGGACACTCACGCACCTGTGAATCTGCCCATTCTTATGCAGGTATTCCAATCCTTCTAAGACTTCTCGCAGGATTGTAGCGATGGTTGGCTCATCCAGAACTCCACTCTTATGCTCCCCCTTTGCCACAATGTGTTTAATAATATCCAGAACAGAACCTGAAAACAGAAAACACAGCCCTCTAAAAATTGTAACTCACTCAATAATTCAAACCACTTAGAACATTCATATAAAATAAATTATGTAAGAAAGAAAGGAAAAAATAGCAAATACAAGGAAATACAGATGCTTCAGACTGGAAATTTCAGCCTAAAACAGAGAGTAATTAATACCCCGTGGTATGCTACACAGCATGTCCTTTAGATCTCTAATGAGAACCTGGAAAGGCTAGTGTGGGATTTCTAGTCCTCTCTGAAGAATCCCCTGGGTAAACCACACAATCAATAACACTCTAAATATAAAATACCACAAACCAAACAAGTTTTCAACCTAGATTAGATTGTGTAGTATTTTATAACTAAGACTGTAAAAATACAATTAAAATACAAGTCAAATCAATGAAGAAACACATGGAAAGTAAAAATCACAGCTATTCTTGGTTGTCAACTTGACTACATCCAAATTATCTAACCCTCCCCCCAAAAAATGAGGGGCACACCTGTGAGGGATTTTTGCTTAACTTGACATAAGAAGGTCCACTTCTAATGCAGATCTCTAACCTGAGACACACCTCCTGCTGGAAGTCTACATGAGGACATGGAAGCTTCACTGCCTGCTTGCCCTTGCCATTGCTAGCAAATCCACTCTTTCACTGGCATCAGACTTCTGGAAACCAGCTCAGACATCAGACTTGTGAATTGAACATCTACTGGATTCTTGAACCTTCTGTTCACAGGCAGTCACTGTTAGATTAGCTGGACCACAGCCTATAAGTCATTCTAATAAGTCCCCTTTGTACCTCTCTAAGTCGTTACTCTGAACAACCCTAATACAATGATCAAGTACATAAATAAACCAGGCCAGGCAAAGGTAACGCCAGGAATGAAAGCAACTTCAGCTCTCCCTGAAGTAATGCCCAGAAGTCTCAGCAGTCCAACTCCTTTCAGGGTGAGGATTCTGTTCCACAAGCACAGCAGCTAAAGCTGCACAACCCTGACAACTAAACTATTACACTCAAAAACTCAACAAAGACTCAAAAATGCACAGAAAGGACTCCACTGGTCTGCAGGCACTATTCACCACCTATATTCTCCCGCTTTCTGTAAAATTTTTCTTCAATAAAATAAAGCCACTGGGTCCCCCTGAAAATGTACTATACTGCATACTCTTGCTTAACTCACCTGAAGAAGTTAATTCAAATACATAGAAAATCGTAATCCAGGAGAGCAGTGGTGCAGCTTGGTGGTAGAGTGCCCTAGCCTCAGTTCTCAAAACCAACACTGCACTGTCAACACAAGCTTCTTTTAGATCCAACGACTTGAGTCAGGCGTGGTGGCTCATGATACAATCCTAGCACGTGGAAAGTGCAGCAGGAGGGCTGGAGTTGAAGCCCATGCTCAGTGGCAACAGAGGCTCCACGGCAATCTCAACTACAGGAGATACGGCCTCAAAGTCCCCTCTCAAACAAAATAATCCCATGACTCAAATGCCTGATTTAGTAATAACAGCAGCAGCAGCAGAAGCCAAGTACTTAAGAAAAAGAACTGACACTGAATCCTGTACTAAGGCTTCTAGAAGGCTTTTAAGCCTTTGGAGCAGTCCACAGAAGGCGTCCTTAACAGAATACAGGTGTGGTCAAGCCTGATGCCTCAGTGGGCCACATTCCCTCCAGACTAATCAGGAAGGAAGAACAGAAGAGATATGAAGGAGGGTAATGACCTTCTTGGAAAGAAAGCAGACTAGAGACAATGAGCTTCAGTGCCTGAAGGACTCACTAATACATGAAGTGATGCCCCAGCTGCTCCTGGAGGCAGAGACAAGGGTCTACAGAGTGAGTTCCTGTTCAGTCAGAGCTACACAGTGTAATAATACAGGCTTAAAATAAGAAAGAAAAAAGAAAGCACTCCCTACCTGAAGTTCCAGCACCCATGCCACATGAAGAGAAGGGAGGGGAGGAAAGAGGACTGAAGAGGGCAGAACTGGTTGCAAGTGAGAGTCTCATTATTCTGCCTCTGGGAGCCAGCCCACTACCACTCAGGACTTCCAGCAGGAGACGGCCACTTTACTCTGCTAGAGATAAGGAAGCAGAGAGGTCCTAAATGCTACACAGCACTTCCTAGCACATCATCATAGGACAGCTTTCCCTTCCTCGACACTGGAGTTTACGAAGCTGCAATCCAGAGGGCCTAGGGAGAAGTTCAGTTCCCTAGAGTTTTGCAAACACATCTTAAGCCCTGAAGCAAATTAACTGAAGTAAACCGAATCAGTGGTTCGCTCTTCTAAAAAAGGCCACAAAAACTATTTAGTGAGAAGATAAAATTCCATGTTTGAAACTTTAAGAATTTTTAAAATAAAGATTGGAAATAAGGAAACTCCTGATAGAATTTAAAATCAACAAAATGTATTCATTTGACAATTGTGCCCACACTTTATTTCTAACATTCATGACTCAAGCAGGATGTTTGTCACAAATTCAAGGCCAGCCTGTACTATACACTGAATTCCAGATTAGCCTAGCCCACAATAAGCTCCTGTCTCAAAACACCATAAAATAAAACAAAACATAAAAATTAATGAAAATTTCAAGTCCTATTATATTATTATCTAGAACTTGTTACAAAATAAGACATATTATGTAACATAAAATAAGTCAGCCATGGTACACAGGCTTTTAATTCCACAGCTGGGAGGCAAAAGCAGGAAGATCTCTGTGAGTTCAGGGCCAGCCTGGTCTACCTGAACTCTAAAACAGCCAGTACTACATAAAGACACCATATCTCAAAAAAAAAAAAAAAAAAAAAACCAACAACAAAACAACAAAAGAACCCCACATGATCTGATATATTTGCTGACTTCAAGGTGCTAGTTGTCTGACATATCAAAAGAATACATGGTCTGGGTTAAGGTTTCTATTGTTGTGATGAAACACACTAACAACGTGAGGAAAAAAATTATTTCAACTTACAGCTTTCAAGTTACACTAAACTGCCGGGGAAAGTCAGGACAGGAATTCTCACAGGGCAGGAAGCTGGAGGCAGGAGCTGATATAGGGGCTATGGAAGGTGCTTTCTCATAGCACCATACACACAGCACCACCACAGTGAGATGGACCTTCCCATCATTAGTCAAGAAAATGCACTGCAGGCCTGGCAGTGCACGCTTTCAATCCCAGCACTCAGGAGGCAGAAGCATGCAGAACTCTATGAGTTCAAGGCCATTCTGTTTTCTAAAGCTAGTTCCAGGACAACCAGGGCTACACAGAGAAACCCTGTCTCAACAAAAAAGAAAGAAAGAGAAAGAGAGAGAGGGAGAGGGAGAGGGAGAGAGAGAGAAAGAGAGAGAGAGAGAGAGAGAGAGAGAGATGAATATGCCCACAGATTTGGCAACAAGCTAATCCTATGGAAGCATTTTCTGGATTACGATTCCTTTTTCCCAGATGACCCTAATGTGTCAGGAAGACATGAAAACTAGGGAGGACATATACAACACAGAGCTATCCACATGACTTATTCAACAACATATAGCATTTAATTCAATGATGGTGATTACAATCTTCTCTCCTCAAACATTAAAGTTACACAGAAATTTTTGTGAACTGAAACAAAGATGAAGTTAAACATGGTGAGCAAAAGAGACCAACAGTGATCACCGACAGTCCAATGGATGGACCCATTAACCAACAGTGATCACTGACAGTCCGACGGACCCATTAACCAACAGTGATCACTGACAGTCCAATGGATGGACCCACTAACCAACAGTGATCACCAACAGTCCAATGGATGGACCCACTAACCAACAGTGATCACCGACAGTCCGACGGACCCAATTAGCTAAGGTAGGAATCTGGGGAGCAGCTGAAGGAGTGTGCACTGTATTTGTCCTTAACCACATCTGCAAGGAGTAGAGTACAGAGAAAACTCAAGTGTTTGAACTTTTAACAGGCAAGCAAGTAAAACCAATCAATGTACCACCACTGCCCAGCAAGTGAAGAACTTTGATATTTAAATATATATTAAGATAATGTTGACTTATAAAAATATATGTAATTATATAAAGATGTATGACTAGGGCATACTTTAAGATATCCCAGTGCTGGGTTGGAAAAGTCAGACACTGACCCAGGACACCTAAGACCAGGAGAGACAATGAGCAAGTTAAAAAATACTTTATCCTTCTCACAGGGAAGCGGCCTGTGATCAGGATCATAGAGAGGAACAGAGATCTTTAACAAGACTCTTAATGTGCAAAAAGTTGCAGAAAAGATGGGTGAGCACACAGGAAGTGATGAGAATTAAACACTCCCATTTATCATGAAATTTTCTTCAAAACATGAAAATCTCTATATTATATATATTTATAAATCACAAATAAAGACAATTAAGCTATAGGTGATCAATAACAAAAGATACAATATTACCTAATATTCCCATAATCTGTCCATACTGAAAAGAACCATGCTCGACCACCATCTTGAAAGGTGGTTGGTGTTAGCAACCATCATATAAAACGGGCCTTTAACAAAGCAATCCAGGTTCTCCAGTGTGTCACTAATGGGATTAAAACAAAAAGGTGATTCTGGCTACGCTGAAAGTATCAAACAGCAAGGACAGGCCCTATAGTGACTAAGCTGCTTTGTGCACCACACACATGAAAGCACAGGGTACATCTCCACTTCTACGATCTCCGGTCACCCTTCTCAACACCCAGGAACACTCATTCAACAAAAAGTAAAAAAGTTCACACCTGAAACTTTCCCAGTGAGAGACACTTTCTAAAGAGAAAGGTATATTTAATTCTAAAGCCTATGTTTCTCTGAGGAAGTATGAAGTAAAATATCATACCAAAACTGCAAACTAAACAAATGTGGATTCTTTCTTCTCCAACTATACACTGTAAGATGGAAAATCACATTCTCTTACAAAATCATACAGGCACATAGAAACTAAGCAACACAAAGACGGAAAGGCTGAGGCCCTGCCACTCACAAGTCCTACCAACCATGCTACACATTCAAAGCCAAGCCTTCCCAAAGGGGGAAATAGACATATCACTATATATAGCACGTGTCTTCAGGTAACCATAAAAATGTCCAATCTATACATGCTAAATGCACATATGTTTGTGTATATTACAAATACTCTACAAGAAGAAATACATTAATTATTCTAATACTGGAGGAATCAAGATTTCTGTGCAAAAGAAAACAGATTCAAGTATAATATTAAAAGTTTTATAAATTTATATTATATCCAATAGAAAATATTAATGTGAAATTATGATTTATTTGTAACATACAGTAATTCCAAGCTGTAAAAGCACTGAGGCCACAGCACTGGACAATCCAAGTATTTAAGTTTTGCTGTGTACTGCCAGTCTTCAGAAGAAATGTCAACACTTCTTAGAATATTGGCTGACTATAGATCTGGGGAGAAAGGGATACAAATGTGAACCTGAGAAATTCTGAATATGGTTGGGAAGACAGCTCAAGCCAGTTTAAAAAAAAAAAAAAAAGAGCAAGCACCAGGACCTAAGTTCAATTTCCAGAACTCACTTGAAAGAAGAGACTGGATGTGGTGACCACACTTGTAATCTCAACCCTGGGTAAACATTACGAGTGCAGTAGAGATTACTGGGTAGGGACTATAAGACCCCTGTAGTTTGCTGGCCAGCCAGCCAAGACTACTTAGCAAAGACCAGGGCAATCTAAAAATTAAAAAATTAAAGCTGTCCTCTTACCCACTACACACATATGAACATAAGCACACAAAATATAAACATGTGTATCCACATGTACACTCAAACACACAGGAACACAGAGAGAGGGGGAGGGAAGGAATGAGACAGAAAGAGCGCTGGAGTTTCTCAAACAGCAAGAAACCAGCTATATTCTAAGCTTGCCCCAAATTGAAATCTTCCACGTAGCCTCTTATATGCTCACATGCTTATACGACAGGCATGAGCCATCACACCCAGCTCAACAAGCAATTGCTTTAAAGCTATTTTAGATTAGTTTTATGTGTGAGTGGATAAATATGGACAACATCCATGCCCGGTATCCCTGGAGGTCAGAAAGCATTGGATCTGCAGGAACTGGGATTATGGGTGGTTGTAGGCTAGCAATCATGTACGTGCTGAGAAGGGAAATCAGTCTTCTCCAACAAGTTTTCTTAACTACTGAGCCATCTCTCTCTAGGCCAGCAATCAATTCCTACAATATATTTGAATGTTTCCTTGCTCCTGAGGGCAGGCATGTATGCTCCAGTGCACATGTGGTCAGAGGACACCCTTTCAGAGCTGCACTCTCATCCAGCCTTCACACAGGTCCCAGAGACCCAAGAGGCACTAGGCTTACACCTCACAGCAACTGTTTCATCAGCTAAGCCATCTTGCCTGCCCTCAATCTTTCTATTCTGCCTTTTTAATGGGAACTATAGTAGAGATTAAAGAGCCCCAGTTAATAAGGCAAGGTTCCTCTTTAAAAAAAAAAAAAAAAAGCAGGAGAGCTAGAGAGATGGCTCAGCAGTTAAGAACACTAGCTGCTCTTCCAGAGGTCCTGAGTTCAATTCCTAGCAATCACATGGTGGCTCACAACCATCTATAGGAGTTCTGATGCCCTCTTCAGGCAGGCAGATGTATATGCAGCAGAGTACTCATACATTAAATAAATAAAATTAAAAAAAAAAAAAAAAATCAGGGTAGAGATGGCTCAGCAGAAGAGTACTGAATGCTCTTCCAGAGATCCTGAGTTCAATTCCCAGAAACCACATGATTATTCACAACCCTCTTGAATGGGATCTGATACCCTCTTCTGGTGTACATGAAGACAGCTGGTAGACTCATATATATATAAAAATAAATAAATCTTTAAAAAAAATCAACTTGCCTGGCAGTGGTGGCACACGTCTTTAATCCCAGCACTTGGGAGGCAGAGGCAGGTAGATTTCTGAGTTCAAGGCCAGCCTGGTCTACAGAGTGAGTTCCAGGACAGCCAGGGCTACAAAGAGAAACCCTGTCTCGAAAAACAAAACAACAACAACAAAACAAAAAAAAAAAATCAGCTTATATTTACAAAGTAAACAATGCAGTAATAAAAATAACTTCTAATGAATTACCCGACTTAAACAAGGACTAAATGCTAAGATAATAAAATGTAAGTCCTACAGGGATATAGAAAATAGTGCCAAAGTTTCATCTCACAGATTACCTGATAGGTACAAGGAAAATAGTTTTCACAGAGAGGCTTGAGTTGCTACAACCTTAAGCAAACAAGGTAAACTTTACTATTAAAGACCCACTTAGACAGAAAACACTTCCTGATGTGATGCACTGTGAAATGGCCAACACTCCAGATCTAAAAATACTCAGCTTGAATGTGATCAAGCTGAACTTTCAATCTAATGCTCAGTATGCTAGAAATAGACATACAGACTATGGGTGACATCAAAACAGAAGAATCAAATAAATCAACATAAATGGACAAAATCTTTCAATCAGTTTACGTCTTGAAAGGGAGGAGGAGGAAACCATACCTAAGTTAAGAAGTGTCAGAGGCAAAACTGCCAAATGGAAAGTGTTAACCTATCACAGCTACACACTAGCATTTGTTTTACTGAAACTACATTCTCAGAATCTCCTCAAATGAAAAATGTCCACAAAACCCTATCAGGATGAGAGAACTTTTTATTTATGTATTTATTTAGACAGGATCACACTGTGTATGTAGCTCTGGTTAGCCGAAATTTGATATGTAGATCAGGCTGGCCTTGAACTCACAGAGATTTGCTGCCTCTGCCTCCCGAGTGCTGGAAAACTGCATTTCTAACGTAGTGAAGCCTAGCACTCTGCTGTGTCTACTCACCTCCGCTCAGCAGCTTCATGACTAGCCACAGCTCATCCTTTACCACAAAAGACGTGTAGTACGACACAATATTAGGATGATGGCATTGACTCATGGCTTGAATCTCTTTCTACAAAGAAAAAAATATGATTATTGACTAAATTCCAACTTAAAGCAATCCCTATAAATAAGCAAATCTAGATCCGGCTGCCCCAGAACTATGTTACAATATTTTCTGGAATTTCCAAGGAACTAACTGCTTCATGAACGGCTAAATTGAAACAGGAGTCAGGCCAAGCTGCATCCATCTCAAATCCTGGCACTTGAGAGGAAGGAAGAAGACAGTTAGTGGACAGTCTGACCAGGATGCACAGAGGCCAGATCCTGTCTCAAAAGGCTAAACCAGGACAGGTGGCTATGATGTAGGCCTTTAATCTCAGCACTAGGATAGACAGAGACAGGCAGATCTCTGAGTGTGAGGCCAGTCTGGCCTACAGAGTGAGATCCAGGACCACCACGGCTACACAGAGAAACCCTGTCTCAAAACCCCCATCCTCTCCTCAAAAGCACTAAACCAGAAAATGTCAAGGTTTCCCTCCATCACTTCTGACTCTACTCCTTGTACACACTGCACTGAGAATCTCTGAAACTACAGACACACACTGCTTATCACACAAGGCATCCTGAATAATCATCTTAGACGATCAGGCCTGCAAAGAATAATTACTAATAAACAGAAGGAAGGGGATTTTTGTCTGTTTGTGGGGGTTGTTTTGTCTTTAAAAATATCAGGTCAACTAATTTTTGGGAGAAGAGTTAACAATTTTACACCAAAGAGAAATACACTGAAATGGACAAAGTTATACACTAAATCCAGAGTAGTGAACCCTGTGCCAAAGCCTAATTCTATCTCAGGTTATAAAATGCAAATGAACAAGAATCAGAAATGTTTTAAAGAACCCTGAGAGAAACTAGCCCCTCTGTTCCTACCCAGTCCCCTCTGACCCCACTCCTACAATGTAGACACACAGACTTGCAGCTTCTGTCTCTGGACCTCAAACCTCCCGTTCCCTCTGGATCATATATTCCCACAGCATCTTCACTTAGCAGTCTGGTTTCAGTGGACGGACTTTCACCATTTTTCCAAGGCATCAAGGTTCATCAAGTGATGCTGCAGCTGCAGCTCTGTCGTCATCGTCACCGTCATCGTCATCATCATTAAAAAAGAAACTGTAACAACTTTATTTTTATTTTTCCTGGATGAGAGAGGCCTTGGACTGCAAGTCCCAAGAGCCCATAACTCAAATCACCCTCTTGGCACCTTCTCCCATCACAGCATATAAGTACTACATAGTATACTGTGTGCCTAATTGTCTGGTTCTGTCAGGCTGAGGGCTACAGGAAGGCAAGACTGAGACTCCCACACATGATGGTCCATGTGAGGGGAAGGCAAGAGAAATGGGGACAGGTTCAGTGCCACAGAGATTTGTTTTAAATATTTATTTTATTTTATGAGTCTGAGTATTTTGCCTAAATAGGTTTAAATCATTTTTGTTTGGGGTATATGCGTGCATGTGTGCATCCGTGTACCCATGAAAGTCAGAAGAGGGCAATGGATCACTTGGAGCTGTGAAAGTCACAGGCGGTTGTGAGCCACCTGCCTTGGTCAGGTCCTCCGGGAGGACAGCAAACGCTCAGAACCACTGAGTCATCTCTAGCTTCTACACTTACTGCCTATTTAATCTCTTTGCACACCGCCCCACAGAACTGCAAGCTCAACAAAAACTAAGGATAGTCTCTGCATTTCCCACCGTGCCTGACACACATGTACACCTCTAATAAATATCTGTTGAATAAAAAATCTGTTGAGTGGAAAGCTTCATACAGCTTTCCATTTATTCATGCACATGCCTTCTATCCTTCTATTCTTGGGAGAGAAAAGGGTTTTTCCTTCTTTAAAAATAATAATGAAGTGCTCAGTAAATGATAGTCTTTCATCTTTTCTACTTAAATGCAAATTTATTTGTAGCAAAGACCTTGTACATATTTTGCAAGCCCTAAAAAGAACAGCATAGGCTTTTGCAAGGCTCCTTAACTTCTAAAACTGTAAATAGGAAAAGAAAAGAAGAAGAAAGCACTTGCCTATTTACACAGTTAGATAGGACTTCAGGTAAGACAGGTAAGATATGTGCATGTAAACAGGAACAATAGGTCAGCATGTACATGGCAAGTTAGTAACTACATTAAACATTACAGGAATCAACAGGAGAAAACAGCCAAGACAGGCAAAGGTGATGGAAGAATCCTTTGGGAGGAGCTAGGAGCTCAGTTTAGCCCTCAGACTGTGAGGAAACAGAGCAGTATGGAACAGAAGGCAAGTGACCGCCCACCTCAGTATTTAGGAATTGAGCCACATTCTCCAGCCCCACAGTAATATTTAAGTATGACAAAGTATGTGAGGCGGATTTAAGGCACAACTGTCACACTGCCTTAATCATGTACCGCCTTGCTGGCCTTGTCAAACACTATTGCTGAGGACAGGACACCAGCAAGGCAGAAGTTGTTCTAGTCAAAGCTGGTTGGATTTCAGGTGGCCACCAAAAGACTGCCAAGATAACCTCTAACTTCAGCATAATCCCATGCAAATGTTAAATGTCACCCCAACCCAGGGCTAAGACAGCCATTGGGAAAGAACCATAAAAAGGAAGAACAGAAAATAACCTCCCTAGAAAATCTCCATCCATACCCAGGAAAGCCCCACTTCTCCCTTTTCTTAGCCTAACATTCTGTCTTTTACATCTAGATACAAACACCCAGATTCCAACAGCTGGAGCAGCTATCTGCAAGTTTATCTCCGATTCATGTCAGCAAAATGTCTTAAGGCTCCACAAGTTCAAGAGGAAAATAGCACCCAGACTGAGGTCAAAGTTGGTAGCATGAGGGCTGGAGAGATGGCAGCAGTTAAGAATGTATACTGACTGCTCTTGCAGAGGACCTGAGCTCTGTTCCCAGTATGCATACTGACATTAACTCCAACTCGAAGGGATCTGGTATCTCTGACCTCCGCAGACATCCACACGTGTGTTCACGTACCCGCCAGCACACAGAAACACAAACACACATAATTTTTAAAATACTAAATCTTTTTTTAAATTGGTATCTGGCCAGGTCTGATAGCACATGCCTCTAACTGCAGCAGCTGGAAGGGAAGCACAGAGAGCTGTTGAGTGCAAGGCCAACTTGATCTTGAGAGAAGTCCAGGCCGGCCAGGGCTACTTGTTGAATCCCCGGCTGAAAAGCAAAGAAGCAAACGGCAGCACAATGACCACTGCAAAGACATTTGATTGAGCAGGTCATACTCAGTACAGCTGTTTACCTAAGACGTTCGATTGAGCAGGTCACACGCGTAGTTAAGTGTCTACTGTTCCAACTATGTCAGGCCCAACTGCTGACCACCACAAACCCTCATAAAACTGACAGTCTGGTAAAGAAGTTAAAGAACACTATGACAACAGAAAAATAGTTTGATAAAAATCAAAAGAGTCCACTAGAGAGACCCAAAAACTAGGAGGCACAACCAGCAAGCTCTCTGAAGTCCTACTGAATTGACCTCGATTGTCTAATTACCCGGAACCAGATCATAAAGAACCTTTTGAGTATATTAAAAATTTAGCCTTTATCCTAACAGCTAGGGCAAGACACCAAAGCTCTAACTATATATATTTTCACAAATCACTCTGGCTGCAATTTACGAAATAAATGAAGACTAGAGGCACCTACTCTCCACACGAATAAGAGACACTGGAAAAACAATAGATAGCTCATTCTTAGGTATAGCCCTACAGTCACACTCATATTAGAGAAAGAAAGTTGAGAGAGCAGCAGGGCTCTCACAAATCTTCAAGCTTAGAGCTGCTTTCAAGGCTTAGAAACCAGCAGCTCAGTGATAGAGCACCTGCTTAGTACACGTCAGGCCCAAGTTCAATTTCCAGTTTCAAAAAGTTAAAAAGGCAATATGGACAAAAGGGAGGGGCCAAAAGGTAAAGAGGAAGTGTGAAGAACAGACTTGGTAGCTGGCCGAGGGGAGTGGCGAGAAAAAGGACTGGACAGCAGTGACAAGCAGTGTGAAGGCCTGAGGACAAACTGCAGCTTTACGTGGTAGGCTACACTCTCAACTGTAACCTGAGAACTGCGTATTTCTAGAGTTTTCTAGCAGGAGACTATCAAGGACAATAAAGATTGATAGCCTCCTCAAGCACCCTCCTCCTCTCAAGGTGTAGAGTCTCCCTCACATAACACCTGTTCCAGTTACGCTTTTTCTCTTCTGCATAAACATAAGTGCCATGCAAGTGTGTATCATTCTCACTTAAACTTCCAGCATCCTCCTTAGCACCTATTAAGTCTACCCTTGCTGATGAGACTGCTTCCTCAAAGTGTTTCACAGTCAGCTAATGCCTTTCCTTCTTTCCTTCTCTGTCTCTGTCTCTGTCTCTGTCTCTCTCTGTCTCTCTCTGTCTGTCTGTCTGTCTCTCTCTCTCTCTTTCTCTCTCTCTCTCTCTCTCTTCCTTCCTTCCTTCCTCTCATTTTTTAAAGTTGGGGTCTAACTGTAGACCAGGCTGGCCTGGAACTCGGTGAGATCCACCTGCTTTTACCTCCTGAGTATGGGATTACTAGTATGCACTCCCACACCTGAGCCAAGCATGGTAGCACACACCTTTGGTCCCAGTACTTAGGATGCAAAGGCAGGCAGATCTCTAAATCCAAGGCCAGGCTGGTTTACATATCAAATTCCAGGACAGACAGTATTATAAAGAGACCCTGTCTCAAAATATAATTTTTAAAGCTAATTTCCCTTGCTAAGCACTTACTATGTATTATTTTGAGACAGAGTCTCTCTACATAGCCCTGGCTGTCCTGAAACTCACTATATAGCCTACTCAAGGCTACATTGTTAAACTGTACTGCTAATCCAAGAACACAACAGAAATACAAAACAATCCCTTTGAGGTTGCTTTTTTTTAGAGTCAGAGAATTATCTTTTTATCAGCATTTTTTTCTACCTAGGTTCAATTCTCAGAATCCACAAAAAAGCATGGCATAGCACACGCTTTAATCCCAGGACTGGGAAGACTCTGGGGCTTGACTGTCAGCCAGTCAAATCAACTAGCAAGTTCCAGGCTCTCCTCAAACAATAAGGTGAAAAGCAATTGAGGAAGAAGACATCCAACATTGATCTCTGGCCTACCTATGCACTTGTAGACCCACAAACATGTACATGTGTGTGCATGTACATGTGCACACACATACACCAAAGTAAACTCTTAAAAAAAAAAAAAAAAAAAAAAAAAAAACTTTTAAACCAGCATGATGGCACATGCCTTTAATCTCAGCCCTCAGGTGGCAGAAGTTGGTGGACCTCTGAGTCTGAGAGTCTAAGGCCTGCCTGATCTATGATCTCAATCTGAGAATTCCAGAGTAGCCTGAGGTATGTAGTGAGATCCTATCTCAAAACAAAAACAAAAAACAAGTTTTTAAAATAAGTAGAGGTAAAGGATTCCTGTTTTCTCTCCTCATCTTACTTCAGTGTATAGAACACACATTGATACTGTGTTTCTCTAAGGCCAGTATCTTTTAAAAGACTCTTGACCCAGGAATCAAAAATCCACAGTATTACTTAAAGAAACGAGAACTAAGTAACCACCATAAACATAAACAAGAACAAACGTCAATCACACAATACGAGGACATATGCTCAATAAGCTATGCACCTTCAGTGGGTACAATATACATATTTACTAAACCTACATGAGCAAACAGTGGGACAAGCCATTCCGTACAGAGCAAATACACAAAAAGAGCAAAATCACAAGAATGCTAAGAAATTAAAATATTCAGTGTAAAAAAAGAATGCACTAAATATTAACCTCAGCATAATAAGATTATAATGTTTTTCAACTTCCTTTGATTTTATAAATTTTATAGCCATTTTATTAATGAAAATAAGTCACTTTCTCAAAAGAAACTAAACATATCAAGTTATTTCTTCTTTTAATATGAACTATAGAAACATATTTCTCCATGTGGGAAGTAGGAGCTATGCATACCAGGAGCTCATCCATGCTAGTCTGACACTTCTCCAGGTTTATCCGTTTGATTGCCACTCTCTCCTTTTTGGGGGCACAGTAAGCTGCTTGGACCACGGCAGTTGCTCCACTCCCTGAAAGCAAACACATACGTAAATATCCACACAAAACATGGCATTTTCAATCCCCACACAGTTAAACAATGAATAAGCCTGCCGTGTCCTACAGTAGGTGACGGATGAGGAGAGACTCCAGAAAAGCTGGAGAACACAAGCTTCAGAACCTCAAGGCCATCAAGGTGGCTCGGCAGGAAAAGGTTCTATATGCCACCAAGCCTGACAGTCTGAGTTCAAACCCAAGGACACCATGGTAGAAGGAGAGACCTAATTCCAACAAGATGTCCTCTGACCTCCACACTCACCATGGTACTTGTGCACCCACATTCATACATACACATACAAGAGAAAGAAAAATGTGATTTAGAAATTAAAAAAGGCCTTAGCTGTTTCATATCCATAGCCAATAAAGAACAGTGTAAAAAAAAAAAATGGAAAATCATTAGGATTTTAGTTCTGAAGTATGATAGCATAGACTCAGATTCCTTGTTCTTTTACAAATACAACTAAATGCCATAAAAACAACTGACAAATAACCACCAAAAGGCTTTGGAAGGTATAGAAAGGACGTAGATGACCTAGAGACCACAGGACTGGGAAAATCATGAGTTCATTGCCTTCTCCTCCTCCCTCTCATACATTCCAGGCTGAACAGCAGCGGCACCTCAGAGCCACCAAGAAAGAACAGACAGATACAACAAACTAGAAGAGCCTGCCCTCTGGCTACAGGTCTGTAAAATGGGCAGCTCAGCACAGAACTAGTAGTCAAAATATTGCCCAGTCCTCATCCAGGACAAAGGCTGGTCCAAATTACTCTGGCAGCAGCATGGAATGGTCCCTACTCTACATCTTCAATAATGGCAGGCAGATTCAGCCCTGTGCACAACTATGGCAATGCCAAGCCAAGCAGCCTTTAGTGGAGCTTAGGTCCAGGACAGCTCCTGCAGACATGGAACAGGCCAGTGCTCCTGAACAACACTGCAAAAGCACTAAGAACTAAATCACCATGAGGATTACTGTTTCCAAAGCAGGACAGAAAGGTACACACTAAGCTGAAATGGGGTAACTGCTTGCCAAAATACAAGATTAAAATAGGATCAAGAATCTGCCAACATAATAGCCCAAATGTCTAGGATATAATCAATGACATGATGCAGGATGTCCCAGCACTTAGAAACAGGCAGGTGGATCAATTCAAAATCATCCTTGGCTACATGACAAGCTAGAGATAAGTCTGGGCTTCATGACAATGAGACATGAAATCCTATCTCAAAAAACAGTAATAAAAAATAAATTCTCAATGAAAACACAGGGGGTAGGGGAGCCTCAGTGGGTAAAGATGTTTGCTACCAAGCCTGAAAACATGAGTTTCAGCCATAGGACCTACATGTTGGAGAGAAGTGGATCTTAGAAGCTGTCCTCTGACCTCGACACACAGGCACTGTGGCAGAGTGATTTGTAGGTACACAATCCACACACACACACACACACACACACACACACACACACACACGTAACAATTTAGGAATGTGTCTAGAGGGGTTGTGCTAGAGACTGAAAACAGGGCCTTGTGAATACGGAGCACAAGCTCTACCAACACAGCCATCCTCAGTCCCAGAAGGCTTTGCTTGTTTTCAGTCTTGAAGCTCGTCTGAAGGTTAACTGGCAGCAATGGCTAAACTGGCCACACTGCTAATTTAACTACAGAGGTTTATTTAGCACACTGAAGATATCTTTTCTCTTGATGTGAAAAAAACAGGAGATGAAACGTGCACCCAAAAGTTAAAGTAGCAAATGGAACTATACAGCTGAGACAGATAACTGAGAAAAAGCATTTGCTGGAGCTCAATGATGGACAAATCACAGAGGAGAGAATCTGTGAACTTTGAATCAAGATCAATAGTTCATCTGAACAACAAAGAAAATAGTCTGAGGAAAAAGCCTTAGGTAGTAGTAGAATAACAGCAGGGATCTATACTCCATGAAATATATAAATAACATCCCCAATCCCAAGACATAAATGTTCTAGTCTCCAAAATCTACAAGCGTATTACCCATCATCATCATCATCCCCATCATCCCCATCATCATCATCATCATCATCATCATCATCATCTCATGCATTTTAGGGCTGGAGAGATGGCTCAGTGGTTAAGAACACCAGCTAGTTCCCAGCACCCACTTAGTAGTATACAATCACCTCTAACTCCAATTCCAATGGATTCAAAGCTCTCTTCTGGCTGCCTCCAACCGTACAAAAACATACATGCAGGGAAAACATCTATGTATAAAAAATAATATTAAAAAATACTTGCTAGATATTACCAAATTAAAGCTCTAAAGCTAAGCATGGAAGTGGACAACTGTAACGTCAGCACTCAAGCCACACAAGCAAAAGATTAAGCGTCTTAGGTCAGGCTGGGCTACACAGTCAGTTCCAGGTCAGCCCACACTACATGAGACTCGGTCCCCAAAATAAATAAAGAACGAACAGAAGGAAGGAAGGAAGGAAGGAAGGAAGGGAGGGAGGGAGGGAGGGAGGGAGGGAGGAAGGAATCTTTATATATCATAGCCATGAGCCAAGAAATGAATACTGACACATGCTAAAACATGGGTAAACCTAAAAACTAATAGGTTAACTTAGTGAAGTCCTGCATCAAAAACCCATATTAGCAGCTGCTTTCCTTTATGTAAGATGTTCAGAACATGCAAATCGAGAGAAGACGGTGGCTGCCAGGAGCTGAGAGGGTGAGCGGAAGCGACTGCATCATAAGCTGGGTTTATTCTTCTCTTGGTGATGTTATAAAACACTCTAAATGCAAAAACTTTTAATCAAGCATACATTTTAAAATAGTAACTTTTAACCAGGTATAATGACACACACCTTTAATCCTAGCGCTCAGAAGGCAGGGGCAGGAGAATCTCTGTGAGGCCAGCCTGTTCTACATAGCCAGTTCCAGAACAGCCAGGATGACATACAGACCCTGTTCCCCGCCCCCCAAAATGTAACTTTTATCTCATTTTCTTAGAATACTACAACCTTTACTTCCTAATCCAATAACTCTGAAAAGAGAATGGCACAATGCTTCAAAAACAACCGCAACTGAGCCATGATGAAGCTTTTGTTGCTACTTGGTTTCCCTTCTTTTCCCAGCCAGCTCCCAAAAAGAAGGTTTAAGGCATTTATCAAGCCCTTTAAGGTTGTGGGAATTAAACTACAAATTTAATGTCCTTCGCATTGTCTTTGCTATGGCAAAAGAAGCTCCATTTTATGCTAGACATCCATCTCGGTACCCACCAGCCATTTATCTCTGACTCCAGTCCCTGGAAGATGTTTCCCAGTAACCCTGACTCAGTGACCCCACCTAAAATTTTACAGCCATGACTCTCTGTTATGTGACTGCTTTTTTCCTTTTGTAACTTGCTTAAGCAGATTGCCAAAGATTATTTTGAGTTGTCTTAATCACTTGGCAGAACAGAACAATTTTTTTCTTGCTTGTATAGATATTGAAAATCTCTGTGTGGTTTTCGCCTTTAAAAGTCCATCCCCATAACCCTCCTGCATGGCAACATCAATTTTGGCTCAGACTGTTCACCCTGCTAGCAGCTAATCAATAAACCTTTTAATTATAACTTAATTGAGTCTATGGTCTTTTCTCAGGAGTTACAAACTCCATGACATTTGGAAGCTCCCAGTGAGATCCCTAGGAGATCCCAGACTCAGGGCCAAGTGTGCAATAACTGGACTGAGTCTATGGTCTTTTCCCAGGGGTCACAAACTCCATTTCGCCCACCAGCACATCCCTCCCTCCTCCTATCTCTGGCCCATCACTTGCCTTCCTGACTGACATGGATTATTTTTAAATCTTACCTAGGTGGAATCCTCCATCCAATATGGCATGTGCATTTGCAAGTCATTCCTCAAACCTCCTAATTACAGTCTCTACTTGATCCTGCACTAAATACTTGGTAACTGAACATATTCACTATTGTTCATATCCTGAATGCAATTTATTTCTGCATCACCTTCATGTACACCATGACTTCCTTCAGCCTTTCTACAGATTAATCCACATGATATCCTCCTTTCAAAGCCTGACTCAGAACTCACCTATTTGCAAGCAGTACCACTAAACAGACTCAAATTCACCCTGCCATCTCCCACTACTAGGGACAGAATAAATTTCCACTTCACAACCATGTACCTGGCAGAGAAATGCTCAATTAATGATTGCTATTATTCACTGATTTATTCACTACATAATTTTAGTCAATTAAACTACTCAAACACATGTGTGTCTCAAGTACTATTTGGGCTACAGTGAGTTTATTAAGGTTCAAAAGTACCTGAATCTTTACCAAAACACAGAAGGGCAAATTATCCCTACCAGCTCTCCAACCCTTACACACTTCACTGAAATTACACGGGTTCCACTCCCAGCATTTTAATCACTAGTATGATCATACAGTAAGCGTTCTCTTGTACAGTGAGCCCCCAAGGGAACACATTAAACACTACAGGGGAAGTGTCATTAGATTTCCTCCCTCCTTCTCTAGTATCTCATCTTCCTCTCAAATAAAAAGCAATTTCAAGAAACTGTTGGTAAGTGAGTGGGAGGGAGAATGCTTTATGTATTGCAGAGCAACTATAGTAATGAGAACAGCCCTCAGGAGAACTGCTGGACACAAAACACATTGTTTCCACTACTCTGGGGGAAAGCTACCTAGGCCTAGACTCCCTTGTAACAAGCATTTACTTTCAGTAGAGTTTGACTTTGCTAAGATTCAGAATCCACCTGTAAAGTGGGTTGTTGAGGAGACAGGTCCATCCACAAACTGCTTGCCACAAAGCATGATCCCCAGAGTTCAGAAATTGTAACTCATGTAAAAGCCGAGCATGGGAGCACATGCTGGTAGTCCTGGTGCTGGAAAACAGAGACAGGAGGATTCCGAACCTGCTGGCCAGCTAGTCTTGTGGGATCAGTAAGCCCCAGATTCAGTAAGTGACTGGGTCTCAAAACATAGGGTACAGAACAACTGAAGAAGTCACCCTACATAGACACCTGCCCTTCACATGTGTGCTACACACAGACATGCACACATAACACACAAAGAGAAACTTTTTATATTTTGTTATTTATATTATGTCTGTGGATGTTTTGCCTGCAGGTATGTGTGTGCACCATGCATGTACTTAGTGCTCTCAGAGGCCAGAGCAGGGCACTGGGACTAGAGTTACAGATGGTTGTGAACTGTCATATGGGTGTTAGGAATCAAACTCATGTCCTCTAGAAGAACAGGTAATGCCGTTAACCACAGAACCATTTCTTCAGTCCTCTAAAAGAAGCAGCAGCGGTGGCAGCAGCTCCCCAAGAGAAGTACAGGACAGCCTAAGATGAGGCACTGAAGTGGTACTGAAGTGCTTACAATAACACCATCCTGTTCTCACTACATTGTGCGTTTATGGAGACAGTTCTCAGCCCTCCATAACCTCCCAGCAGTTACATCTGCCTTGGAATACATTTGAGAGTTTCATGTCCTTGACCATGTTCCAGATATATTAACCAAAATAATTAGGTAAACTAAAGTAACTAAAAAAGGTATAAATAAAAAAAATGTTATGTTATAGCTGAAATAATTATTATGCTCTGACAGGAATAAGCATTTCAAGGTTACTTTTACCCTAAATTAACTTTAATTTAAATTATGTTCTTTGTGGAGTCTTTTGCCTTTTAAAATGCTGTACCCAAGTTTGGTCACCAAGAGACTATTCAGAGACATCATTAATGAACTAAAAACTCTGAGTAGTTTAATCACCATGGTTGTTGGTAACTATCTCAGTGGATCATGTCATTACAGGTCTATAATCCCAAGTGTTCATCGGGATGAGAGAGAGGATCATGAGTTCCAAGCCAGCCAAGGCTCAGGGAGCTCGAGGTTAGCCAAGGTTACAAAGTAAAACCCCATCTCAACGGCAAAACAAAACCCTAAATGTCAGAAAAAGTATTGAGGAAAATGCTAACTAGATTAAAGAATGCCCAGTTAACATTTTCTACAGGTAAATGTGAGCAGTCACTAAGAGTAGCTAAACCAGAGCCCTGTGTGGTGGCGCACGCCTTTAATCCTAGCGCTCGGGAGGCAGGGGCAGGGGGATCTCTGGGTTCCAGGCCAGCCTGGTCTACATAGGGAGCTCCAAGCTACCTAAGGCTACATAGTGAGAGCCAGCCTCACAAAAAATAAATAAATAAGTAATAATAATAACAACAACAACAATTCAAAAACGATAAGCTGGACATAGTGGTGCCTGCCTTCGATCTCTCTGATGCCAGCACTTGGCAGGCAGACCTCTGTGAACTCTGTAACAGCCTGGTCTACAGAACTAGTCTCAGGATAACCAGGGCTACACAGAGAAACCTGACTCAAAAATGCAAATAAACAAATAAACAAAAATGATGACGATGATGATTTTCGTCTATAAGTTATGGGGTTTGGAGTCTTCCGGTTTCTCGAGACAAGGTTTGGTTTCTCTGTGTAGCCCTGGCTGTCCTGGAACTCACTCTGTAGACCAGGCTGGCCTAGAACTCGGAGACCCACTTGCCTCTGCCTCCTGGGTGCTATTGTTTATAGGTTTTAATGAGGAAATATGGCATTTTTTTTCAACTTACAGGATATATGTTTTTATTCATAAGAAAAAAAGCATTTCTATTACACTGAAATGAAATAATTGTAGATCTCTGGGTTTGAAAAAATGTGGTAGAAAAAGAAATTAGAGTCGGGCAGTGGTGGCGCACGCCTTTAATCCCAGCACTTGAGAGGCAGAGGCAGGTGGATTTCTGAGTTCGAGGCCAGCCTGGTCTACAGATTGAGTTCCAGGACAGCCAGGGTTATACAGAGTAAACCCTGTCTTGAAAAACCAAAAAAAAAAAAAAAAAAAAAAAGAAAGAAAGAAAGAAAGAAAGAGAAATTTGATAATTTTGTTAATTGTTCTTGAATTACAAGTCAACTCACAAATTTAAGAACATGACAGATGGGCAAGGTAGCACAGCCTTTACTCCCAGAACTCAGAGACAGAGGCAGATGGGTCTCTGTGAATTCAAGACCAACTTGGTCTACACAGCCAGTTGGAAGTCAGTCAGCCAGAGCTACATGGCTGAGACCCTGTCTCAAGAAAAAAAGAAAAATGTTTGAGACCCTGTCTCAAGAAAATAGAGAGAGAGAGAGAGAGAGAGAGAGACAAAAACAACACGACAAAGACTACCTTTTTTAAGAGAAAGCTTATCTTAAGAAGGATCGTCCTAACAGAAATGATCTGGGCTCAGACTCACGAGTTTATTTTCCTGTCAGATTTTTAACTTCCATCATTTTTATCACTTCATGATCCATTCAAATGCTTAAAGGATAAAACTTAACATGTACTATGCAGCATCACTAGTGAGGATACTCTCAACTTAAAACTTCCTTTGCAAGCCCAACATGGTAGTTCACACTTGAAAATCATACTTTGGAGGCACAGGCAGGAGGATTCCCTAGAGAAGCCAATTTGAGGTAAATGAGACCAGTCTCAAAGATAACCAAGGAAACCCTTCCCAAAAGTACAGGAGGACCAGGGCTACAGCCGCAGCCCAGGGACAGAGTGCATGTGGAACACCATGAGGCCCTCAAGGGATAAGCTACAGGATCAGGATGAAAACATCTACAAGATTCAGCACCCATTACTACAGGAAAATATGAAAGTTGGGGGGAGGAAAAAGAAAAAAAGGTTGGAGCTTAAATTGCTAGTAGAATAAAGCGCATGCCTTGCAAGTAACAAGCCCTGGTTTGGGGAGAGGACAATTTTAGGACACAGCTATGTAGAATGCTTGTGTGACATAAATATGGCCCTAGGTTCAATACTCAGCAGAGACAGACAATAACTGAGAACAGTTGCTAGAAATGCTGAAACGAAAATCATGAGTTCAAGACCAGCCTGGGATACATTGAATGACCCTACCTCAAAATAATTTTTTGTTAAAAAGATATTGTATATATAATATATATATTATATGGCACATATTATATATATGTATGTATATATGTATATATGTATATATATATATATATATATATATATATATATATATATATATAAACCTCCTGCATTGTTAGTAGGATTACAAAATGGCACTGCCAATTACAAGGTCTGCCGATCTCCTCAAAATGTTAGTTTCCATGTGACATATCATCCTGACGAACAAGATTTACTTTACAATTCAGAAGACTCAACAGCCATCTTCAACTATCTGAAGTCAACAGGACACACCTGATTTCCACACCTTCCTTAGCACAAACTATAGATGCTTTTCTGTGTTTACCTTAAGAGAAATGATTATCAGATACACTTTGTGTTGCCTTCTCTTAGGGTTTTCTTTATCTGCCCACTTGTCTAATAAAACACAAAATAATACCATCCCAATACTACTGAGGTGCTCTACAATTTGCTTTTTAAAAGGTTGAACTTCTTTTGCTAGGCCCTTGAGTACAACAGGGTCAGACAAAGTGACAATGATTTAGACGTCTTCTATGTACAAACCCACACAGAAAACTTAACCCTCCCTTGCTGTCAGTGACAGGCCACTGTGTGACTCTTGGAAACAGGTAATTGAAGGAAGCTGACTGTAGGGAGAACAATTTTCATATCACAGAAGATACAGTGACTCTCCTACACAGAGCTTCTGTTGAAAGTAATCTCACATCTATGTTATGTGTTCACTAGTGATCAAATTAAGTTTCTAAAGTATTCTCTAGTGGTTTTCTAGAGTATTCTCACATCTGTATTATGTGTTCACTAGTGATCAAGGTAAGTGGCACACCTTTAATCCCAGCACTATTCGGGGCAGAGGCAAGTGGTTCTCTGTGAGTTTGAGGCCAGCCTGGACTACAAAGCGAGTTTCAGGACTGACAGGGCTGTAACAGAGAAACCCTATCTGAGAGGGGAAGGGGAAGGGACCTGAAATGCTAGCCTGAACTAGATTAATGAATGGTATGTCTACATAAGCAAAAAACATGCTGGAGCTGAAACCGTAGCTGCCACTTACTCACAGGGAATGCCTTCCATCCCTCCCAAAGGATACCTGCAACTGGGGAATAATATTGAACCCTACACATTATTAAGATGTTTAGAAATCTTATTTCTAAATAAAGTTAAATAAATAATAAACTAAAATAAACTAAAAATAAAGTTTAGCAATATCACTGTTTTGACTGATAATATCTTACAGCCTAGGCTGGCTTTGAACTCTGTAACAGAGGATGACCATGAACTCCTGCCTCTAGCTATCCACTACTGTATGATTACAGGCAGGAGCCAACATGCTCGGCTCTGGTTTGTTTGTTTGTTTGTTTGTTTGTTTTGTTTGTTTTTAATATTAAGTAAGACCTTTCACATTGTAACTGAGTGGGTAAACTACACCTCTAATTATAGTCTTTTAGTAGCAGAAGAATCTTGAACTCAAGGTCAACCTGTGCTCTCTGTGTGTGTGTGTGTGTGTGTGTGTGTGTGTGTGTGTGAGCAAAAAATAAAAACAAAAGCTAGAGCTGTGGGGCTGGAGAAAGAGCTCAGTATTCAAGAGTTCTGGCTGCTCTTCCAGGGATTCCAAGCAACAGCATGGTGGCTCACAACCATCTATAATGTGATCTGATGCCCTCTTCTGGCATGCAGGTGTACACGCAGATAGGGTACTCATATACATTAACAACAACAACAACAACAACAACAACAACAACAACAATAAAGCTAGAGCTGCAAATGCAGCTTTTGAATTGTTACCAGGGAAACTGGCATGTATGTGAGACCTGCCAGCACCACAGGGTCCTGCATGGGCCCATCACTAAGGGCCAGCTGAACACAGCTGAGTACACCACCACCTGGTTTAGTCAGGGAAAACCCTCTGACAGAGAAGGCAAGTGAGCAATGGGCTCTGCGCAGTCAGCACCGAGCACTGACACACTGGACAACCACGACATGCAGTGAGAACAGTACAACCAATCTCACTGTGCTACTTTGGATTTTCCATTTAAAAATTTCAGGTAAACAAAACCTCAGAAATAAAAAGCACAGATAAGGAGACTACTATAAAACCAATGGGATGGTTTAGCTTAGCTCTTAGTTCCTAAACCCACAAGTTTAATCCACTAACTGTGAATGAACTAACAAACCTAAATGTTATCAACCAAGAAGGCTCAATAGAGTCCATGATGGGGGAGTAAAGGAAGAGCTGGGAGCTCACATCCTGATCCACAGCCAAGAGGCACAGAGAGAGCAAACTGGGAATTTCAAGAGTCTTTTGAAACCTCAAAACACACCCCCAGTGACACCCTCCTCCAGCAAGGCCACGCCTAATCCTTCCCCAACAGTTCTACCAACTGGGAACCAAGTATTCAAATATATGAGCCTATGCAGTCCATTCTCAATCAAACCATCAGAGTGGAATAAGAATCAACTTACAAGCTGACCTCCGCTCCCACATGCAGGCCATATACACGTATACACAAATACACAAGGGTAAGTCCCTACAGTGACTTAGACCGATGGCCAAGGCCTTGTATCTCTACCACACTACCTTTAAAATCTCTTCACCCGTGTGTTACCTCACTCTGTCACGCTCTGCTCTTGCCACCCCACCTCTTCTATCACACTAGCAAGCTTCTCAGAGTTCTGCTCAGTTCCTGCTTGGAACAAACACACCAATTACTGCTTCATTCCCTTCAGGTCTTTCCTCAAATGTCACCTTCTAGGTGAGGCTTCCCGGAAGTGAGGCTTTCCCTGACCTACTTACACTGGCACTCTCACTTCTATCTCTAGCAACCTACAATCCTTTCCCCTCTTCATCACAGCAGGGCCATTAACTTAAGGAGAGAAAGGACTTCTATGTTTGCTTTTCCCCTGAACCCAGACCAGTGCCTGGTATACAACAGGTGTACAAGAAAGACTTGAACAAATTAATTAAATCACGGGCTAGTCTTCAGGGAAAGAAACTGCTTGGCTAGGAGACCACAGAGGTGCCTGGTTGTTATGGTCTTGTTTCACTGTCATCGTCATGAACACTGATGATAACTGAGCTCTTACTATGTTGAGCACCTCTTAAGTCCCTTTTGCTTCTCATCTAATCATTACAATAATCCCATCACTCAGCCATCATCGGCCCCACAAAATAACACAAACAAAACAGTACAAGCAAAGTTAGGCCTGAGGTCCTGGGCACACAGCCATCCATAACTCCAGTTTAAAGGGATCTGACACACTCTTATGGCATCCTCAGTCACCAGGCACACATGGTGCACAGACTCACACACAGACAAAACACATATACACAAAATAATAATAAATATTTTTTAAAAGATGTAGGGTCAACCAGTTACTGCAAGGCAAAGCAGGATGTAAGAGACTGAAACTACATGGTGTTTCAATACTATGCCCTTAACTGGTAGGTAATTACCTCTTGAAATTAACACTAACATTTATTAACTGATCACTACTCAGCAGGTTAATTCATTTACTTGCAATGTCTTAATTATTTTTAATTATTTAATTTAATTAATTATTTAATTCTTTACAAGAAAACTCTGGGTATTGATTCATCTAATTTGGTTTTTTTGTTTGTTTGTTTTTTGTTTTTTTAAAGATTTATTTTAGCCGGGTGGTGGTGGCGCACGCATTTAATCCCAGCACTTGGGAGGCAGAGGCAGGTGGATTTCTGAGTTCGAGGTCAGCCTGGTCTACAGAGTGAGTTCCAGGACAGCCAGGGCTACACAGAGAAACCCTGTCTCGAAAAAAAACCAAAAAAAAAAAAAAAAAAAAAATTTATTTTATATATTAGTACTCTGCTGCATGTACACCTGCATGCCAGAAGAGGGCACCAGATCCCAGGATAGATGATTGAGAGCCACCATGTGGTTGCTAGGAATTGAACTCTGGATCTCTGAAAGAGCAGACAGACAGTGCTCTCAACTGAGCCATCTTTGCAGCCCTGATTCATCTGGTTTTGACAAGAACACACTAGCTTTATTCGCAACATTCTCCAATGTTACTGAATAATGTACTACCCAGGTGAAAAGCTTCATTCCCCAGTCCCCTTTGCAATGACCAATTTACACAGTTCAAGCCAATAAAGTAGAAGTCACCAATCAGGGCACCCAGGAAGAAACACTCTTGCAAGGTGCTAACTCATCTGTCAAAGCTTTGTCCTTCTGCTACATTCTTCTGGCCTAGATGTAAGTGAGAAGCTAGAGGTGAAAGGAATCCCACATAATTATGAAAGTGCGAGTCACAGGCTAGGTTGTGACGATGTGAAAAATCAAGAGCCTCGGACATGAAGTCTGGACCCCAGGCTTCTTACGTAGGGGAGGGAAAGTTTGGTACTAAACCACTGCTATTTATTTTATGTTACATGTGACAAATGCAGTTTCTGGTCTAACTCTAACAAGTTTAGGATCTAATGATGGCCTCACTGAAAACCATCACTTGGCTCTCCCACCCAACTCAGCAGAAAACATATCACTACAGACAGAACAGCAAGTCTTCCACAAATCTAAAGGGACACTCCAGAATCTGCATTTGGAAACCACAGTTTTAAAGATTCAAATGTGTGGCTAGTGAAAAACATATAAATGGTAAAATGCCGAGGAGAAAGTAAGGAATAAAACTAGAGAGTTGCCTTTGTCAAAACTGTTAAAGCAAAATCAAGTCTTAAAACTAGTCTAATGTTTTCCAGTTTTAAACCTAATCTGAAGTAACCAGTTACTACTAAGACTCAGATATGATAGTAAAAGCTATGGCACAGTCCTTCCTTGCCAAGGTGGTTTATGACAGGCTGGTTTTTTTTCGGTCACCATAATGCAGTGTTAACACCATGCATGGTGCAGAGCCTTGTACATATTACCCTGACTAGCATAAACACCTAATACAACAAAACTTGAATGAAACCTGAAATAGGGCAGAGGGGACATGCAGAGATGTAGCAGCAAGGTGATAGGTGATTCAAAATGTTTATCACAAGATCCAAATTCTAATCATGGGACTGGAGAAACGGCTCAGAGGGGAAAGTGGCTAATATGCAAACATGAAGACTGGGTTCAGACACAGCCCTGTGCAAAAGCTGGGGCATGAGCACAACTCCATACACAGATGTACATAGACCACCAAGTCCCCTCCCACACACAAATAATTTTCTAAAAAAGCTGAAATCACATAGAATTTCAGGGTTCATAGCAGTATCAGAATCTGAGAAATATAAGACAAAGGGTCAGGCACAGTGGTGCAACTCTTTTAACACAGCTCTGGAGAGGCAGAGGAATATAGTTCTCTGTGGGTTCGAGGCTACTCTGGTCTACATAGTGAGTTCCAGGTCAACTAGGGCTATTTTGAGACCCTGTCCATTAAAAAAAAAAGAAAAGAAAAGAAAAGAAAAAAGAAAGAGGAAAAGGAAAGGGAAAGGGGAAAATGACAAAAAGAAGAAAGACAAAGAAAATAGACAATAACAACTACTTTAGGAAGCATTTAACACAAGCTGAACACTATGCAAAAACAACCATTCTCAATCCAAACAACAGTCTCCATGACAGGTACTATTGGCATCAGAACACTAATATTAAAAACCAACTTCACAAAATGTGCCCATAATTACAAATCTATTAAGTGGTATAAAGACAAGGTTAGTCTAATCCCAAATTCCTTATTTTTAAAACTGCTTTCACACATATCAAATACAGTATAACCATGCTGAAATTCTTTTTTTAAACATTCTATTTTTATGTATGTGCACACACACTCATAGAGGCCAGAATAAGGTGTCAAATCCTCTGTAGCCGGAGTTACAGGCAGCTGTGAGCTTCCAAACATGGGTTGTGGGACTTGAACCTGGATCTTCTGGACTAAACTACAGCAAGTGGTCTATCTAAGCTACTGAACCATCTCTCCAGCCATAGTATACTGACATTTCCTCATGCGAAACTAGACTAGAAGCTATCTCAAAGTTACCAAAATGATCGATTTACCGTAAGGATATTAACGCCTTTCACAATAGTCACATTGAAAACTTTCAAGCTTGCCAAAAACATCTTTAAAATTCTTTTAATGGAAACCTTCTGAACTCCAACCTGTATGTTTAACATGTTCCCAGGGCAGATTTCTTGTTTTACCATAAGCAGAACAAGGGGTCAATGAGAGGCCCACAGGTAAAGATACCTGACGACCTGAACCTGCTCCCCAGAACCAATGAGGTAGCGAGAGAGAAGACTCCAAAAAGTTGTTCTCTCATCTTCTACATCGCCACATCTTTGAGTACAAAACAAGGTAGTTTACTTTATCTCTCACCATACAAAAGAAATCTTGAAATGCATCAGACTTAGATGTCACAGTTACACTCACAGTGCTTAAAGAAAATATCTAAACATCTCTATATTGGGTAATAAAGATGTCTTAGATCTACACCAAAAGCAAAATCAATATAAAAAGAAACTTCCTTAAAATGTAAAATTTTTAGCCAGGCTCAGTTCTATAATCTGAACCCTCTGGAGGCAGAGGTGGAGGCAGAGGCTGGAGACTCAAGTTCCAGGACAAGCCTGATCTACCTAGGCAAGTCCCAGGCCAGTCAGAACTACATAGCTAGACCCTGTCTCAAAATAAATTAATTTTTAAAAAAATTAACCAAAATTTCTAGAGCCAGGCATGTCAGCATACCTTTAATCCCAGCACTTGGGAAGCAGAGACAGGAAGATCTCTGTGAAGGCCGGTCTGACCTACATAGGGAGTTCCAGGACAGCCAGAGCGACACGGCAACACCTTGTCTCAGGGGAGAAAACAAAAAAGGGAAGGAAAAATAGAAAAGGAGGGAGGCTGGGAAGTAAGAAGGGAGGAAGGGGGGGAAAAAAACTGCCACCAATTGAGCCTCACCTGAGCCAACCTTACCTCAGAAAAGTACCAAAGTGCAACCCAAGTAAGAGAATTCAAGATGAGTGTGTGAAAGTCTAACAAGCAAGCATGGACGACGACGATCTTCACCATCATTAGTCCTCAGAGAAGTGGAGTGAGATACCAATTCACACCCACTACAACAGCGATAACCAGAGACAGGGCTAGCCACGTACTACAGCAGCAAAGCACACGTTTAGCATGTGTGAGGCCCTGGGGCTCCCCTGAACATACGATACACTCATACAAACAATAAAAGACAAACTGCAGACTGCTAAGTTGTAGAGAAATGGGAATTCTCACACAAAGCAGTGGAATGTAAAACGGTGCAAGCACTCTGAGAGAACTTTCATAGTTTACAGAGAGAAGTCGAACTTATTGTGGCCTTCTAATTCTACTCCTGGGTTTCTACAAGGAAAATAAAATGTGTCCAGTAAGACTTGATATGAACACAAACAGGTTTACTCCAAACAGCCAAGGAACAGAAACAATCCTACACCTATCAACTGCTGGCCAATTTAAAGGAACTATGAATAACTGTTACTACGTGCTATGGGACATGGTTGAACCTCAGCCAAGTATACAAAGTAAGAGATGGCAGATACCAAGGAGTACACATTATAAAATTACTCCTATATGAAATGTCCAGAGGGAAAATCTACACAGGCATAAAGTAAGGTTTTAGCTGCCTGGGGCTGGGGTGGAATAGGGAGTTACTGCAAATGGAAATGAGGCATCGTTTTGGAATGAGAGAAATGTTCTAAAACTGGATTGTGGTGATGACTGAACAACTTTGTAAATTTACTAAAATATTACTGAACTGTACACTTTAATCAGGTTATTTTATGGAATATAAATTATACATTTACAAACTTTTAAAAATAGTGTACTATGTGACAGAAGCCAAATACCAAAGGTCACATTATTATAGGATCCTATTTAAGTAAAATGTCCAGAAAAGACAAACCAATTGGCAAAAATAAATGTGTGGTTGCCTGGGACTGGAAGCACGAAGCATAAAAGAATCTCACTGGGATGACAGAAATACCCTAAAGCTGGATGCTGTGATGGTACACGGTAAACACACTAAAAGAAAAATCATGTTATGACTGGACTTCACGGTAAATGATTTATTTTTATTTCTCATGCATGTATATATGTGCATATCTGCATTCAAATGTCATGTATGTACAGGTGCCTGAGGCCAGAAGCAGTCATTAGATCTCCTGGAGCTTCTATTACAGGCAGCTGTGAGCCGCCTAATATTGGTACTAGGAACCAAACTCAGGTCCTCTTGAAGAGTTGTAAATGCTCTTAACTCCTAAGCCATCTCTCCAGCTGGCAGACTGTTTTGTAAAAGATGACCAAATCACACTGGCATTCTTAACCTGTGACAAACCGTGGACCACAGTTTGACTGGGATGAGAACCCACTCTCAGAATTACCAGCCCACTCAGACATCCTGTTCTATAATTATCATTGGGCAAAATTATCATTGAGATGTCACTACATCTCCACAGCTCTCAGAGTCTGTAGCTCAAGTGCAAAAGCATCAGGGATGATAACGATAACCAGTCCTTTGACCCCAGTTAGGCTGCAGACAGCTAGGAGGGATGCACACCAGAAGGAAAGAACACTGTTACTCTTCCAGAATAACAGAACCCCCTTGATTTTTCTGACATCGTTCTGGAATCTCCCATTTAAACCCTTCCTTCAGTATGAAAAATTAAGGTCCCAAGAAACAACCCATCAAGAGAGTCTTTACAAAAACAGAGATAACAGAGATGTACCTAGCTCAACCAGAATATGTCAAAGACCCAACATACAGTAAGGACAGACTTATGAAGTGACTTAAAGATAAGGCATCCTTTATGTTTTATTACACTGGGGGGGGGGGGTGAATTGTGGAGAAGGAGGCTATAAGCTTCTCCTTCCAACACTAGGGTCCCAGGAATGGAACTCAGGCTTGGCAGATAAAGTATAAAGAAGCTGAAATGTAGAGAAATGGCAGCACTCTCAGCTACACAGCAAATTTGATGCCAAGTTGAGCAACCTGAGACCTGCTTTTTAAAAAAAAAAATGGGGGGCTGGGGAGATAGCTCAGTGTGAAGTGTTTGCTGATTAAGCAATTAAAACCTCAGTCTGAATCCCCAGCACCCATGTGAAGTGTGAGGCCCAGGAATCCTGTACAGAGCCAAGTGTTTCAAGGCAGAGACAAGAGGACTCTGGAGTCTTACTAAGCAGTCAGCCTGGCCAAATGGTGAGTTCTGGATCAACTAATGAGACTGATCAAAAAGAACGTGAAAAGCTACCCTTTACACGAGCACATGCAAACATACACCCAGCTCTACAAAGAAATTTGGCGGCTTTTTGTTTTTGTTCTTCTTAACACAAACAGTGAAATAAACACTGGCACCTTTAAGAAAGCTCTGGGATTTCTGGCTGGTCTCTACTGTAAAACTAATTTTAAGACAGGATGCTATCAGTGTAGACAGCCATGTCAACTGCTCACGTCAGCTGATTACGCCTTTGTTTTACTAAACCCATCCCCTTCGATTTCTACGGCCACTGCATCACTGCTGTACTACAAATTCTCCCTCATCCCCGGCCCCTAAGCCTCCTTAAGCACTACGCACCTCCGGGAGTGACTGGTATTCTCAGCCCCTATTCAGGGCCACTTCACACATAGTAACCAGATTTATGGAGCGAGCCATGGTCCCTGGTTGAAGCTTTCCAAGGACAAGTTGAAACTCCAAATCTTTACCATAGCTTCAAAGGTCCCTGAGATCAATGTGTGCTCTCTTTCTGGTCCCTAAACTTATCAAGCACTTTCTCCTCAGAGTCTGCACATTTTCGTATCCCTCAATGGAAGGAGAAGGGAGATCTTCCTACAAAGATTTCAGGGCTCAACTTACAAGTCTTTATCTCAGAAAAACAATTTTCCTTGAAATCACTTAACTTATCCAAATCATTTCTTATTATTAACATCTTGCTCATTTCCTTCCGGCCACCTACCGAGACCCGTTACCGCTTTTTTTTTTTTTTTCATTCTTTCTATGTAGTTGATATCTGCCTCCTCGACCAGAGAAGTCAGTTGTAAGGCGCCAGAGGCGGGTCTAAACCTGCTCAGCACCGGGTACCTGCAGTTTCCCTCAGCTTCACCCCTGCGAACTAGTGCAGCGTCGCGTGGATGCAGGGATGGGCTCAAGTACACACAGCGCACAATCCCAGAGCCACACGGCTCTGCCCACGAACCCCAGTGCCGCCTGTACCAGGCCTGCCGCCCATCCACATGTCTCTTCTGCACAGGACGCATCTGTCTCAGGTACACTTCTCCCTCCGGAGGAAGCCCCACCCTAGGCGCATGCCTCGCACCAGTGCCCAGCAAGGCTCGGGCCCAGAACCCCCGCGCGTCGCCCCTCGGCTCTCACCGATCACCTCCTGCAGCTCGTAGTCATCCCTGTTGATGGACCAGGGCAGGGCGCTCGAGTCCTCGGACATGACGGCTGCAGTGCCTGGCTCCGTGCTGCTCACGCTCCAGGCACTCCGGTCACCTCGCCGCGCTCCTTCCCACGCCCAGCCGCCGCCCCCAACCCGCCGCTTGGCCCAGCCTTGGGGCGCACAACGCCGGGGCGCGCGGGTCAAGCGCGGCCCCGAGGCGGGGACGCGCGGCTGCGGCCGACCTCGCCTCCTGCGGCTCCGCGTCCCGCAGTCCTCAGCCCAGCCCACGAGCCGGCCTCAGCCTCCGCGGCACCGCGAAACGAGCTTCTCCCCGGCCCTGCCCCTCCGTCCCGCCCTCCACCCGAACCCCAAGCACGGGCCAAACTTTCCCTTCTCCCTCCACCTGCCGACACGCAGCGCGCTGACGTCACCACGCCGGGGAAGCTTGGCCGCGGCCCGCCGCCTCCGGCCGCCATCTTGAGTGTGGCTGGACAAGAGGCGAGCGAGAAGGAAGCCGGAGAGAGTGGAAGTCGATAGATGAAGGGAAGAAAATGCTCGTGGAGGAGTACACTGGGGGCGTCTGAAAGCCAAAAGAGAGCAAACTGTCTCAGAACGAGGAGCCACACCAAGCATGGCGGCCACTGAGTGCCAAACCGAGGGAGCGAAGCTTCCGCTAGCGGCTGAGGGAGGGGCGTTGCCGTCTCTGCTTTGCATTCATTGGTTAGTTTGAGGAAGCATGCGAACGGCAACTGGGACATGTGGACATCAGTCATACGTTAGTCCCGCCTCCAGGAGTTTGACGAGCTGTTCCTCCGGAGAGCCAGAACCTTTCAGGACCCGGTTCACTGAGGTGACGTCACGGCGTCACGGTCACACCCTCCCGACGTGCAAGCCGCGCCCCGGGGTGTAGAGAAGCCGGAGGGAGCGGCCGGGTGGGGTACGAGGATGACGGCCAACTAGGATAAAAGGTCTTGCGGGATCCCGAGTGGAGCCGGAAGCTCGCCCGGTGATGACATTTTTTTTTTTTTTTTGTAAGGCGGAAGTACTCAGCGCCGCCTCCAGGATCCGAGCGGGAGTGGGTTCTGTCGTTTCTCAGCTTCGGGTCTAAAGAGCCAATTAGCACCTGCCTCGGGGTTAGTTGGCTCTGCCCAGACAGCAGCGCCTTGACTGTTCTATGGAGGCTTCTGTCACGCGCCTTGGAGGTCAGCTCAAGGTCCTGTCCCTGGCTTTTGTCATCCTCACAGAAAGAAGTTCAGTTTTCTCGGCCTTAGAAGATCGCGCTTCGGTGAAACAAAACAGTAAAACAACCTGGATAGGGTCGCTGCGGAGAAGGTGTTCAGCTGAATGCCTCTCAGTGCAGGCCCTGCCGAGCAACCCTGCTGAGCTCTCCAGTGGGAAGGCCAGGAACACATCTGGTTGATAGAACTTGTAGAACGTCTCAGGAAGAGGTGTCATTTGGGCCAGACCTTACAGAGGCTAAGGTGATTTCAACAAACAGAAAATGGGAGGGCGGAATATTCCAGTCTCGGGAAAGGTGCAAGGTCTTGCTGTAGACATTTGTTTCAGCCACTACTCATGACACATTTACTACACGTGATACCTTTTTTTTTTTTTTTGCCGGAAGGAGAAGAGTAAAAGTAACATCGAGAGGAAGTGGGGAAGGATTGGAATTCTCAAGGTGTGTACCAATAGAAAGACCAATAAACCAGAAATAATCTGGAATTGTTGGGCTGTGTGGATCACAGACAGACTTTACAATTTTCTTTCCTTACCTTGAAATTAAGTGTAGTTTAGAATTTACGACTGCCTCCTCTTCCCTTCCCCTAAGAAAAGGAACTACCAGTTTCGTGGTGAAATTCAAGAAACTGGTCTTAATTATTGTTAGGTAACACTACAGTACATTCATTAATGTGTTCTTGGTTTACCTCCTCATACAGTATCTTAGTGGATTAAGTAGACCAGGAACCTCCTCTACAGGTCTAGTCATTTTGTTTCCCCTTTCCTTGACTTTCCCTCTGGCTTAATAGAGGTTACAATATCATTATTTTAATGATCGAGGAAGGTAGGAATTGACTATTTGAGGCTATAAGCCCAAGCTACAGCCTTTAAAGTTTCGTCCATGTGAGCACTGTCACAACAGTGATCAGGAACTTAGTCACTCTTTTTTTTTTTTTTTTTTCTGGAGTATGGAGTTTTTGTAGTAAATAGTAGCATATAAGTTAATAGTTAATTGCCAGGTGGTGGTGGCGGCGGAGGCAGCGGTGGCGGTGGCAGCGCACGCCTTTAATTCCAGCGCTTGGGAGGCAGAGGCAGGCGGATTTCTGAATTCGAGGCCAACCTGGTCTACAGAGTGAGTTCCAGGAAAGCCAAGGCTATACAGAGAAACCCTGTCTTGGGAAAAAAAAAAAAAAAAAAAAGATTGCCTTTAAGTATTTTTAAAACTATTAATAAAATTATGATTTTCTTTCATTTATGCTTGTGACTCCCTTGATAATCATTTAGAGGAAGAGAGGAAAGGAAATGTGGAATGGTTCTGGACCCTGATCCTTTTATCAAAAATTCACCACATCCCACCCTGGTTTCTTGAGAGTATGGCATAATTTTCACAGGAGGAGAATCAGTTTTTCCCACATTCTCAAAGGCATCCCTGTGTCGGTTCAGATCTCTTCCTCCCAAATCAGGCTCTGAGACCAGAATTTGAGTGCAAAGTTCATTTAGAGGCAACCTGAAGAGGCTCTCTATAGAATGGAAGAATCGAGGGAAGGGAAGGGTACTTGTTGCTGGGTGCATTAATGAGGGCTTAGTGTGTAGGTGATTTGGGCTTCATTCCTCTGAGTGTAACTAAAATACCACAGAACACAGCCAGACAGTGATGGCACATGTCTCTATTCCCAACACTCAGGAGATGGAGGCAGGCAGATCTCTTGGGATCCAGACCAGCATGATCTACAGGGTGAGTTCCAGGACAACCAGGGCTACACAGAGAAACCCTGTCTAGGGGAAGAAAGGAAGCAAGCAAGCAAGCAAGCAATAAAACAAACTACAGAACATATCTCAAAATTGTTGAATTAAGAGACCAGAGACAAGGAAGGGGCTGAGAGTGTGGCTGACTGTAGAGTTCTTACTAGCCTAGCATTCATGAAGGCCAATCCTCAGGACCACAAGAGAGGAGGAGAAACGAAAGGTGAGATATTAACCAGGAATATCTTTGCCCTTACAGTGTTAACTCTCCCACACTTCTCCACAGCTCAGTGCCTGAAAAAGCATTCTTGTGGGGTCAGAGAGCACACAGGCAACTGCAGATGTGTTTCATGTACCAAGACTCTCAGAAAACAAACTCTGCAACAGGCCAAAGAACGTGACCTACCACCATCTCTCCCTGGACTGAGAAACCAAATGTAAAAGAATATCCATAATTTCTCACTTAAGCAGCTGCCTGTCCTGAATTTTGCCATTAGCACCTGCAGAATGGAGAGGGAAAGACAGATTTCAAGACCGGTGATGTCTTGGATAATCAGCACGTCATTATGTAATTATAGGAATTCAAGGCTTATAGGCTTAAGTAAAACTGCTTTTGAAGTCTAGAAATTAGTGGGTAAGCCCATGAGGAATCTGAACTTTTTCCCCCCTTTCTGGCAGTACCAGGGATTGAACCTAAGACTTCACAAATCTTGAGTAGGCACTGAACCACTGAGCTACAGCCCTGCCCCTATGAATATATATATTTTTAAAGCACAATGTTATATCTTTGTCGTGAGCTGTTTTTCTCAATTCCCTATCAGGCCAGAGGCCAATTATAGACTGCTGGATCTATCCCCACCCCCACACACATAGAGTCCTTATTACATGTCACATGCAATGTGTTGTCATCCATTCTGACGAGAAGAGACAATAACTATACCCCACTCAGACGTACTCTCTGCTTTGTGTTTGGCATAAACCCCCTACTAAAGAACATGTTAGGTCACAGTGTTTGTTGATCAACCACATGAACGCACATAAGCTAGGAATCTGGACCCTAGTGAGGAACTGCCATCTTGGTGAGTCCAGATCACAGATGTCCACGGTGACAGACACTTTGGAAATGCAGGGTAGGTGTAAAGGGGGTTGTAGGGGAGAAATAATGTGTCCATGCCCACAGTGGACTCTCAGCATCATATTGGGCTCCAAACTAGAGAGGAGTGCCGGGTTCTTCCTGCCTTGCACCACAGCAGCTTAATTAGTTCAGGCTAATTAAACACAAAATGGGAACTAAGTGGGTGGCCGCTTCCTAGGTGCCCTCAATGTTGCAAACAGTGCCTGTTACAGGTTTAGTAGGCCTTAAAGCCTACTTTACTCCTCCCTCGGTGCCACTCCTACTTTCAGGAACTCATTCTCATGCACCCTATATTCATTGTGCTCAAAAACAAGTAAATATATAAACCTACTTTAAAGCTGGCCATGGCTCAGTGGTTAAGAGCACTGACTGCTCTTCCAGAGGTCCTGAGTTCAATTCCCAGCAACCAGCAACCACATGGTGGCTCACAATCATCTGTAATGGGCTCTGGTGCCCTCTTCTGGTATGTCTGAAGAGAGCAATGGTGGTGTACTCACATGTATAAAATAAATATATAAGTCAAAAAAAAAAAAAAAAAAAAAAGCTGGCCATGGTGACAGATTCTTGAAATCCCAGAACTGAGAAGTAGAGCTGAGAGAGCAAAGTCACCCTCAACTGTATAAGTGAATTCGTGGTCAGCCTGGCTTACATGAGACCATCTCAATAGATAATAAATCAAACCTCATTATGATGTTTACTGTGGCATCATTCCCATGGCCTCTGCTTCTGTTCCTGCCCCCGGATTCCTGTCTTGAGTTCCCGAATTGGCTTTCCTCCATGATAAATAACTCTGTAAGACAAATAAACCATCTTCTCTCCAAGTTGCTTTTCGACCATTTTTAATCACAGCAGCATATAGCAAGTTCCAGGACAGGATGGGCTGGGCTGGGCTGATGGAGACACTGGCTTTAAGTGTGTGTGTGTGTGTGTGTGTGTGTGTATCATCCTTGGCTAATTGGAATGTGAGTTGATGAAAGACCTTTGAAAAACAGTTTGATTATCTTGGCAAAGTAAAAACCATGCTTCTGCTCCAAACCCCAAACTCCACTGTACAGTCTACAACCAAGATAAACTCTCGTGCATGTATTTTAAGCAACATATCCAAGAATACCTACAGCAACATTTTAAAGAATGAGGAAGTAAGGAAACCGCACAAGTAAAATGTGAAACTATTAAGATAATTGGTACTGTATAGCAGCAGAAATATACCACAGCCATATTAAAATAGCTTAAAAGACTCTTAATGAAGGTAGAAACAAACCAAGAACACCATCAAACAGACAGACAGAGGAACCCAGGCATGGTAGCACAGCCCTTGTCTCAGTGTTTCTATTGCTGGGACAAAACACCACAACCAAAAAACATGTTGGGGAGGGAAGGGTTTATTTGGCTTAACACTTCCACATCACTGTTCATCATTGAAAGAAGTCAGGGTAGGATCCTGGAGGCAGGCACTGATGCAGAGACCATAGAGGGATGCTGCTCACTGGTTTGCTCCCCCAGGCTTGCTTTCCCTGGCTTGCTCAGCCTGCTTACTTATAGAACCCAGGACTACCAGCCCAGGAATAGCACCACCCACAGTAGGCTGGGCCCTCCCCCACTGATCACTAATAGAAAAAATGCCCTACAGCTGGATCTCATGGAGGCTCAACTAAGGCTCCTTCCTCTCTGATGACTCTAGCTGTGTCAAGTTAACACAAAACCAGCTGGTACTGCCCTCTAATCCCTACACTGGGGCAGAACAATCAGAAGTTCAGAGTTCTTGGCTACATAGCAAGTTCAAGGCTTGACTTACACAAGAAAGTCTTAGATAGAATAAAATGGGACGGTCCCTGAGATCCATGGGGCCTTCCTTCTAGGTCCCTGAGATCCATGGGGCCTTCCTTCTAGATCCCTGAGATCCACAGGGGCCTTCCTTCTAGGTCCCTGAGATCCACGGGGGCCTTCCTTCTAGATCCCTGAGATCCATGGGGGCCTTCCTTCTAGTCCTTATCCAGTCCCTTCTCTCTTCAGAGCCTTCACATTTTCAAATCCCTCGGTAGGGGAGCTGTGAGGGGATCTTCCCTAAACTCTTCAGACTCACTTCAGGGCTCAACTCCCATGACCTCACCTCAGAAAGACAGCTGTCCTTAAGGTTAAGCTAACTCTTCCAGACTACTCCTTATTGGAATATCGCACTCGTTTCCTTCCTAACCTACCAAAGTCTGTCCTTTGATTCCTTTTTCTTAAAACTCATTAACTTTATTTTATATGTATAGATGTCTGCATGTATGTATGTGCACCATGTATATAGCCCACAGAGGCCATAAGAGGGGATTGAATTCCCTGGAACTGAAGTTGTGGATGGTTGGGCCACCATGTGTATGCTGGAAATCAAACCTGGATCCTCCACATGAACAATGGTGCTGTAGACCACTGAGCCATCTCTCCAGCTCCCCCCTTATTTGATCGCTTCTGACTAAATACCCACCTCTTTAGCCAAAGAAAAATCTGTGTGGTAAGGCCATCACAATCCCTTTCCCTGGCACTATAACCTAACAGCAAATACTAGCACATCTGAGGATGAGGCCAGCTGATGTCTCCAGGTGGATTCGGCCAACTTACTCTCCTGATGCCTGAGAGTCTTTCCCAAGAAATGCCACTAGATGAACATCTAAGTGGGACACTGTGAAAAATGCATTTACAGACCTTTTCCCTTTGCCCTCCTTGTCATTGATCTTTGTGAGTCTGTCCTTTCCGAATCCCTGACCAGCTGACATACCTACCCATTGATCACTACCCCTGAGTAAGTCAGATCTTGAGTGTGGGACATAAAACCATGCCAGGAAGTTTGGTAAGGAAGAGCAGGCTGAGGCCCGGAGATTCAGTGGGCACACACCTGAGGCTTAGGCAACTCTCAGCTCTCTGGCAGACTCCTGACTTAGGCCATGCCGAAATCTCCGGATCTCAACCTGCTCTACCTTACCAAACTCCCTGGCATGGTTTTACATACCACGCTTGATCTCCACCTGAAGCAATGCTGTCCACCAAAGTCAACCCTCCACCGCTGGCTTCTCAAGCCACTCCATAGGAGGCTGAGTATAAGAGTTGTCAGATTCCTCTCTGAATAAAACCTGTGCTTTCTTTTCCTCCACTGACTCATGAAGCGTGTTTCTTTAAAGGCACAGGTGGAGACATAGGCAGTGGGATTGTGGGTAAGAAGACTTCCCCATGCCTTTGGACAAGCTCAGCATAGAACACTTCTATTGCACAATGAGAGCCTGAGGTACCAGTCCAACTTGATGGATCAGTGTAGCGGGTAGCTCCTGGCACTGGTGCTCAGATAGGCTGACTTGCCCACCACCCTTACCTCTGGTGTAGTCTTTAGTTTCTTTGATGGTGGTGCTTGCTGTGGATTCCCAGGTTGTCACTTTCCAATGGAACATATGTGATCAATTCCATTCCAGAATCCCATCTTCAGCCCATTCCCAGTACCAATTACTGCATCGGGTACCAATGAGAAATAAATGACACCATCTAGAACTTTTTGAGAAAAGTTTGGCAAGGGTAGGCCAGACAAAGGAAGACCAAGAGATGAGTATAACCCCTCCAAGCTGGCTGATCTGGAGAAACCCCAAATGATCCGAGGATGAGAACTTCTAGAAGCAGAGGGGCAGGTGCTAGAAAAGCACCTGAAGTGTGACCTTTGATAAAAACCAGTCATCAGTAGTCCCTTGATAGGAGAACCAAGGGATATGTAAATACCTCTGCATTCTCCTCCTTTGTTCAAATCTGCTGGTGCTGGCCCATCAACAAACCAGAGAATCAGGGGACCCACAGTCTTCCAAGGTACAGCAGTGTCTTGAGGCATAGAGCCCAGTGGAGGGCAAGAGGAAGAGAGACAGAGAAAATACATGATTTGCACACCGCCTAGACTTATTTAAACAAATAGAGCCTTTGCTGGTTTATATGTCTGAAAACTCAAGCAGCAAGGCTTGACACAGGGTTCCCAAGTGCTGCCACCAGCTCGCCTCCATTTCACATGTCTGTGCTCCAAGGCCCCAGAACTCAGCCTTTTGTGCTCAGCACCCTGGAATCTTCCAGACGCTTCATCGACCATAGTTAGGGCATATGACCTGGCCAAGTCATATACTCAGAAAGTGGGAGCTAGTGTTGAGGGAAGTCATAATACACAGCCTGAAGAAGAATGTTACTGCTGATGTATGGGTCAGTGCTTCTCAACCTGAAATCACTGAGAAGCCTACTGCAGTACTTATTTTTATTCAGTGTGGTGGTTTGAATATGCTTGGTCCAAGGAGTAGCACTATCAGGAGGTGTGGCCTTGCTGAAGTAGGTGTGGCCTTGTTAGAGGAAATGTGTCACCTGAAGACATGGACTTTAAGATTTTCCTCTTAGCTGCCTAGAAGCCATTCTTCTCCTAGCAGCCTTCAGATGAAGATGCAGAACTCTCAGCTCCTCCTGCACAGTGCTCCCATCTAAATGATAATGGACTGAATCTCTGAACCTGTAAGCCTGCCCCAATGAAATGTTATCCTTATAAGAGTTGCCGCATAAGGATACACGTATATGTACACTTATGTACCACACTGTGGAAATCGGTCTGGCGGTTCCTCAGAAAATTGGACACAGTATTACCTTAGGACCCAGCTATACCACTCCTGGGCATATACCCAAAAGATGCTCCAACATATAACAAGGACACATGCTCCACTATGTTCATAGCAGCCTTATTTATAATAACCAAAGGGTAGGAAGAACCCAGATATCCTTCAACAGAGGAATGGATACAGAAAATGTGGTACATTTACACAATGGAGTACTACTCAGCTATTAAAAACAATGAATTCGAGAAATTCTTAGCCAAGATCCTGAATGAAACTAGAAAATATCATCCTGCATGAGGTAACCCAAACACAAGAAAACACACGTAGTATGCACTCACTGATAAGTAGATATTAGCCCAAAAGCTCGGAATACCCAAGATACAATTCACAGACCACATGAAACTCAAAACAAGGAAGACCAACGTGTGGGTGCTTCGGTTCTTCTTAGAAAGGGGAAAAATACTCATGGGAGCAAATACAGAGACAAAGTGTGGAGCAGAGACTGAAGGAAAGATCATCCAGAGACTGCCCCACCTAGGGATCCATCCCATATACAGTTACCAAATGCTGACGCTATTATGGATGCCAAAAAGTAGATGCTGACAGGAGCCTGATATAGCTGTCTCCTGAGAGGCTCTGCCAGAGCCTGACAAATACAGAGGTGGATGCTCACAGCCAACCATTGGACTGAGCACGGGGTCCTCAATGAAGGAGTTAGAGAAAGACTGAAGGAGCTAAAGGGGTTTGCAAGGAAGAACAACAATATTAACCAATCAGAACCCCCAGAGCTCTCAGGGACTAACCCACCAACCAAGGAGTACACATGGAGCAACCCATGGTTTCAGCCGCATATACAGCAGAGAATGCCCTTGTTGGGCATCAGTGGGAGGAGAGGCCTGTGAAGGCTCGATGCCCTTAGCCATTCTAGGGGAATGCCAGGGAGGGGGGGTGCAGGAGTGAGTAAGTGGGTGGGGGAGCACCCTCATAGAAGCAGGAGGAGGGGGATGGAATAGGGAGTTTGGGGTGACCAGGAAAGGGGATAACATTTGAAATAAAGAAAATACCAATAAAAATTAAAACATTAAAAGGAGAGAGAGAGAGAGAGAGAGAGAGAGAGAGAGAGAAAGAGAGAGAGGCCTTGGTCAAGGTGTCTGTTTACAGCAGTAAAACCCTAACTCAGTGCTGTGATAAAAGTCTGTGAAGAAAACAAAAAGCAACTTTAAAAAAAAGAAAAAGAAATCCTCTCTCTATTTACTCATACTGATAGACGAGAGTGAGCATAGAACTTCAAAAATGCTCGTCAGGTGTTGGGGACAGCATACTATGACAGGGACTACCAGCAGCAGACCGGGATGGAGACATCTCAGTAGCCCACGGCAGCTCCTTGTAAAAAAATCAGTTGTTCCCATTTTTGCTAACTGAACAACGGCTGTATAGATTTCATTTGTGCGTGATGGCTTTTCAGTTGACCTTGGTGTACATAATTATTCTATTATATCCGACTTTCCTATTTCCTTCTCCTTCTGCTCTGGTGATTTCTGTGAAACTAGATGTTCCTTGATGTAATGACTCTTAAACAATTAAAAATTGAGGCATAGGGGCACAGCGCAGTACCGTCCTAATGGCCCAGGTGCACGCTGTGTGCTCTCATCTTGGAAACAATGCAATAACTGCACAATGGTAGTCCCAGATTAATGCTTGACTTGCAAAGAAAGTTTGAAGACATTATTAGAAAATGAAATGGAGCCAACACTGGGACCCCAAGAAAGTAAAAAAACTACTGAAGTTATGAAATAAGTTTTACATAATATTTAAGAGTGGTTCCTGGATAAGCAAGTATAGAATACATACAATTATATATTAGTAAAACTAAGTCAAAACACTGGGACTCTTAGGAGAGTCAGTGTGTGCCATGTACAGAAGCAGAAAGCTAGCGGAACTATTGAGTGAAGGGTTAACTTGATTCTTTCTGGCCCCTGCCTGGCAGCTTTGCCCATGTCATTTATCATTAGAGCTTCACGGGAACATGCAAGGAGCTGATCTCAGAGCTCTGAGCTCTCAAGTATAATAAGCTAAAAGTTAAAGTTTAAATAATGGTAAGTTTGCAATTATCATTATTTTGGCCAAAGGCCTGGGAATACGGGAAGCTTGAAACTTTGGGGAACAACTATAATTCTTGATTCTTTGTGGGATGTGGTTAGTCTTTTGAATTTGCTTTGGCAATGATTACACAACATCTTTTTTTTTCCCTACCTGCTTTTGTAGTATCAACAAAAGACGAAGGCAAGAGAAAGGAGAGTGAGCATGTACTGAGCGAGTGAAGAGAGAATGTGAGGTGTTTATGGAGAGTGTGTGTGTGTGAGTGAAAGGAGAGTGCATGTGGTGTGTGTGACGAGTGTGTGTGAGTAAAAGGGGAATTGCACAGAGGTGTGTAGGAACATGGGAGTCCGAGAAAGGAAAAGCACACAGGAGAAAAAAGCAGAGCACACAAGAGAATGTAGTGTGCAACCTCAAGCTGCGAGTGAGCGAGTGAGTGAGGAAAAAAAAAGAAAACAGAGCAAAGAGAGAGAGAAGCGAGAGCAACTTTAAGCCTTGAAAAATTGCCTGTCAGCGTGTATCCCAAAAGCAGTCTGTGTCTGTTTATTACGCCCCTTCCAGATTTCTCTGCTTCCAGCTGAGAACCCTGATCCTGTGTGGAGGCTGGACCGTGACGCCTAAGGACTCTCAGGTACTGGAATTCTGGGCTGGAGAGTTGGCTCAGTGGTCAAGAGTACTTGTTGCTCTTGGAGAGGACCCACATTCAGTTTCCAGCACCCCACGACCTTTGGTGGCTGACAACCATTTATAACTCAAGGCATATGCAAACGTGCAGACAAAATACTCATATACATAAAACAAAAAGTCTTTTGAGAGATTCAAAAGCACTGGCATCCTGATAAATTATCTTTCCAGTATCACCTCCCAACACAGAGCGGCCTCGTATCTAACAGGGAGGGGGGGGGTTGGGGGGAGGTGATGTTGATGCTACTGGCTCAGGGGTCAGTAGGCAGGTTTCAAAGTAGGACAGTCTAGTGGAAACCTTCCACATGTGGCAACTGAGCGCTTGAAATGTGGCTGCCTCAAAACCGAGATGTGCAGCAATCCTGGGTGTTCGAGAATGAGGCCAGTGGGGTGTGATCCAAGGAAAGAGGAAGCGTGGGGACCACGGAGCCACGGCCAGCTCACCGCCACTTCCGTTCTCATCCTCCTTCAAGCAGCTTCCTGAAAGCAGATGTAACAACCCTGCCTTTCCACCTGCGCGGTCCACCTTACAGGCAGCCACTCCTCTGCTCCTCCCAACCTAATTCAGTCATGGCACTCCCTAGGGCTCACACCGAAGCCAGGGCTCTGCTGCAGTCTGTGGCCGCAGTCGTCTCCGCTGAGCCACACAGCTCTTATCGGACCGGACCATTCTATTCTCCATCCTACATGTGCCTCTGGCTTAGATCTTTCCCTTAGTACTTTTCTCAGCTTAGGGTTTGCCTTGTCCCCTCCACTACCTTTCAAAGCCCTGTCTTCAGGACATGGAGGAGACTTGCCTTTGGTCTAGCCAGCATACCTGCTGCCCAGGGCTCCACTACCTGGTTCCTGGGTGGTTGTGACTTTCCTGCATTTGTGTCTTGCTTCTTTTACTGCTGTCTAATTTCCTTTAAATCAAAGCACGATTTGCTTTTATATTCTGCCTTGGCCTGGCCTCATGGAACAAACAGATCCTCAAAAGAGCAAGTTTCTGAAATGCAGTGGTGATTGGAAATACACGTATTTTCAGAGATGCAGAAACAACAAATGTTCCTTTAGAAATTAAAGTACTGGGTGTGGTGACACATAAGTCTTTAACTCCAGCACTCAGGAGGCAGAGGCAGGCAGAGATCTCTATGAGTTTGGGGCCAGTCTGCTCTACATAGCAATTTCTTGGACAGCCAGACCTACATAGAGAGACCTTGTCTCAAAAAAAAGAAAACATCAACAACTTTTTTTTTTAAAAAAGATTTTATTTTTCTATTTTATGCATGAGTACACTGTCACTGTCTTCAGACATATCAGGTCATCGGATCCCATTACAGATGATTCTGAGCCACCATGTAGGTGCTGGGAATTGAACTCAGGAGCTCTGGAAGAGTAGTCAGTGCTCTTAACCACTGGGCCATCTCTCCAGCCCCCCAAATCAACAACTTTTAAAACCCCCCTTTTTTTTTGACAGAATGCCCTGTTTCTTAAACTGTAGTGCTCAAACAGTCCTCCTGCCTTTGTCTCACAAGTAGCTAGAACCGTAGGCACACTACTCTCCTTACCTGGCTCTAAATATTTCTACCTTGAAATAATTACAGGTCTTGAGGAAGTCGGAAAGGTGATTGAAGTTCTTACACTCCTCATATGACCTCCTTCTATCTGAAGACTAAAAACATAACATCAGGATTGTGTGTATAGCACTTGGCCATCCAATGGTTGGATATGTGTGACACCATAATCAAGGGATAGATGGTATTCTGGGAATACAGCTCAGATGACACCATTTGCCTACCATGGGCCCTGGGTTCAATCCCTGACACTGCATACTAGGGCCAGGATAGTTTAAGCTAAGGAAGACTCAGGCTGCTGGGTGGAAGCAGGTTTCTGGAACTGCTGCTGATACCTTTGGCTCCATCTGGTCACTGCTGAAGCCTGAGCCCATGAGGCTGAGGCTCAGCTATCTGGAAGCTGCAGGAGACACCACATTATAGAGTGGCTTCTCTTACACAACAAATTCATATCCTCCCTCTCTGCTTCCAAATACCTTAACACACATACAGTCACAAGTACACTTTCTCAAAATAAAATATTTTTTATTATAAATTTCACATACAGAAGTACAAACAGGAGCCTTTCAATTTGCATTCCCATAAAACCTATAAAACAGGTATAGGAGATATTTTCCCCAGGCTGCTTTAAAATGCTCGATATCAAGCATTGAAATGCCCCACGAGATTGTGCAAAGAGGCCTCCATTCTTCCCCCAGACACTGAGGGGAGACCCATTTTCTTTGGGACTCAAGACCCTGGGGTATGCCCTGAGAGAGACCACGACATTGTCTCTGTACTAGAGAACTTGAGGGGAATATGCAAACCGTACTTCTGGGAAGAAAACAGCTGAGCCTGCAGCTGGTTTGTGGGGTGACACCAAACGGCTTCTCCTTTTTTGTCTTCAGTTTGCTAAAGGCCCAAATGTGTTTGGGGCCTTTCTAGACTTTGCTTTCAACAACTGGAGAGAAGAGAGGAGAAATCTTCTTTTGGGGGGCTGGGGGGGATAGGTTCTCATGTAGCCCAGGCTGACTTTAAACTTGGTGTGTAGCCAAGGATAACCTTGAACTCTTGATTCTCCTGCCTTCATCTCCCAAATGCTGGAACTATAGGCACTGTAGCAAAGCCACCCAATTTTTGTGCAGGGAGATGGCCAAGCCCCCTTGATAATAGAACTCTTCCACTCAGCTATTCTTGGGAGCTGTCTCAAAGGAAACGCATGTATGCAGATGCCTGTGTGTCTGAGGGAGCATGTGTATACTTACTCGCATCTACATGAATAAGACTATAACAGGGGCCACATGCCTTCAGCCACTGGGATGGAATGTTTTTGTGTGTTTGCTGCTTATTAACAAAGCAAGTAACTGAGGTACAGAAAGTTGGTAGATGTGTCCTTCCTCCACAGCCTTGAGCAGACCTGCCAGCCATTTACCACAATAGACCAAACAACAGTAGGACCTGGACACCTTCGGGCTGCTATCCCCTCACCCAGCCGCTGGAGAAGAGACTCTGGGGGGTGGGGCTTCCCCTTTATATGTGAAAGCAAAATATTAAACTTCGGGCCTTAATCAGAATGCGGAGTCTTGTCCCCACGTTTCTCTCACCCTCCATTCCCCTTTCATTCCCAGCCTTCCTCTCAGGTGAACCCGGTTACCTGTAGCTGCTGGAGGCTACAGGTAGAAAGCCTTCATGTTGGCAAGCCAGGGAGGAAGCTTCCCTGATGACATTGTCCTTGTGGTCCGAATGACCCAGCTCATTGGCATGTCAGAGGACAGGATCCTACCTTAAGCAAGGAAAAACTGAGAGGCGTGCACAGGCATGGGTGGGTGGGAGTGAAAGAAAGTCCCAGTCGCTCAAGCCAGTCACCACTGAACATGGGCTGAGCCTGAGGGCAGTCAAAGATGTAGATAGGACAGCATCAGAGAATCCAGCTCCAAGTCAGGTCATCTTCACCTCTGCCCTGTGGGAGGAGGAAAGGGAGTTTAAGGTGGACAGATGGAAGCAGCTGTCCTGGCAAGCCTGTGGTCCCTTTAACAGGCAGTATGTGGTCCTTCAGCTCCTCTTCAGCCCAGACTGTGTCTTCTAGGATAGCCAGAACAGCGCCTCACCATTTCCCTGCCTGATCTCCACATCCAGTTTCTCAGGAGGAGACACTGAGGTCAAAGATGGCTGAGACATAGCTCAACTAGTCTTCCACTTAGACTCATTCAGCCCTGATAAACAGTGTGCTGGCTGGCAACCCAGCAAGTAATAATGCCATTTGCAGTCACTAGTTCCGTTAGGACTTGAGAGACGGTGTCCAGATGACATCTGGCTACTGCAGATGTCTAGGGATGAATGAACCACAAGTTCCCTGCTACGATATCAGAGGAGGCAAGCAGAAGAACACAGACAGACTGACAGACCTAGGGCTCCAAGGGTCATCTTCAGGGCAGGGACAAAGCCTTGGCAAGGCGGGTCCAGAACCAGGACTTGGTGCAAGGGTTGGTATAGTCGCAGATAGTGATGAACCGAAGAATACTGGGAAAGTCCTTCTTCATCGACTTGTATTTGATAGGGATCAGTCGCTTCTGTTGGACACCTGCAGGCCAAAAGATGCGGTATTAAGACCAGGCGGGGCCCTGTGGTGGGGCAGGCTCACTAAAGCACAGGCTAACACTAGATCTCCATCAGCTAGGTACCCATGGTATGTGTCCATTACATAAAGAAGTACACAGGTACATTTACATCCTCAGAGATCTGTAGTGCTTTGGTTTTTGCATTCCTGGTCTATCATTTTGAGGTTATACCTCCTCTCTCTCTCTTTGACCAAAGCAGATCTAAACTTACCTGGAGACAGGCTGAGAGCAAACTTGGTCTGGAAGTCACATTCCTTGCTCTGTAAATAATCGTCAGAAACAACCACCACCATGCGGCGACACCTGAGGGAGAGTGGCAGAGTTCAGGCACTGCAATGGCTTCCTTCAGAGGATGGTGTCAGGAAGGACCACATTACTCAGGCTGGTCAGAGCCCAGCTAGCAGGAGAGTCCTAGCATCTGGACTTCTGGGTTTCATGCATTCACCCACCTACCCTCTTAGATACCTAACTGACCTTTTCTCAATGAGCTCGCTGGCAATGGACCAGACACAGGTGCCCGGCAGGACGTCACGGTCGGACACGCACAACTTAAGCCGATAGTCTGTCTGTTCTAGTTGCCGGATCATTTCCTGCACAAACTCAATATCACTGGGGCAGTAGCAGATGAAGGCATCAAAAAGCTCCGGCGTTTGTCCTGAGGACAGGGGACAAGGGAAAAAAAAATCAGCCTTCTGCAGAAGGCTGGAAGGAGCCCAACCTGGAGTCTTCCATCAAGGGAACCTGGGCCTGTATCCATCCCAAAGTGATGTCATACACACGCCCTCCTTTCCAGATGAAACCTGGATTACCTATGATGAAGGCATGCCATTACAGTCTCAGAACCACTCTGAGACAGGACTGCTATTATCCCAATTCTTAGATGGGGAAACCAAGGCTCAGAATGAGCGGCTTGCCCAAGGTCTTAGGTCCATCCATCTGCTTCCAGTATCCCCACCCTCTGCACATCACATGTCTAGGGCCGTGGTCCACCTATTCTATCCAGGGAAACAATACTGGATCCTTACCCATGGGGTCATCAAGGGTGGTGATGCCTCCCAGCTCCTTTGTTTGTGGGACACTGCTTTCCACTCTGGCCACCTGTAAGGGCTTCTCAGACTCCTGGTCCTGCAGCTTCTTCATGTATTTCTGGCAGTCCTCCTCTGTGGAGAAGAGACAGGGTATAGAATCTTCCCCAGTGCCCCAGGCTGCTGCTATACTAACTCAGAATCCTGTCTTTGTGCCATGGGCCTACTTGGGCTTTGAGCCGTCTCCAGCCACTGGTGCCATGGATGGCCCTACAAACTAACACTCCCTTTCTGACTCTCCCCAAATGGGCATCTGGGAGGACTCCAAAGTCAGTCTGCCTCTCTGACCCTTCATCCCACCTCCCCTTTCTAAGGCTCTAGAGAATGGTGCCAAATTGGGCATCTTGCACGGCGCAGGGCAATCGGAGCGGGGGATTGAATGTCAGAAGGGTTCAGACACCCAGTTAGTGTTCAGTGAGGATGGTGACTCCCATCTAGCAAGGTGTACACCTCACTGTGTGTGTGTGGCGGGGGCGTTGTGCTGAGTACTAGTGAGTGACAGAAGGGGCTTTAGTCCCTTACTTGTCCTGTTGATCCCGACACAACTGAGAAGCAGATTTTGTCTCCTGGTCCAACTGAAGTTCTTTGCCTAGGCTCTTTGCACATCCTTTCTCTATCTCAGGGTTTTTGACCCCTTTCCCGATCCCTATGCTTTCCTGAATATCGACAGAAAATTCGACTGTCACTCTCTCCCTCCCTAGCACACCCCAGAGAAATGAAGCAAGATTAATTTGCCAAGACCAGCGTCGTCGAGCATTGGCACAAGGCCAGAAAGCATGTTTCCTCACCGATGCGGGGTCTCAGCTCCTTCAGTATATCCTCACGGTCTAACAAGGCCAGCATCTCTAGCAGCCTGCCAACCGACGCGCCAGAGCGTCCCTGCCAGGCATCCAACAAACTGCGAGTGGGATCGGGGCGTGTCTCCAGCTCTCGGATCTCCAAGTACTCGAAGCCCATCTCCTCTGCCAGCACCGTCCAGTCGGCTGCCACGGGCGTCCGAACGTTCAAGAACAGCGAGAGGCGGCGTCTCACTCCCACGTTGAGTGCGACCAAGGGTATGGAGAACATGGAGGAGTCCAGGGACACGGATTCCACGCGGGGGTTTCCCGCAGACATGGCAGGCAACCCTGGGCCCCGGTGCCGTCTGGTACAGAGCTTCCTACTTCCCTTAAGTCTCCTACCAGCCCCTCCTTCTTTCGCTTTCTGAGAAGCTCCGCCCTTTGCTAGAATCTGGGATCCCGAGCCACAACGCAGCCTGAAAGTCAATCCACTTGCGTTTCTAACCTTTGCTCTCCTCCCCTCAAAGGTGTCAGAACTTATTAAAAAAACAAACAAACAAACAAACAAAACTGCCTCTGACACTCTGACATCTGCCTTGGCCCACGGACCTGTCCTGGGCGATCTGGTAGTGGTGGCTATTCGTGGTGAGGTGAATGAGCCTTGCTTAGGACTTGAAGGAGTCACAGCCCTTCCGTATAGTAATTTATATTCTGGTAATAGGGAGGGAAGAGACAGACGGCTTCGGAAGTAGTAACCTGAAGGCTCAGTCTACTTTTAGCCATCTGGGGTCACTTGTGGTGACTCTGCTTTGCCCGAAAATTGGCACTTAGGGTATCCTGCTCCTTGTTATCTGAGATACACAGCACTGCCTTCCGGGCGTCTTCAAAAAATCTTCATCTTACTCTTTAACGTTGGGTCTAGACCCAAAAAAGATTGTTTTCGTTAATTCACTTGGTTAATTTACTTAGGTGTCAATCTCCAATACTGGGTCCCCAGCCTCCCTCCCCCGAGCTTAGTACAATTAGGGGAATGTGGACACTAATGTCATTATTCCAAACAGACATAGAACAGGCTTAAGACATGTGGGGCATGCTACAGTTAGAACCTGCCTGCCATTCAGCACTTCAGTAAAATCGGTTCTTCACATCAGCCGGGAACCCAAAATTACTTTGTTTACTGAGAGGGCTTCTGTGATAGCCTAACCCGGTTGAGGTTCCTCAACATTATCTAGGTCCTCGGATTTTCTGGGTTTTGGGTCCTGGGGCCCGAGCACAGCAAATTTTGATGTGAGACAAGAGTGTCTTTTCTGCCTAGCCCAACAAAGGGAGAAGCCATGGGCCGGGCTCCGCCTTCCACGCTGCAGCGCGCTGAGCGCAAGGGGAGGGACTCCCTTGAGGCTGAGTTCATCTTAGGAAACCAGAAGTTCAGGGAGCCTCCTTTCCGGGTGTCTACAAAAGGTTGTGCAAACTTAAGTTTCCAGTTTGCTTTTCTAGGGGAGGATTAAGATTGCGTATTATGATTGGCCTCCGTAGGATTGGCGGGCGGGGCTTTGAGTGGAAAGAGAGTCTTAGGACCGGCATTGGGCGGGGCTCTGGGGCAAGGGGTGGGTGGGCGGACCTAAAGCAGACTCCCCTTAATCTAATTGGTTGTGTCTAGGGGTGGGCGGGCCCTTTAAAGTCCCCATCCCACCACTCTCAATATTATTCTACCCGGCTTGTGATCCACTTTCAGGCCTCGCGAGGTAGAGGGCTGTCCTGCGCCTGCGTCTGCGCCTGCTATTCTTTCTGTTCATAAAGCTCCGCGCCCAGAGCCTAAGCGAATCTGTGGGATCCACCTCCGCGATGCATCGGCTGCAGGTAGTGCTGGGCCACCTGGCCGGCCGGCCCGAGTCGAGCTCCGCGCTGCAAGCTGCGCCCTGCTCCGCTGGCTTCCCGCAGGCCTCGGCCTCCGACGTGGTGGTGGTGCACGGACGGCGCACCCCCATCGGCCGCGCCAGCCGCGGCGGCTTCAAGGTGAGGCCCCTCAGGCGGCCCAGGGGAGCAGAAGGCGGTCAGCGTGGGTGGGATCCTGCCCACGGGGGTCCGGTGACCGCAAAGTCCCCAGGTGGGAATGCGGGAGCTGGGCTCACCGCTGCTGCGCCTCGCCCTGCAGGACACCACCCCTGACGAGCTTCTGTCGGCCGTGTTGACCGCGGTTCTCCAGGACGTGAAGCTAAAGCCTGAGCAGCTGGGAGACATCTCCGTGGGTGAGCTCCCCTGCGGGTCCGGCACCGGCCCTTACCCCGCCGCCCTCCTCCCTGGAGCCTTCTTCTCACCGAGAACCTGGGTTTCATTGAACAAGACTTCAGATACTACCGATTTAAGTGGAATGTTCAAAGGACCCTTTTACAGGGTTCGCCTAAGATCATCGGAAAACACAGCTATCTACATTACGATACATAACAGTAGCGGAATTACAGTTCTGAGGTAGCAGTGAAAAATAATTCTATGGTTGGGGGTCACCACAGCATTGTAATAGTTGAGAATCATTGCTCTAAAGCCAAGATGTTCCTGGAGATTCCAGGAGGTGAGAAAACCCTACACAGACACACTTCCCACCCTGCCCTAACCCCTGCTCTTTCCCTGAGCTAGAACATAGTGTAGGATACGGTTTTGTCCCGAGGTGCCAGCCTGTCCCTGGTTCCTGCAGGGACGCAGGGATTGGAGGAGAACACTAGGGGAGGTGAGCAGTTGCAGACTCTCACTTCCCTCACCCACAGCCCCGCTTCCCTCAGCTTTCAGGCTGTGCACTGTGTCTTTTACCCTAGTCTCTCCTGTTACCAGGCAAACACCACCCAACACCCACACCCAAGCCTGGGATTTAGAGGAGCATGCCTTGGCCCTCCAGCACTGGACCGGTGGATGACAAGCTATTGGGTAGCTAGCTCCCCATTTTCCAGACTCTGAACTTCTATAGCTTCACACGAGTCTGGGAAAATCCTAAAGTGATCTGGAAGAAAGATCTGGAATGTCTCCTCTCTGGAACTCACAGCTGAACCTTAGTATGCAGACCACTGCTTGGTACTGAATAAGGTTTCTATCTACAGGCAATGTACTTGAGCCAGGAGCTGGGGCTGTCATGGCACGCATCGCCCAATTTCTGAGGTAACCCTTCTACCTCTGGTGGGGATTCTACCAACATTAGCCAGTCTGTAGGTGACAGGTTATCAGGTTGGACCCTAGATATCAAATCAGCCAGAATCCTTGGAGCCAACATTTTTCCTACTTTGAAGGGTGAGTTACCTGGCCCAGAACAAGGGTACCCAGGGTACCCAGGGGGTTGGGACTAGAGCAAAGGTGACCAGATGTTTCCCAAAGCCAGCTTATGGTGTACCCTTTGGAAGCATGGACTCTGTCCTCACATGTCAGATAAATAATCACATGACCTTTATCAGGACCTTAACTTTATTTCCTACTTGAGCCACCTGAGAACCGCCGGCTCAGTCAGTTATCAGAAGCTTGAGGGTGGGGAGCAGAGCCCAGAGTATCTGAGGAGGGGGGAGCCAGGGTCCCTGGTCATCTTGGCCCTTCCAGATGGGGAAGCAGTAGTTCAGTTACTTCTACATGAAGATGGAAGACCCACCTGCCTTAGTCCTTTCTACCACATGAGTGAGGAATAATAACAATAGTAGCCAGAAACAGAACAGGGGAAAACCTTCTCTCTAGAGACGTGGAAAGGGTCAAACTTAGCTTCCCCATCCCTCTCGTAACTTTCCAGCTCATCTCTCACCTGCTTATTTTTGACTTTCCCTTCTTCTGCTATAGTGGCCTCCCCTATACCCTCATTCTGCCTATTTGGTCAACATAGAGAGCTCTCTTCCTCCTCACCTAGCTCTGGCCAGTCCCTGCCCAGACACCCTCAAGACTGACTCTCAAGATGAGTGGCCTTCTTGTCCACGGGTTGCTATGCACCACCCTGTCACTACAGACACTTACAACCTAGGATCTGCAAACAGGAATGCCCTGATACCTTGAGACTCAAAGTTCAGGCAGGGGAAGCTTGTTTGGGCCACTGGCATTCTTATTCTTCTTCAGAAGTTTTGACAAAGAAAAGTAGACATCTCCTTTGCCCACAAAGAGACTAGCCACCAGCCCAAGAGCTAGGTCTCATGGGCAAAGCTTCCAACCATCTCCTTAGTTGCAAGTGGCAGTAGTGACAGTTTGCCTAGTAGTTGGCCTCTCCTTTGCATATATCTCCCCTAGTGGTGGCAAGGCCAGCTGATACCCTCTGGCCTGTACACTGCTATGGGCCATAATGAGACCCTGAAGACTCATGGGGCCTGCTTTCTATGAGGCAGGGTCACATCTAGGGCTGGCCACACATCCAGAGCTGACTGCCATCTCCCCTCTGTTCCAGCGGCATCCCAGAGACTGTACCTTTGTCTACGGTCAACAGACAGTGTTCATCAGGACTGCAGGCGGTGGCCAACATTGCTGGTGAGTTGTGACTGCTGGATGCCCATGAGTGTACCCTGACCTTGGTCCTTGACCTTCAGGACCCTAGGCAGAAAGAGTGGAGGAACACCTGCTGTCGCACCCCAAGCCTTCCTGGGTGCCCCTGGGTCTTCTATGAGGCTTTGTTGAGTGTGCCCCGAGAACAGGGAGGGAGTGGGCTTTGCTGCTCCAGGGCAGACCCAGCCCGGCCAAAGATGGTTATGAAGTGCTTTTGTTGCAGGTGGCATCAGAAATGGGTCTTATGACATTGGCATGGCCTGTGGGTAAGATCACCTTCCTGCCGGACCTTATTAACCAATGCAATAATCAAACTAATTTTTCTCTCCTCAGTTCTGAGGGGCCGTGATTCTAGGATTCTCCCCTGCCCACTAAGACAGCTGAATAGGCTGGGCTTCCAGAAATGTGTGTAGGAGTGGACCAAGTACTGGGCTGCTCAGGAATGCTCCAGTCTCAGCACAGGCAGGACGGGGAATTGGTCTCTAAGGTGCCCTGGGAACTGCCAGGGTGGAACACGTAGGCAAGCATGTAGAGAAAGCACTATAGTTGAGAGTGCCCACAGGGCACTCACTCGTCTGCTCTCTTTGCCTATAGAGAAACGAATATCACTTTTGGTTCTCTAATCCCAGAGACATACGGAGCAGAGCACTGTGGCTCATGCCTGTCCGTCCCAGCTAGTGAGACAAGAGGATCTTAGGTTGGGAGCCATCATAAAGCCAAGGACAGCGCGTGCGCGCACGCAGGCACGCACGTGCACACACACACACACACACACACACACACACACACACATTGAGTACACTGTAGCTGTCTTCAGGGACACCAGAAGAGGGCATCCCATCTCATTGCAGATGGTTGTGAGCCACCATGTGGTTGCTGGGAGTTGAACTCAGGACCTCTGAAAGAGCAGTCAGTGCTCTTAACCTCTGAGCCGTCTCTCCAGCCCCGCAGGGACAGCTTTCATTGTACAACTTTTCTCCTCAGCCATTCTCTTGCCACCAGTCTGGCACTCGGGTACATCTGCATTCTGAGGAACAGACTGCTGGGTATCTGTTCACCGTCACCACCTAGAATGTACCCCAGGGTGTTAGGACCTAGACTTGAGGTTGTCCAAAGCTGGAAAGACAGTGAAGGGGAGGCCTTGGGAGGCTTCAGGGCTAGCAGTCAATTCTATAGAATAGCTTTTGATAGGAAGCATTGCAGCCCTAAGGTCAGGTCCTGACTGCCTCCACCATGTTGCCCTGACCTGCATGCCATTAGGAAGACAACCCAAGTCCACAGATAAGGACTGTGGTAGCCAAGGGTCACAGCCAGCCTGGCCACTGCTGTTCATTGTGTCACAGTGAGGGCAGCAGATGTGGCTGAAGGGGAACGGCTGGGGATCCCTAAGTTCCTTGAGGGAGTCTGGACCCAATCAGCTTGAGGACCCTCGTGCTGGAAACAAACAGAGCAGGGGGATCTATAGGACACCCACGTCACGACCTGAGCATCCCTTAGCTGAGGGTGATCGCTGGGGCCAGACTGCCTAGGTGTGGTCTAGGTTGGACAACCGAGGACATTCCCCACCACTCAGACCCTACTGTCCTCATCTTTACAAAGAGACACCTACGTCAGCTCTGTGATGGTTACAAGAGGGTCAGCTGTCTCCATGGGGTCTGTGACCTGTGGTGACACTGTGTGAAGGCATCTTATGCTATAAAAGACATCAAGCTAGTGCTAGAGGGAGACAAAACTCTTAAGGTCATCTGCTGTTGTCTTGACGCTTCACCCCCCACCCACACACCCTTTCCGAGCCCTGGACGCCAACTCCCTGTCCATCCTCCTTGTCTGTTCCAGTCAGGTCTCTCTTTGATTGACGTTAACTCTGTGCTGGTTTTAAAGGAATTTCTCCTTTCCCCCTTTGACTCTGATTTTCCTGAGAGCTTGGCCAAGCTCGGAGCCTTTGTCCCATGCTGAGGGGTGGGTACCAGAAGGCTGTGCCTGGGGACTGCCAGTTTCCTGCACCAGCACTGGGAGTGTGTCTGGTAAAGTGCTGGGTCCTACGCTTGAGGGAGAGAAGTCTTGGCTGTCTTGTAACCTCTACCTGCCTCATGGGCCTTCTTAGGCTTCCTAGAGAGCTTACCTCACTCCCCAAGGGCTCCCTGGATCTTTCTTCTCTAGTACTTGCCACACAGCTGGCTGTCCCTGGGGCTTCCTACTAGAGCCTAGAGCTCACTCCTCCTCCTCTTCCTCCTCTTCAGGGTGGAGTCCATGTCCCTGTCTCAGAGAGGGAACCCTGGGAATATTTCTTCCCGCCTGCTGGAGAGTGAGAAAGCCAGAGACTGCCTGATTCCTATGGGGTAAGTGTTCACAGGAAGCTGTATATGTACCACTCATGGTTCTGCCTGTCCTTGACCAGACACCAGGATATTTTCTTCTCTAGCTGACAGTACTCAGCTTCCTCTTCTTCCTCTGGCTGTCATATGCTCAATATGAACTGGATACGAGATTGATGCTGTCCTTGATTTTACTTTCCTGAGGCCTCCCATCCCTGCAAACACACACACACACACACACACACACACACACACACACACACCTCATATTCACACCTCTCTGATTCCACAAATTTCCAAATGAAGCTCATTCTACATCGATGTGTCTCAGGGAAGGCAGTGGGAGCAGTCCCTAAAGCCTTGGGAGGCATCAACACTTGTGGACATGGGGAGCTTGGTTTCTTGTGCTTGCAGAGGAGGACTCAGGCCTGTGAGATACCTTGTGGGAAGTCTGTTCCATCTCTCCAGTGCTTTATTTCTGCAGCCATGTCTGTGAGCTCTCCTCATTGTATCCAAGGGCAAGGGATTCTGAGAGGCTCACTGTATGAGAACTCTAGCCTGACCTGGCTTTCTCCACGTCCTGTGTGTTTTCAAGAGTAGCCTGGAAGCCACAGGAGAAACCGGGGCCAGGTAGTGTTCCCACCATCCTCCTGCCCTGTCTTATGAGCAGAGATGACACACCTGGGGAACAATTCCTTGTGAAGGTCCCCACGTTCAGGCTGCTCTTCCCTCTTTGAGGTGTGAGTCTTTGAGCATCTGTGGACATGGGTGCTCAGTATTCATGATGAACCAGGAGTCCCTGGGGCATGGGCTGGAAGCTCTGTCTCTGACGTGGACCCCCATAGGTGCAGGCATAGTCCTTCAGCGTGGCCCTGGCCCTCAGGCCAGCAGACCCACGGCCTCTGCTTTCCTGTGTGCGCACTAGGATAACCTCGGAGAATGTGGCTGAGCGGTTTGGCATTTCACGACAGAAGCAGGATAACTTTGCGCTGGCCTCCCAGCAGAAGTGAGTGTGGGAATGGCATGGGGGATGGGCTGAGGGTGGGGCTGGAGAGTGGATCAGGTAGTGTATTGCCAAGGGACAGACTTCATATCTCTATCTGGAAGGTAACAGTGGCCAGCATCACGATGGGTTGGGCAAATGCACTGGCTTCCCAAAATATGGAATAGGCTGAGTCTGGGGAGGTGACCTCAGGCAAAGATGAGCTGCCATCGGAGAAGTACAAAGCCTGAGATTCTGGGCAGGCTCGAAGTGCCTGGGCTAGGTGGCCTCCTCAAGCAGGGTTCTTAGCAGAGATGAGAGAAGCAGCTAGAAGTTTGTTGTCCAGCTATTAGAAGAACTTAGAGTAACATCAGAATTAACACACAGTCCCCGGAAAGGAGAGAACCACTTCCCTTCCCCAAAGCTGACCTCTGACCTCTAAATGCATGCTATGGGAGTTGGGCAGGGGTTGTATGCACGCACACGCACACGCACACGCACACGCACACGCACTCGTGTGTGCTCCCGCACACACATATTTAATTTTAAAAGGATTGTAAGGAAGACCAACATCTTCAAACTTCCTCCTCCCTTTGAGGTGATCTGGTGAGCCCCATGGGGCAAATGAGGAAGAGGCTCTGAATGTCCTCAGGCATCCTGAACCTACCAAAAGGCAGGGTCCTGAGGATTTCCTTCTAATCAGCTCCGCAAGGGCCAGGTATTTTCCCAGACTCCAAACCCTGAATTACGTGTTCTTCGGAGCTGGCCAGGGTCAGGGACAGGCAGGAAGGGATCCCAAACATACCTATGTCTTACTATCCATGGTGCTGGCAGGGCAGCAAGAGCCCAGAGCAGAGGATGCTTCCGTGCTGAGATTGTGCCTGTGACAACCACTGTCCTCGATGATAAGGGTGACAAGAAAACCATCACTGTGTCTCAGGATGAGGGTGTCCGCCCCACTACCACCATGGAGGGCCTGGCCAAACTGAAGCCTGCCTTCAAGGATGGAGGCTCTACCACGGCTGGTGAGTGTGGGTCTAGAATAGGGACAATTGCGGTAGCGTGCCCCACTTTGAAACCTGGAGTTGACCATGCCACCTGGGAAGGTGATGGTGGGGACTCTGGCTCTCCTTGGCTAGGCCTCATCCCAACCTTCCTCCCCTAGGAAACTCGAGTCAGGTGAGTGATGGAGCAGCTGCCGTCCTGCTGGCCCGGAGGTCCAAGGCTGAAGAATTGGGCCTCCCCATCCTTGGGGTCCTGAGGTCCTATGCAGTGGTCGGGGTTCCTCCTGACATCATGGGCATCGGACCTGCCTATGCCATCCCTGTGGCCTTGCAGAAAGCAGGTGAGATGGCTCCTTCTCACCCTGGGCTTGGATCCTTCATAACCTGTATCTGGGACTGGGGAGTGCTGGGTTTGACCTTGTGGGTGCTCTGCAATGAATCGAGCACCCCACATCCAAGACCTCTCTAACCTACTACTGGGACCCCACTCACCTGGCATACACAGTAGACCACTAGAGCTGTACTTGGGACTGAGCCCAAGGAGATTTAGAGTCCTGCCCATAACTGTCAGCTCTGATTCAAATCCTGTCTACAGGGCTGACTGTGAATGACATAGACATCTTTGAGATCAATGAGGCCTTTGCAAGTCAGGTGAGCCTGGGGTGTTATGGTGGGATTGACTGAGCCAGCAGTTCAGAGCAGATGGGAACTTTAGCACCTTCTCTGGCTCCTTCCAGGCCCTCTACTGTGTGGAGAAGCTAGGAATTCCTGCAGAGAAGGTGAACCCCCTGGGGGGTGCAATAGCCCTGGGCCACCCCCTGGGCTGCACGGGAGCAAGGCAGGTTGTCACTCTGCTCAATGAGCTGAAGCGCCGAGGCAGACGGTAAGGCTGCTCGCTGTGGGCTGTGTGATAGCTGGGGCTTGGGGAGGTGAGCACACACACGGGTGTTCTGAACTGGGAATGGAGGGGTGACACCTGTCTTCCAGAAGCCTTGCTTCAAAAGATGCATAGCCAGATGTCTGCCACTTGGGTGTGTGTCTGTCTGGGACTCAGTTCCCACAGGTCTGCACTACCAGCTTTGACTGCCCATGAGCCCTTGCTGCCGCAGCTCTGCCTGGCTGGAGCACGGGTTGGGGTTTGGCTGTGGAGCCAACACTGGTCCTTTTCCTCAGGGCTTATGGCGTGGTGTCCATGTGTATCGGGACTGGGATGGGAGCTGCTGCGGTCTTTGAATACCCTGGGAACTGAAGCCTGGCTGCAGACACTACCCAGAGTCCTGCAGTGGTGTCCGGAGAGGGACGCTACAGAAGCCATCTGCGTGGGACACTCAGCAGAGGAGGGGTGTGTCACAGCACTTTAGGAAATGTAGTCAATGTTGGAACAGGAGGTGGGACTGCCTCGTCAAGTACCCCAAGCCATGCTGAAGTGAGCATGGGACACCCAGGTTGCAAAGCCATTTGTACCTCTGAGGGACGGATATATTAAATGTTCAGTGTCTCAGTTTGGTGACTGTCATTTCTTGCAGGAGTCAGCTTTTTACTCCTGGATTCTGTGAATAAATGATTAAGAACCAGGGTCTCTCTGGTGAGATCTAACTGCAGGCTCTGGAGACCTGTCATGCAGGACCTCAGGTGACACTGTTGTCCTAGAAGAGGTTCCCCCATCCCAGGAATCATCCAGCTCCTAGCCACTGCCCCTGTTCTCCAGCCCTCGGCCATGTGGAATTCTTCAGCAGAAGGCCGAGGCTGGGGACTGGATATCCCCAGGTACCATGTATAGGAGATATTCCATCCTAGGAGCCTCTTCAGAGCTGTACCCCAACATACCTTCCACCACTTGGACTTGGTTTAGCACACTGCTCTTGGTAATAGGTGCTGGGGATAGCCTCCCACGGTCACCCTCTGCCTCCTCCCTTCTATGGAGCTGTCATGTGATCTTTTCCAGAGGAGGTACAAACAAATGACTCTTCCTCCAGATAAGAAGCCAACAGCAGGTCAAAGTCAATTCCACTCAGTTCCAGCTTAATGAACCAGAGTTCTGAGTTTCCTTACATGGGTAGCTTATGTTTGGTCACACCACTGAAGAAAACATACTTCTCCCCTCCCCAGCGATTGGTAAATGCTTTCATGTCCTCAAGGGTAGGCTGCCACCTCATGAGCCCTCTCTGACCTCCATGGTGAAATGTTAACGGACCCATCTCGTGTGGCTGTGTTGAACCACAGCTCCTGAATGTTAAGGAAGCCAACAATCTGGAAGATGGGGTCCACATCTGGCTCGGCCCTAGGCTCCTAGGGCTCTGGTGTGCACCCCAGCAGTCTTCAAATCACCCTTTGTCATGACCTCAGCTGCTACCCAGGCTCCAGGCTATAGAGTCCTGCTAGCTTGCTTGGCCTCTGCTTCTGGTCTCTGGTGTTTCCCTGGGTCTGTCCTTCAATACCTGTCATCCAAGCCAGGCATTCTTAGCTCCGTACTGGCCTGTGACCTTCCTGACAGTGAAGCTCACCCTGACGCTCCATAGGCCTGGAGCCACGTGTCCCTCACAGCTGTTTTGGGCACACACTGTCCCCACCCATCAAGCCATCCCCTGATGATCTAGCCTACTCACTTGTCTTCAGTATACTAAACACAGGATTCATCTTCAGTCTTAAGGGTGCATGACTGACTTCCCACCCTCCAGCCCCGACTCTCAGGGCAAGAACAAGCCTGGGAACAGAGCAGAGCCAGATGCTATCCTCCTCCCTGGCGGGTAGGGAAGCCTCCAGTTTGCCTGAGTGGTTTGCTCGGCACACCCCAGGAGCACACCCCTGGGTCAACGCGTCTTTCCATCTCCTTCATGTCCACTCCAGCACAATCTGGTATACCTGAGGTCCTAGTAGGATGACAGATGAGGGACACAGTGTCATCCCAGGATGTTGGTGACCTGCTCCATCTGAAGCTGTCTGTCTCCTGCTTTTCTTGCAACTACAGAAGGTACTGGAATTCCCTCCTGGACCCCTGGGGCAGTCTCTCCAGCTAGACTGGCCCAGCCGCCCAGCACACAGCTCAGCAATGCCCCCACCTGGTGCATTTGCTTCACACACACACACACACACACACACACACACACACACACACACACGCTTTGCGTGACTCCTGGTCAAGGCTGAAGCCAAGCCTTCCCTGCCCTCAGAAATTTGGGGACCAGAGGAGACAAGAATAAAGAAATTGCCCTTCTCACTTAGCATGACCTGAACTGAGGTTGTGTGCCTGGGCTAAGGAGAGATGGTTCTTATCCTGAGGACATGAGGGGCCTGCTAGGGTCTGAAATGGGACATCCAAGGCAGATTTTCCCTCCACAATGCCTCTGGCCGCTATGGGGAGTTGGGCTGTGGATCATGAGTTGGCTAAGAATAGCAGAATGGAGACTGGAACTTTGGCAAAACAGGGTGGGAATTAGTCCAGAGCCGACACTGAGTTCCCGGGCCTCGTGTGCTGTTCTCTCAAGTGCTGGGATTACAGGCTTGTGCCTCCACCCCTCCTGAAGCCACTTATTATTATTATTATTATTATTATTATTATTATTATTATTATTATT
>JANHMN010000020.1:41806230-41819693 GCA_030674055.1 Rhabdomys pumilio | reverse complement strand
TTATTATTATTATTATTATTATTATTATTATTATTATTATTATTATTATTTTAGTTTTTATTTTGAGTCAGGGTTTCTATGTGTAATAGAGCCTTGGCTATCCTGGATCTTGCTTTGTAGACCAGGCTGGCCTTGAACTCACAAAGATATCCCAAGTGCTAGAATTAAAGGCATGTGCCATCATGCCTGGCAAAACCACTAATTATTAAAGAGGAAAGATTTAAGCCAGGCACAGTGGTGTCTATATCTGCCTGTAAAACCACTTGCAAAGTAAAGTTGGGGCAGGAGAGTTCATTCACTGAAGGTCATTCTTGAGTACATAACGAGTTTGAGGCAAGCCTGGGCTACAAGAAATTCTTTGGAAGACACCAAGGAAACACACACACACACACACACACACACACGCACTGGGACTCCTGATTGTACGAATGCACAGGTCTCTGTGTCTGTATCTGTTTCTTGGGCCTGTTCTCAGGCTCGGTTTCTTCTGTCTGTTTGTTTTGTCCTGATGTGTTAGTTTTTGTTTTATCTGATTATCTTTCACGTTATACTTTATTATTATTCATTTGCAGCTTGTTTGTTTTCTAATGGGAGACAGAAAGTGGGTGGATCCATGTGTGAGAGAAGGGGAGGGGGAGCCAGGAGAAATAGAGGGTAGGGACACGTAATTAGGATCTAGTACGTAAGAAAAAAAAAAATCCTATTTTCAATCAATGGAAAAAATTCTGTCTCATAAAGAGAATGATGAAAGTTCTAATCAGGTCTGGAGAGCTGGCTCGGTTGTTAAAGGCACATCTAACTCTTCAGAGCATCTGATTCATTCTTAGCAGGTGGCTTGCGATGCCTGTAACAATAGCCTCGTGAACACCAGGGGTATCTGCACTCACATACACATCATTTTTAAAATGAATATTTCTTTTAAAAGTTCTAATCGGATTATAATCCCAGCATATGGGAGGCTGAGGCAGGAAGATCACTGTGAGTTTGAAGTCTATATAATGCTAGGCTGGCAGGGTCTGAAGAATAACACATTATCTATCCCTGAACGACGTGGGTAGGATGGGAGGGATCGCTGAGTGGGTGATCGTGTGTTATTGTCCTGTATGTTGTCCTTTTCTGTAGCATCTCAGTCTGTAAGTTACTAGTTGTAAACCACACAGAGTAGATGGCAATGAAAACATCAACCCTTAAACACCAGTTTCTCAGCCTCAATGATTTTCATGATAACACGGGGTTCTGTCTTTCCAGACTTTTCCTTCACGAGTGTAGACGGACTAGTTTCGAATTTGCACAGAAGGGAGCAGCCATACCCCCAAGGGATGAGCACAGTACAATCAGAAAGAAGATGAACATTTAACTTTCCTAAGCCAGATTTGCTTCTAAAGAGTACACACAGGGCCAGCTCGTCCTCTTTGGAAAAGACAAGCTCCTCTCCCCGCAGAGCTGTTTGCTTGCACACCAGAGCCCGTCATCTCAGCTGTTTAAAAGCCTCAGTGTCAGCTGCCCTTTTAACAGAAGCTACTGATTTACCAGAGGGCAAGTCCAACCCCGCCCTCCACCTTGGACCAGGAGTTATGTTATGCTTGCCCTGATAGAAACGGTTGGTCAACATGCCATCTTTCCTCATAACAACTTCCCACCGATCTAAAGACTAATTTCATTTCTTCTGACTCACAATAGACTGAATATAAGGGGCTGGAGAGATGGCTCAGTGGTTAAGAGCACCGACTGCCCTTCCAGAGGTCCTGAGTTCAATTCCTAGCAACCACATGGTGGTTCACAATCTATAATGGGATCTGATGCCCTCTTCTGGTGTGTGTCTGAGGAGAGTGACAGTGTACTCACATAAAATGAATAAATAAATCTTAAAAAAAAATTCTTTAAAAAAATAGACTGAATATAGATTCCAATATACCCCCAAAATGAATTCTTCTGCATAAAAACATATTATAAAATTATAGATGCATAAAACAAATGATTGAATCTGAATTATAATTGACTTACCTAATTCAGTCTCTAGTTTCTGGTGGTTTCTTTGTTTTGCTTTTTGTGTAACAATCCTGGGAATTTATAGCCTTGTCCCTGCAAGGCAAGTGCTCTATGGCTGAGCTACTCTCTCAACCTGCATTTTATATTCAGATGGACCACTAAACTGCTCAGGCTGGTCTTGAACTCACTACAGATGTGGGTACTGAGAATCAAACCCAACTCTCCTACAAGAGCAGTATGTGCTGTTAGCCACAGGGCCATCTCTCCAGCCCCTCTTCCATTCAGTCTTTATACTTAACTCTCTATTAAAATATCTTGAGCCTGCCGGGCGGTGGTGGTGCATGCCTTTAATCCCAGCACTTGAGAGGCAGAGGCAGGGGGATGGATTTCTGAGTTCGAGGCCAGCCTGGTCTACAGAGTGAGTTCCAGGACAGCCAGGGCTACACAGAGAAGCCCTGTCTCGAAAAAAACCAAAAATAAATAAATAAATAAATAAATAAATAAATAAATATCTTGAGCCATCAAAAAACCAAAATAAATAAATAAATAAATAAATAAATAAATAAATATCTTGAGCCATCAAGATGGCTCAATGGGTAAGGGCCCTTCCTGTCAAGCCTTATGATCTGAGTTTGATCCCCGGAATCCCATGGTAGAAGGGAGATCCTATTTCTTCACATTGTCATTTGACAGCTACACACATGCCCCCATGCACACCAAAGCAGTCAATCAATCAATCATCAATCAATGTAAAGACAAAAACTGAAATAAACCGGGGACTCTGCTTTTTCATTGGCTGGTCCTGAGATTGTTTTCTGTGTTAGAGCCAGGAGTTTCAGTTGGCTGGGTTGCAGTAAATAAGAGATGAAGAGGAGCTTCCCAGGCTACTGTGGATGTTTGGAGTGAAGCTGTGCCTTCTTCCCTGTACCCCTCGACAGCGTGTCTCTACGGACATGGCGCACAGAGGACACCACCATTTGCACATGTGGGAAAGAGCACTCACCGGGAACTGACTGTTCACACTATATGGCCTTAGACTTCCCAGCTTTGAGAACTGTGAGAAACTGTTTAGGCCGTTGGCTTTGCTTATAGCAATATGAACCACGCACAGTAAGCTCCGTGGGATCCCACTGACTCTTCTTTCCAAATTTTTAGAACCCACCTCTCCACTTTTCAACCTAACATACTTCTAGGTAGCAGTTACCTGGCAAAAGGCCCCGCCTTGAGGAAGGTTTATCTAACGTCTTTCCTGTATGCTTGTCACGATTCTCATGTGTATTCCATGTATTCTTCATAATTCTGAGTAGCCTCTGCCTGTCCTATTCTGAGCTCTTTTCCCACACCTGACTCACCCACTTAGAGACAACAGTTCGTTACCCAAATCATTGTTCGTTACCCAGACCTCTTTCCTGAGTTAGAGGCCACATATCCAAACTGGCCTGCCCAACAACTCTTAGACACTCCAGAGGGGCCTCAAGTGTTCTAACTAAATTGCTTGGTCATCCACAACACCTGAGCGCCTTTTCCTGTGTCCAACTAAGAGTATGAAGCCCCTCTCCATCTGGCAGTGGCCTCTTGTAGATTTCATCACCCCCACCCCCTCCCCTTTTTGAGACTAGGTTTCACGGTATAGTCCTGGCTGTTCTGGAACTTTCTATGTAGAGTAGGCTAGCCTTGAACTCCCAGAGATCTGCCTCCCCTGTCTCCAGAATGCAAAGGCCCATTCTTTAAGCTGTGCACCCATGCTCTTTCCTGAGATCACACACTAAGCCCTTTTCTGCAGGTCTCAGACAGGCGAACGGTAGGCATACTTTTGGGGAGCGGGAGAGTTTTGCAACGCACCTGAGCTCAGCCCAGGCAGTCAACTGACCCTGTGGGTCACAGTAATGATTTCAAACTGGGAATCTTGGCTTCGATGTGCAATCACAGTATTTGGGAAAGCGAAGCAGGAGGACCAGGAATTCAAGGCCAGTTCCAGCTACGCTGTAAACTCAAGGCCACCGTGGTGTATGAGAGACCTTATCTTAGAATAGATCACGTCAGTCCACATTTGATGTTACAGGCCTTTAATCTCAGCTTCTGGGAGGCTCTGCTGGGAGGATTGCAAGGCCAATCTGGGCAGAAGAAAGTTTTGAGCCTAGTCAAGACTGTCAAAACGAACAAAAATTAGAAGAGTGAGGGGATGAAGGGGGAGAGGGAGAGAGAGAGAGATTGAGATTATCATTATTTTTGAGACAGGCGGGCCTCAAACTCATGGGCCTCCAGTCTCACTCTTCCAAGTACTGGTTTACAGTGTAAGCTACTATCCCAAATTTAATTAAGATTTTTATTTTTTTTAGTTAACTCTAGCGCACAGGTCAGACAAAAGCAATATCTTCGGCCCCCACTTCCTTTTTTCTTTTCCTTCTTTTCATTTATTTATTTATTTTTGGGTGGGAGGCATCGTCTCACTGTGTAGCCTCCTTGGCTGATCTGGAATGAACTTGCTTTGTAGATGAGGCCGGCCTCAGAGGCATACAGATCTGTCTGCCCAGCCCAGCCTTCCTCGTGCTAGAATTAAAGGCATGCACCAACAGACCCGACTTGACCTTCAGAAGCCCACCCTACATTTTACTTTGAGACAAAGTGTCTCTATTATGTAACTCTGGCTGTCCTGGAATTCTCTATGTAGATCAGACTGGCCTTGAACTCACAGAGATCTACCTGTCTCTGCCTCCTGAGTGCTGAGATTAAATAAAGGCATGAATCACCACAACTGGCTTCTTCTGCCCCTTTTTAATTTTATTTTGAGACAGGGGTTCAACTATTTACCTAGGCTGGTCTTGAACTTGAGATCCTCCTATCTCAGCCTCTCAAGTGATGAGATTACATTAGGTCGGGGCAGAGGTGGGTATGGGTGGGGTGAAACTGGAGGGAAGCCACTGCGCTGCAGAGTGGGGACCTGCATTGGTAGCGACCACTACGTGCCCCAGTCAGACGCAGTCCCACTCGCGACCTTCCCGCAGGCGGCGCCAGAGGGCAGTCCCGCCTCGTGACTCCAGTCCAGAGTCCTGCCGGGCGTGGCGAAAGGCGGGCCCTGGCGTCTTTGAGCGAGGGAGCGGGTGGGCTGTATCGCCGCCGCAGGACAGATGGACGCACGGACGCACAGACGGGCAGCGGGAACCCCTAGGACCATGGCGGAGCGCGCGGGCCGCCGCTGTTGCCTGGGCTGGGACTTCAGCACGCAGCAGGTACGCGGGGGACGCGGGGGCGGGGCGCGGAGCGGGAGCCTGGCGATGCCCTGCCAGCGAGAGGCGTCCTACCGGAAACCGCGGGTGCCTCCTGCGGAACCCCAAGAACACTTAGCGAGGGGGAAAGTGCCTCGAGGGGTCCACGCGAGTCCCGGTTGCAGATGGCTGGAATCCGAGACACTCAGCGAAAACAGCAGAGCCCACAGGGCTGGCAGGGATGTGCGTGCATGCATAGCCTACATCCGGATCACAGCCGAGCGCCTTTACTTTACTTTGATATATTATTTTATTTTATATTTTGAGACAGAACTTTACTTTGTAGCTTTGGCTGGCCTGGATTCACTATGTAGACCAGGCTGGCCTTGAACTCAGCAGTGATCCACTATCTGTAGCCTCCTGAGTGCTGGGTTTAAAGGAGGGTGCCACCACGCCACTCACTTTTATTTTTTAAAAGTGAAATGGGCATAGTATGCAAATGGACTTTGCCTGTTCTCTGCCTCCCCCACCCCCTCTTGGATGGCATTAGCGTGCCAGGGTCTGTGATTCCAGGACTGTTGGTCAGAGGTTGGTGTTCCCAGCGATAGCTGAGTGAATTAACAATTTACCTTGCCATGGGACACCCAGGAGGAGTTCAACACGAGCTGTTGAGGAATAAGCATAGTAGCTGTGAGACCCTTCTCAGTCGGATGAAAACCTGCGGGTCCCTGTGGGGAACATCCCTTAGGACTCAGTCACCTTGCCCTTACTAGACTTGTTTCTCCACCTTCCCTGAGCTTGGATTGGCTTCCTTAGGATGTCATGTCTGGCTTGATGGTAGTCAAGGCTCTGGGGACAACCCCTGGAGACAAGCCTCCTTGCCAGGTGCAGGACTGTGGCCTCCACTGTTTGGGGATTGGATTCTTGTAGACAGTGAGAATTTCATTTGTATTTCTCATTTTTTTAATCTTTTATGAAACAGGGTTTCTCTGTGTAGTCCTGGCTGTCCTGGAACTCACTCTGTAGACCAGGCTGGCCTCGAACTCAGAAATCCGCCTGCCTCTGCCTCCCAAGTGCTGGGATCAAAGTCGTGCGCCACCACTGCCCGGCTAATCTTTTTTTTCAATGTTGCCCGTTAGCCTTTGTCTCAATGCTGAATTAATTGAAGTTAGAAGCCTCTTGGGCCAGGGTAGAGGCTGAGAAAATCCTATACACCGTTTTTATAAATGTCTTCTAGGTGAAGGTTGTTGCTGTTGATACAGAGTTAAACCTCTTCTATGAGGACAGTGTGCATTTTGACAGAGACCTTCCAGAATTTGGGTACGTACCTGGTGTGCGTGTGTGGGTGGGTGGTTTGAGAGCCTCCCTAAACCCTTCGCATTTATCAGCTATACTGTTCTGACTTAACCCAGCTGCAAGAGAGGTCTACATAGACCTCTGAACATCTATTATTATTATTATTATTATTATTATTATTATTATTATTGTATGTGTGTTTGCTTGCATGTATGTCTGTGCACCACATTCTTGCCTGGTGCCCAAAGAGGCCAGTAGAGGACATCGGATCCCCCGTAACTGGAATTACAGACAGTTGTGAGCCACCATAGAGTATTGGGAAGTGAACCCAGTTACTCTGGAAGAGCAGCCAGTGCTCTTAACCCCTGAGCTATATATCTCTGCAACTCCGAGAATCTTTTCTTTACATACAGAGAGTGATTTCTTCCCTATTTCTTCCCAACTGAGTTCATTCATTCACTCATCGATTTGAGATCTGTTGTGTGCCAGGCACAATTTGATGGTTGTTCTTGGCTACCTTCTATTACTAATAGAAGAGTACCACAAAACTGGGCAGTGGTGGCGCACGCCTTTAGTCTCGGCACTCAGGAGGCAGAGGCGGGTGGCTCTCTGAGTTCGAGGCCAGCTTCATCTACAGAGCGAGTTGCAGGATAGCTAGGACTACACAGAGAAACCCTGTCTCAAAAAAGAAAGAAAAAATACCACAGACTGAAGACATTACAAGGAAAAACATTCACGTCAGCTCATGCTTCTTTCGGCCAGAGTCCAGTGGTCACATCTACTGTCTGCCTTGCTTTTTCTTCGACTACTTTTGGCACATGGCATGTGCACACGCACCTGAATGTATCGTCTCTCACCTTGCACCCCGTTTAGAAACAGGGTCTCATATACCTCACTGTGTAGCTGAAGATAGCCTCCAATTCCTAATCCTCGTTTGTTCCTTACTTCTAAAATTTGAGGTTACAGCTGCCACGTCTGGGGTTTTGGTTGTCTGGTTGTTTTGTTAGTGTTGTTTGTTTTGTTTTGTTTATTTGGGCAAAAGGCTTCCTTTTTCTAGGCTGGCCCCCAGTTGGTAGTCCTCCTGCCTCAGCCTCCAGAGAGTAGGAATGACAGGAGAGTGCCATCACACGTGACTGCTCCCTTAAAAAAATTTTTTATTCAGTTTTCTTTTTGTTCTTGGAATCAAAAAGGGCTTTGTACATATTAAACACTCCGTGTATCCTGAAGCTACACCCTCAACTTCTCTTATATAAGTTACCTGCTCTTCGGGTGTTGTGCCTACAACCTCAGCCATCAGCAGTGAGTTCCAGGCCAGCCTCTGGAGGAAAAGGAAAAAACAAAGCAACCAGTTTTCAGCCCTGGGGACTGAAACCCTGCCTTCTGGACAAGGCTTTTTTTTTTTTTTTTTTTTTTGGTTTTTCGAGACAGGGTTTCTCTGTGTAGCCCTGGCTGCCCTGGAACTCACTCTGTAGACCAGGCTAGCCTCGAACTCAGAAATCCACCTGCCTCTGCCTCCCAGGTGCTGGGATTAAAGGCGTGTGCCGCCGCCACCACCACCCAGCCATGGGCAAGGCTTTCTCTTGTGAGATGGTACCTTCTAAAAAAGGCTTCCCCAGGGCTGGAGAGACTCCAGTTGAAAGCACTGGCTGCTCTTCCAGAGGACCTAGGTTTAGTTCCCAACACACGCATGGTGGCTCACAACCATTTATGACTCCAGTTCTAGGGGATCTTATGGCTTTTTCTGACCTCCAAGGGTACTAGTCACACATGCGGTACACACATCCATGTATGCAAGCACTCATATAGATGAAATGAAAACTGAGAAAGAACTGTCCAGTCTCATATGAAAAGACTCCGTGCCTGTACCCTTTCTTTACATCTTTCCCTGCTTAGTACATAATTTCTGCTTAGCACTCAAGGGACATTGTCCTTTGTGTGGAGGAGGCCTCAGCCACCCACGGTGGGGCAGTTCCTCAGAGCTCAGCCTGCCTGGGGCTCCGTCCCACATACATGTTCTCCCTGCAGAACTCAGGGCGGTGTCCATGTACACAAGGACAGGCTGACGGTCACCTCTCCGGTCCTGATGTGGGTCCAGGTAAGCATAGGGAGGCTCCCTTCCCTTTCTGGTATGCAGCCTGTGGCACTGCTGGCCCCACAGTGGCAGCTCTTGGAGGCATCCATTGAGACTGCTTAACTCTGGGTACCATAAGTCAGAGTTCACTGCTTTATTTACTGGCTGTCCTAGAACTCATTCTGACCAGGCTAGCCTTGAACTCAGAGATCTGCCTGCATCTTCCTCCATAATGCTGGGATTCAAGGTGTGCTTCACCACACCTGACTGGTTGTTTGTTTTTTTTTTTTTTTTAAAGATGAAGTCTCATCGCCCAGGATGGTCTCGAACTCAGTGTGTGGCCAAAGATGACCTTGTAGTTCTGATCTTGTCTTTACCTCATAAGTGTTAGGATTATAGTATGTAGCTTCATGCCCAGTGTATGTGGCCCTGGAGCTTCCTGCATGCTAGCCAAACATTCTACCAACTGAGCTATATCCCTAGCCTATGCTACCTTTAAAAAGACACAGAGACAGGCTTTCAGGCCAAGCATGGCCCCAGGGTTTTAGTGTCTTAGTATTAGTCCCCACAGCATGGTCACTTAGAATGTTGTCTTATAATTAACTAGTCAGGCTGAGATCAACCCCAGGCTAGACCTGCCTGGTTAGAACCACCCACCCTGACCCTCCTGTGGCCAGATCTGGTGACCCATACAGACCCATCCAACACAAACATTGATAGGTCTGAGTTTGCCTCATGCTGATGGCACCAAAATCCTTCAGCTTGGAAGCCAGCCAAAGGCAGCTCTTAGTGTGTCTGCCAAGAGTCTTTCTCTATCCTCCCATATCCATTTAACCATCTCCTATGTTTCTGTTTTTAAAAAATAGTCTACTGTGAGTTCTGTTTTATCTACCTGATCATGTATCAGATACTAGGAGAGTAAAGTTAACAATGAATTCTAACCAGACACATTGGCTGAAGTGCATCTGAGAAGACAGAGCTAGACCTAAGGTGCTAATGGGAGGTCAGAGGCAAGGGCCATTGTTGGAGAGGTCCCAGAGATGAAGTTAAAGTCTGTGTCAGGGTGGGTGGGTGGGTGGAGATCCAGGGTTACGTGTAGAGCCAGGATGGTCACTAAGCTGAGGCAGCCTCTGGGGCTGAACTTGTTTCTAACTTTGCCAGTCCCTGCCCTCGTGTCCAGGGTTTGACAAGAAGCATTGCCAGGTCCTGGAGTGATCTCAGTATGGAGTGGGGATCTCAGGGTTAGACATAAGCTGGAGTGATTTCTCTCTCCTCAGGAGACACAAGCTGCAGTGAGTCTCAGATTCCTGCCATGAAATGTTTATATCTGTCTGTCTGCCATGAAATATATAGAGAGACAGGTTTTTATGTATTCCAGGTTGCCTCAAATACTGCGTAGCTGAGGGTAACCTTGAACTTCTGATTCTCCCTTCTCTAACTCCCTGATAAGCGAGTGCTTGGTTTCCTGTGGTTTGGGGATGGAATCCACAGCTTTAGGTCGGGTAGGCAAATGCTCTACCATCAGAGCCACATTCAGTCCATCTGGCCACAAGGTCTTGGGCAGTAATGTCACACTCTGCTGGATGCCACGTTCATCTCACCTACTCCTAGAAAAAAAAAGATTGAATAGGGACTTGACAGCACAGCCACTGGCTCCACTCACTCCTCCGTGTCAGGCTCCTGTGTCAGAGTCTGGCCCTGGAGCCCTCTGCTCCTCTCTGTGGCACTCGGGTCAGACCATTCAGACGGTGAAGTAGAAATCGAAATCCAAGTAAAAGAGAAACAAACAGTGTGAGCTATTCGCTTTGTTTCTTCCCCAGTGCTTCAAAGGTGCCAACTACAGACGGAAATCCTGAGGATGTACGGTGTATGGTTTCAGGTCTCTGACACTTACTTAGCCAGAGTAGGCCGGGTGGTGCACACCCGGAACCCCAGTGATTCAGAGGTGGAGACGGGAAAGGCCAAGAGTTCAATCAAGGCCATTCTTACCTGGAGTACAGCATGAAGGTCCTTGTGTCCACAGATCTCCAGAGAAACCGGGAATGTTAGGCACACAGGATTGTCTCTCCAATGGGAAAGATGAAAAACCTGTTCTTCCCTCAGCAAGCTGAGAGCCGGGGTCATTAAGAAGAGCCTGGTGATCTGCGGTATCTGTTGGCCCAGGCCATATCAAGCTCCTTTAAGTAGGACTGGAGGTGGCTAATAGCCCAAATGACCTCTATGCTGTCTATATGACTGAGACCAGGCCAGACACGTAGGCCCTGACACTAGTACAGGCAATGCCTATCTAGAACCCGTCCGTCTTCTTGGGAGAAGTGACATTCCCGAGTTGAGTTTCAATGCAATTAGGTTTCCTTGTGCACTGGAGATTGTGTTACACCAGGAAACCTTTTCCCCAAATTATACAGGGCTTAAACACATTAGGAATAAACCACCTGTTATTAGACTCCCCAAAATCTGATCCAGGTCGATGAAGTCAGTCTGCACTGGGTTTATATTCTTGTCTCTTTGCCCAGTTTGATTCCCCCCTCTCCCCGCTTCCCTGTGTGGATACCTTTGGAGAACCCTTCGAACCCTTCACTTAGCTACCTAGTTAGTTGTGGCTAGCCTGAACTACAAAGAGACCTCTCAAAAAAAAAAAAAAAACAAACAAACAAACAAACAAAAAAAAAAAACTGGGGCTGGGGAGATGACTCGGTTGTTAAGAGTGCTTGTGGCTGCTCTTCCAGAGAACCTGAGTTTAGTTCCTAGCGCCCATGTCAGATTGTTCACAAGCACCTGTAACTCCAGCTACAGGGGTCTGTGACCTCTCCTGGCCTCCTCAGGCACCCACACACATGGGGGGCATACATTCACATAGACATGGATACATGTTCATACATAAAAATACATACTTAAAACACACACACACAAAATGTGTGTTTGGTATAGTTGACCTTTTTATTTGACTGATGCCTGCTTGTTTACTAAGCTACCCCACACAGCGATCCTGATACTTACAGATCCTGTTAAGGACCCTCCTCCGGGCAGAACCCCTGGTGTTTCTATGCTCAAGCTTGTGGTTAGAGAACTCAGTGGATTCTGTTTTTCTTCTCAGGCTCTGGACCTGATCCTGGGGAAGATGAAGGCTTCTGGCTTTGACTTCTCTCAAGTTCTAGCCTTGTCTGGAGCAGGCCAGGTTTGTCAACAGCAGCTCCATGGGCCCTGGGAACTTAGCTATCTTAGCAGTGGGTGGGTGCTGAGCTGATGGCTCCCTGTGGGGCACAAATTGCTTTCTTGCTTTTCTTCCTTCCTTTCTTCCTTCCTTCCTTCCTTCCTTCCTTCCTTCCTTCCTTCCTTCCTTCCTTCTTTCCTCTCTCTCTCTCTTTGTTTTGTTTTGTTTCTTTGAGACAAGGTTTCTCTGTGTAGCCCTGGCTGTCCTGGAACTCATGTTGTAGACCAGGCTGGCCTCGAACTCAGAAATTGCCTGCCTCTGCTTCCCAAGTGCTGGGATTAAAGGCGTGCGCCACCACTGCCCAGCTCTTTCTTTCTTTTTTAAAGTTTTGTTTTGAGACAGTGTTTCTCTGTGTAGCTCTGGCTGTCCTGGAACTTGCTCTGTTCAAAAGGCTGGCCTTGAACTTGAGTACACATTTTGATAGTGACAGTACTTTCAGCTCTTTCTATGGCTGGCCTCCTTGCAAAAGAATCTGAGAAGAAGAATCTTGCTTCTATGATAAAGCATTATATAAAATGTGACATTTTGGCCTACCTGGGCTACTTGGATGAGTTTGAGGCTAGCCTTGGCAAGTTGAGACCCTGTGTCAAAATAAATTAAACAGAGGGCCAGAGATAGAAGTCAGTGGTAGGGCATTTTCCTAACACACATGAGGCCGAACATTCACTCCTCGGTACTCAATAGACAGAGCCATAGTTAGTATAATAGGGCAGATGGCAGGGGAAGTATTCACAGGTCCCGTAAAGGGACGGAGCAAGCATTAGATGTGGATTTATTGTGGCTGTTTGGTGGCATTAAAATTTCTTTCTAGTTCCTGGAAGGAAGACAATAAGAAGTGATCCTAACGGTGAGGGTAGTTTTGTGTGTTTGTTTGTGTGTGGTTCTGGTGTGTGTGTGTGTGTGTGTGTGTGTGTGTGTGTGTGTGTGTAGGTTTGTGCATGGATGTACAGGCACCCTTGGATGCCAGAAGAGGATGTCGGTTCTCCCGGAGCCCAGGGTTGCAGGCAGTTGTGAGTCCCCACCCCTAGCCCCTGTGTGGGTGTTGGGTTCTCTGACAAAGCATCAAGTCCCCTTAATCGCTGAGCCGTTTCTCAAGCCGCGAGAGAAGTTTCAGCAGGAAGGTGAAGACGTATTCCCACTGTTAACTGAGCTGGAGTGAGCTCCAGGCACTGTGCTAAGCTCCTTGAGGTCTCTAGTCCAAGCGGTGAGTCTGAGCTGGTAGTGGTGGCATTGCCATCCAGAGGAGGCGCTCTGGGCGTGCCCAGCTCTGCCACCTAGAAGCCTGACCTGAGGCACATCCAGACTCCTGTGGCCTCCGTATCCTTACCTAGCACAGGGTCACGGTGGCTGTTAGGTACGTAGAACAGTGCCTGGAACATAGTAAATGTCCTTAAGTTTTAACTACTCTTTAAAAAAAAAGTTCCTGCATGTGTGTCTGTGATATTATGCCACCCATGTGTGGAGGTCTCAGGAAGCTTCCAGAAGTCGTTTCTGTTCTTTTTCCACCTGGACGCTAGGGATTAGATTGTTTATTATTAGGCTTGGCAGTAGGTACCCAGCTCACGCATGCTCCAGTGTATACTGTCAGCCTGGAGCTCCATGCTACCCACTGTCCATGTGCCCAGTCTGTTCACCCACTGGCGAGGTTCTCTGTGTTCTTGTGGCTTTTCCCTTTGGCTCCACAGGT